>MNCI01004181.1:637622-742378 GCA_015680685.1 Gnetum montanum | reverse complement strand
ATTATTAAGGAACGAATGCTCATCGCACTTAGGCTAGTTTAGATTCTCTCTCATCCTCTCTCCCCTAGCTTGGTTGATATTATTTCCCATCATACCCAGGAGTAGCATTAGTGTAGGAACACATCATACACCTCACTCTGGACTAAACCATACATGAAAAAGCTAATACTAGTCCAGGTGGGAAGATAGTGAACTGTGATCTATGAGTAACTATCTAGATACCATAACTAGTCCGTCTACCGAGTTCGACCGGATCGTGCGTAAAGTGCTCGTATTCGTATGGTTGAGTGTAGGGGTACCTCGCCACTTATCAAAGACAAATGACTTAATAATATAAAATTATAAATAAAAGAAAAATAATAAGAGATTGAAAATGTATTAAGAATTTGAAAATTAAGAATAAATAAGAAAATGATAAAAGTAATTTAAAAATATAAAAATGATAAAAAATTGTAAAACAAAAAAATGAAAATGCACTTATTAGTTCCCAATTTAAGATGGGACATCTCCCCAATAGCTAAACTCATGGATGAGCATTCAGAAAATGGACTACATATTCTTTAGATCATACACCATAGATTCTCAATTTATCATCTTTAGTGATTTATGATTTCACTTGTTTTCTGATTTAACATTAATGATAATCAAGTTTTGATTATTTCAAGACACATATCATATTGGACTAGAAAGTATTTCCATTTTAAAAGGCCTAGTTATGTTTTATTTTTAAATTTTTATTTTAGTTCTTGGATCTCCTTATTCATCATTTTCTTCTAGTGCATGGTTAGGGTGTAAGATGTTTTTTATTAGTTCTTTATTTGGTTTAGTTTTTGATGAGCGATGAGGTAGCCCTATGTCCAACCATACGAATACAAGAATTTATGGGCGGTCTGATTGAACTACAAGGATTAAATGCTTATGCACTTACATAGAACAAGGATGGGTTATGCAATCATTGTCTTCCCAAGCTTACTTGTAAGGCACAATTGTATGGTTAAGTAATCTTAAGGTATATGATTTTTATGCTTTTTATGTTTTATGTTCCTAGTGCTTGAAATGGAGAAATGAAATAATTGAGTTAACTAATTTAATTTAACTAATCAACTATGCTCTAACTAGTCCTAACACTAGCATCCGTTCGCACTTGCTAGACACATCTTGAACTAGTGTAACACTACTAGGATTACCAAACACTAGTCGTTACTAGGTTACCAAGTGTTCCACGTATGCTCGAAGTGGTCATACTAAGTGTGCTAATTTGTTGATAATTAACAATTTAATAGAAATAACATTCATTAACTAATGAGAGTAGCAAATAATAGTAATAACATTTAAATGAAATAAATAAGCTATTCTAAATGTTGCAAGGTTTATCACAAAGTTCGTCTTTATTTTTGGACACAAGGTGTGCTCAAGTACACAATGCTTGAATAAACATCCGTTCACTTTATGACTCCTACTGTGAACACTCAGAAATAATTCTAACTCTAGAAAGGAAAAACTGCAAGAGTTTAGCTAAGGGACTAAGAAAACTAACTGTGAAACCAAGTGCCCCTGTCTCTTATTGATAGGCAATGAGACAATTTCGATATCGCATGTCCGATATCGCTTTGGCATCTCTGATATCACGTATCCAATATCGAAGGTCTGATATCGGGCCTCATCATGCCCCCACAACTAAATGAAAACTCATCCTCAAGTTCCTTAAAAAATATTGGGAAGGTATGGGATTATTGAATAAATGACAACTGACGATGACATGGAATGATGGACTCAAAGTGCCCGATAAACAGATTGACAAACATATTATAGCATTGGTGTTCATAACCATTATGGTGAAAACTATACATAGATGACATCCAGATCCTTATTTGACAGCTTGAAGAGAAAGAGAAAAAAAATGAGATGCATTGCTACCTTTGTCAAAATTGTGCACATCGTTGTTCATCCATGACCACATGATTAAGCATGTTCCTTGCCTAAACACTCCAACTCCAATCCATCCTGAGTGCTTCCTCCTATCCCAATCCATTGTTCATGTGATCGCCATCTTCACACACAACACAGTCACAAATTAGCAAGAATAGATAAGATATAATGTAATTGATACCTTGCCCCAGTATGAAGCACCTTGGCTAGGTTGTGGGTATGGCAGATACTCAATTAGAGGTTTGTAACTGATAACTACCCAAGGTATAGGGGTGAGATAAGTAATGAAATGGAAAATTTTGTGACAAAAATTTATGACAGGCCCCCATGACTAAGAGCGAACCTCCAGTAGCAATAGGGCGGAAAACGAAAGAACAAGAAATATTAGAGAAATAACAATGGTGAAGCCAATAAAACAAAAAATAAAAATGGATGTCATGCATGGGGTGAAACGAGAAATAGTTGATTGCAGAAAATGTTTAAGGGAAAGAACTTAACAATTGCACCAAAAAGGAATGCCAGTGGATCCTTCCCAAAGTAGGCTCATGCCCTTTATGCCTTGACAAACCCACAAATGAAAGAGTCCGTAGGCTCTAGGAATGTCATATGGGAACAATGGTTAAGAACTTACCCACAAGACGTTACCAAAGAATAACAATGTGTCAACCAAGATATAGACTAATCATAAAACTAGCAATGAGGTGGAATATGAAAAGCAATATGGAAAGAGAGCGTGAAATGGAATGAAATTCCAAAATCAAGGTTGTGTAAAGTCCCTTGTGTAGTATGTGATTAAGGTGACTTAATAGAGTTCGGCCCAAATCTAGATTAAAACTAACCACATCCAGTGACCTCGCATCAACACACTTAACCAACCCATCCTCCTGAAGCAATGAGAATGCTTCCACAAAGCAACCATCATTCCAAAAGGAGAAGAAGAGAGAAACAAGAAGTGAGGAAGGGCCTAATACATAGTGCCTAAATTTTTCTAGTGCAAACACCACAACCATTAACTCTTTTTCTGTTGTGGTGTAGTTGAGCTGTGCACCAGCAATACTTCGACTTGTACAATGAATGTTCATCATCTAACTATGTAAGTATGGCTCTTAAGGCAAATTTGGACGTGTCAATCATTATGTGGAATGGTCTAGACCAGTCAGGAGCTTGTAGAATGGATGTTTCTATGAGCTTCTACTTCAAGGTTTGGAAAGCTAGCTCACATTCCTTGGTCCATTCAAAGGGTACATCCTTCTTCATTAATTCTACCAATGGTTTTGCAACCTTTGAAAAGTTCTCAATGAAGCATCTATAATAGCCAATATGTCCAAGGAATGATTGAATATCTTTTACAGTTTTAGGTTGACAAGTGATTCCTTGGATAACTTTAACCTTTTCAAGATCTACCTCTATCCCTATTTGTGAAATCTTACGCCCCAGCACAATGCCTTCTTGGACCATTAAATGGCTCTTTTGCCAATTGAGCCTTAAGTTGGTTTCTACACATTGTTTCAGTACTTTCCCTAATCGGTCTAATGCTTGTTCGAAGTTTGCTCCGTAGGTAAAGAAATCATCCATAAAGACCTCCACACCATTCCCTATTTGCTACTAAAATATACTTAGAACCAGATGTTGAAATGTTGCCACGGAATTGCACAAGCCAAACGGCATCTACCTACATGAAAATGTTCCCCAAGGACTTGTGAATGTCATCTTGGCTTGGTCTTGTGGTGCTATTTGAATTTGATTGTACCCACTGTAACCATCCAGAAAACTATAATAGTAATGCCTTGCAATGGTATCTAAGACTTGGTCAATGAATGGCAATGAAAAATGGTCTTTAACTGTTGCCATGTTTAGTAGCATAAAGTCTATATAGACCCTCCATTTACCTCCCTTTTTAGGCACAATGACTAATGGGCTAACCCATTCACTGTCAGCAATGGGATAGATGAACCCAACTTTTAGAAGTTGTTCAATTTCTTCTTTAACCATCTGCTTAAGCTTTGGGTTCAATCACCTTTGTGATTGTCATTGAGGCTTCATGGAGGGGTTAGTGTAAATTCTATGTTGGCATATCCTAGGATCTATTCTAGTTAATTCAGGATATGACTAAGCAAAGGCTTTCAACCATTTGTTTGCCATCTTCAGTAGTCTTTTTCTTATTGAGGAGCAAGCTTAGTATTAATAATTACCAATTTTCAATTCTTAAGAAATGTGTACTCCATACCAGTGGGCAAAAATTTTAACTCAAGGGGCTCTTGCTTAAACTCATCAAGAATTTCCAACTTCCCTCAATTGATATTTTCGATGTCAGGACTTGGAAGTTTGCGAAGGACTTGCTCTAATGTATTTATGCTATCGATATAAGCACAAGTCAAGCTCTCAATTTGTTCCATGCATAGAGTTGAATTACTCTCTCGGTCAGCTATCAACCATTGGGTGCCTTCCTATCTTATGGCTACTACATACAGGCATCTTCGTATGTCAGTTATTTGTGCACACTGGTTGCATGCAGGCAATGTTAAACGTTGTACAAACCAAGACTTTTGCACATAGTTACACCCTATATCACTATATGCGATGTATGGAACTTTCTTCTTCTCGATCTTTCCAAACATATTTTCTTTTGATATTTATAGGGAAAGATCACATATTCTTAGGCATACATCAATCATGCTTGGCCATGCTCTTCCCATTATGATTGGGAAGTCCCCCTTACAGTTGTTGACTTAAATCACTAGGAAATCATTTGAATACGACCACCCACAAATAGTGGTGAAAATGTCCTCCACTAGTCCTAATGGGACAGTGATGGACTGGTTAGCCAACTCTAAATAAATTGTACTCTTTTTTAGTGGAGGCAAATTTCAAGCTTTGTACATTTCTTGAGAGATTAAGTTAACACCAAAACTTGAATCCAAAAGAGCTTTGCAAGGCTCATTCCCAGGAATTTGCAAATATATAAGAGGACTTCTAGGATCAAATAATTTTCTAGGAAGATGGCCAACTTTAATCTAATCAGTAATGGTGTGAGTCAACATGATCATGTGCATTGGATGCAATTTTTGGTTCGAAGGAAGCTCCGAAGATTCAAACGATGGCAAGGCATTTGGACAATTAGCCACTTGTGGCTGTAAGAACTTGGTTAGACTATTGGTTCAAAAGAAAGGTCTCTTCTTTGTGTGGTTGTCTAAACTAATAGTAGGTTGAGGATTGATAGCCCTTGTAGCGTTACATTACTGTAGCTAGGTAGGAAGCTCTCCTTGCATAGTTGGAGTAGGTGGTAATGGAGCTAAGGGTAGAAGAGATGTAGTCGGATTAGAAGGATAGTACATTTGTGGAACATCACTCCTAGGAAAAGGAGTTCTATTATACTCCTAGGTCTAGTAGTGAGGTTGAGGAGCAATGTGACTAGTGGAGTCACATGAATATTGTTGATGGGTCAAGTTGATGGTAAGGGTATTATTGATGTGGTAGTGGCATCCCCCATGATTGTGGATGTTACAACTATTGATACTGTTCATTTGGTTGTGATGGGACTCCACTTAGATAATATGTCAACGGTTGGTAGAACTACCTTGGGTTACCTTGAGGATAAAGTAACCTTCTAGGTGCTTGTCATCTATTTAATCATGGGTTTAGTGCATACATCCCAAACTCTTACAGATGTGAGACTACTGGGCAACATCCTTTCAAATGGTCATATTGGCATATCTCACATCCTCCATCACCATCTTTGGCTGAATCCACAACCTCTTCAATGACAGAAACTTTGCCCTTACCCTTGTTACCTGCATGCTTAGCTTCTTTCTTTTTCCATCTCTCTCGATCACTACTTTGTTCTCTAGACTCCTCTACTACTTTTAGAATAGTTTGAAATTTATCATCTAGGGAGTTCCACATTTGATCTACCTTTTCTGATACTTCTGATGCAAATTTTTGAATGGGAAAAGTCTTTCTATTCATCATCTCCTCAAATGATGACTCTTCTTCATCTTTGCAAAATCTAATTTTCTTCTTTCAGAGGAAAGGATCTCTGTTGTACTCCTTCGTACTTTCTCTTTTCCTTAACTCACCTTCCACCTTGGCAACTTGCTTTAACAATCTTTGTATTTGGTGGGCTCTAAGCTTGGATAGCCTTCCTTGGATGTAAGTCCCAAGGGTTCTTCGTGTTTTGTACCTAAGCCCATCTACGAGATGGCGTAATTGTTCCCTTTACGAGTAACCATGGCCAGGGCAACGATGTAATAATACATAATATCGGCCCATGGTAGCATCCAAGGGTTCATGTCCTCCTTGTTTCCATCCTTGTATTTGCTTATGCAAGTTGGACACTCAGGAGTATGTTTGATACTTATTGTTGAATAGTTCTAACATGGTACTCCATCGACAAATGGATTCTGGTTCTAAGGATCGATACTAACTTTCTACTTCCTTGATTAGTGTCCATGGAAACAACTTTAGTTTTTTCCACTCATTTTCTATATTTTTCAAGGCATATGCATCATGAAATGCTTATAGATGGTTTTGAGGATCAACATTGTATCCCCCTTCAAATCGTGGGATGTTGTTCACGTCTAGCCTTTTGATCCTACTATCCTTCTAGTGTCTTGTTGGAATCCTAATGGCCTCTATTATATCTAACATACTTTAGGTGGAAAGTAGGGGTTCATTGTGATTTTATTGTCTATGATGTCTATGATGCCTATGTCGTTCCCTACTCTCCCTTCTTTCGTGATGTATTTCTCTAGAATGCCCTCATCCCCTTTCTCAACTATTTTGTCTATGAGCTCTATTTCACTTACCATTGTTCTCATGGTCTTTCCCTTTGTGACTATGTTCAAATCCTGAAGGAGAGGGGAAAGGAGATGATGAAGGTGAAGAGGAAGGAGGACAAGCACCATGACGGTGGTTGTCACTTCCTCTTTGGTGGTCTCGGCCTCAGTTGTGATTACAATCTGAATGTCAGTCAATGTCATGTGTTCATGTTTCTTTTTTGGACCCTTTGTGTCTATTGGTATCAGAACCTAGGTTATGAATAATTAAGTGAAGATTCTGATACACAACTCCTTAACCAAAGTCAACAAGAGGAACATAATTTTGTGGAAAACCTCCCGAGGCAGGTTCACCACCCTCATTTTCACTTAGGACATACGAGACATCCTGAGACCATTTTCTCTTCATAGATTTGTAATGTCTCTCTTGTTATAAGTCCCTTTGATGTTGTGCCTTCGTGGGTCAATACTCTCTCAAGTCATGTTCATGCACAATGTACTCTACTTGTAAGTGCTACATACCAATTCATGTGAGAGCACAAAGAAGCATGCTTGGGACTGAGCGATTAGGCGGTAACACTATGTTACCTTCTAAATCATGCCATCGCAACTATTCATCTTGGTGGAGGATAAAGGTAAAGTTTGGTACATACTCATCAGGATGAGCGTATACCATGCAAAACTGTTGGGGCATTGGTGGATCATCATGTGTACTCTGCCTCCGATTGTTCATTGTGTCAAACCTAGGTGGCGAAGTACTCTCATAAGAAGAAGGAGACATGATTGATTATTCAGAATGCAATACTCTCTTTTTGATAATTTTAGGATAACTAACCCTAAGGGTTCATTCCAATGATTGAAGATTTCCTAAGTTCTAATCAACACACAAACAACAAAATCCGTGGCAACGGTGCCAATGATGAGTAGCGAGGTATCCCTACACCAAAATAGATGAATACGAGCATTTACATGTGATCTAGTCGAACTCCAAGGATTAAGTGCTTATGCGCTTACATAGAAAAAGGATGGGTTATGCAATCGTTGTCTTCCAAAGCTTACTTGTAAGGCATAATTGTATGGTTAAGTAATCTTAAGGTATATGATTTTTATGCTTTTTATGTTTTATGCTCCTAGTGCTTGAAATGGAGAAATGAAATAATTGAGTTAACTAATTTAATTTAACTAATCAACTATGCTCTAACTAATCCTAACACTAGCATCCGTTCCCACTTGCCAGACACATCCTAAACCAATGTAACACTACTAGGATTACCAAACGCTAGTCGTTACTGGGTTACCAATTGTTCCATGTATGCTCGAAGTGGTCGTACTGAGTGTGCTAATTTGTTGATAATTAACAATTTAATAGAAATAACATTAATTAACTAATGAGAGTAGCAAATAATAGTAAATAACATTTAAATGAAATAAATAAGCTATTCTAAATGTTGCAAGGTTTATCACAAAGTTTGTCTTTATTTCTGAACACAAGGTGTGCTTAGGTACACAATGCTTGAATAAAGATTCGTTCACTTTATGACTCCTATTGTGAACACTCAGAAATAATTCTAACTCTGGAAAGGAAAAACTGCAAGAGTTCAACTAAGGGACTAAGAAAACTACCTGCGAAATCAAGTGCCCCTGTCTCTTATTTATAGGCAACGAGACAAGTTCCGATATTGCATGTCTGATATTGCTTTGGCATCTCCGATATCGAGGGTCTAATATCGGGGGTCCGATATCGTGACTTATCAATTTCTTAGGAAAAGAGCTAATAAGTAGATTGGATGTTTTCAAGTATGTTTGGATAATTTAACACTCATTTCCAAGTCACTGGGTATCTTTTGGTTTAGTGGCTATTGTGTAGATATGTTTTTACACACACACTTGTTTTTCAAGTTTTCTATTAGGTAGTATAATGATCATTTTTATACTCTAACTTTTGGCCCACAACTACATCCTTCATCTTTATAAATGATGCATGAAATTTTCTACTTATCCATGATGTCATGCTTATTTTTCTTAGCAATCTTCAAGGAAAGATCTCAAATGCCTAGCTTAGCATAAATGATGCTAAACAATGACATGTCTATGATGATTAGTAAGTCATCCTTACTTTTCTTCATACTAATCATGAGGAAATTTGCTAGGTAAGACCACCCATCAATGATGATCACCATAGCATCAACCTAGCCCAAGGCAATAGTGATTGACTAATCTATAAGCTCCAACTTGATATTGCATTTTTGCATTAGGGATAGGTTCTAGGTCTTGTACATTTCATGTAAAATGAGGTTTACATCTAAACATAAGCCTAATTAAGCTTTGTAAGATTGAATTCTAGAGATTTGCAAGTAGATTAAAGGACTTCTGAGATCTATTCTTTTTCATGTAAGAGAACTTACTTTTATTCAATCAAGTACAACATGTGTAAGCATGGTAGTCTTTATGTTTTGTTTAGGAATTGCAATGGGTGTATGCTCTCATGTAGGATTAGAAGACATTATTGTTGTTAGAAAGGTGGTTGCACCGTATGTATCTTACACCAATCCTAATAGGATAGTAGGTTTATTAGTTTCATTCATAAGCATGAAAAGTGTCTTAAAGAAAGGATAAATTTTAGGCTTGCACTTAAAACTACTAGCACTATCATCCCTCTATATGTTAACAATGAAAATCATATTACTTTGTTGAGTTTTAAATGGCAGTTCTCCCTACATTATTGATGGTGGCATAGGTGGAAGAAAAGTATCAAAGTGCTAAGGATGATGTGACAGATGGTAAGAGGTGTAGGATGATCATTTCATAGGAGGTATTGTAGGTTGATGATATTCAAAACCATTGAGTGAAATACACTATTAAACATAGTATCTATAAGGATCCAACTAGCAATACAGGTATTGTTACCTTAGTGATGGAATCCCCCACAATAATGGGTTTTGCCACTACTACTAATAGTAGTCTTAAGGTTGAGGAGGAGTTCCACCTAGATAGTACTATTGGTTGTAGGACTACTAGTAAATATCTTGTGGATAAGCTAATCTCCTAGGTGTTTGCATTTCCATGAAGTTAAAATTTAAAGCATAATCCCAAAACTCCTACAAATGTAACATAATAGGGAAACAATCCTTTAAATGCTTATATAGATAGATGTTACATCTATCATCCTTCTCTAAATCTAAATTTGCAACCTCTTCCACTACTACAAATTTTTCTTTTTACCAATAAGAGTTCCTACCTATTTCCTTATTATTTTTCTTCTTATCTTACTCTCTTGCCCTTGCTTTATATTTTCCTCCATTTTTTCAAAGTAGTTGTAATTTTTTCATGCATTGAATTCCATACCTCATCAATATTTTTCACTATCTCATTGATGGACCTTTGAATCAATAAGTTTTTTCATGAAACCACCTTATCAAGAGATAACTCTTCTTCTTGATCAAAAATACAAACCTCCTTTTAACAAAGGGCTTGCTTTCAACAAGATGTGACTCTCCTTTTAACATAAGCCTCCTTCTTCTTTTGCCACATGTTTAATCAATCGTTGTATTTGATAAGCTCTAAGTTTTAACAATCTTTCTTGGGCATACATACCAAGCATCTCCCTTACTCCAATTCAAAGCCTAGCTATAATGTGACAAAGGTACTCTTTTTGAGAAAATGCATAACATGGACATCTATGTAGCATAGAATAACATCTACCTAGGATCATATCAAGTCATGAATCTCTTGTTTCCATCCTTGAACTTTTTTTCTTAGATTGGACACCTTGTAATGGATATGGTACTTCTTGTTGAAGGTCTCAAGCATCATGGACCACAAGTGGATTAGATCTAATTTCAACAATCTAGACTAACTTTTGGCTTCCTTAATTAGTATCTTGAAAAAGATCTTAAGATTTTGCCACCTATTTTTAATGTTTTGTAAGGTACAAGCACCATGAAAACTTGCAAATGATATTTTGGGTTAGAGTTGTATCCTTCCTTGAATTTAAAAATATTTTTAATGTTAATTTATCTAATGCTACTTGCCCTTTGATGCATGTGGAGTATTGTTACTACATCCCTCATCTAAATTATGCTTCTAGTAACTAGCAAGAGTTCATCATCATTAGGCATGTCATAGTCATATTCATAATCTTTGTTTTTATCTTCCTGATTGTGATTGTCTTATCCATGCTCCCTTTGATGCCTTCTATCATGTCTTTGATTTCTATCTCTATCTTCAACTTAATTCTTTCCAGAATATCTTTTGTGGTTCCTCTTATCATGATCATCTAAATTTTTTCTATGATGATTACTAGGTTATCTACTTTGATCCCTTAGAGAAGCTCTATCTCCATACCCACATTCATATTCATTAGAATTGGATGATGAAGATGAAGAGGAAGCTAGTGAACTAGGATAACAACCATGGGTTCTATGTCTTTCCTTACAATCCCTTAGTTCATCTCAACTAGTTTGAGTAGAGGTTCTAAGCCTTGAGGCATTTCATCTTCAAGAATATGTTCCATCCCCTCTAAGATTGTCTATGATAATTAAGTATAGTCTTTGATAGCAAGGATCTAAAAGAACATATGAAACCTTCTCTTATATTAATTCACTTAGATTTTCTTGAATATGAGTCTTCTCATCACCCCCAACCAATGTTTTCATCATGCTATAGGTTGTTGGGCCTATGTGAAGAAGCCATGCCTTAATTAATAATAATGTGTGTGACTTAAAATATAAAATTTTCTTATAAGATAAATCGTTAATGCTTTTATAGTGATCATTTATTTTGTAAATAATCTAGATCACTAGCACCATCCTCGACAATGGCATTAATGATCAATGGCAAGTGTTTCCTACATCCAATCATATGATCTATAAGCATCACGGTAAACTATGTTGTAATTCATGAATAAAAATAGTATAGTATCTAGATAGTTAGACATGAGATCATGGGTCACTGTCTTCCTAGCTATAGTCATAGTAGCCCTTAATGCATATAATTAAGCACAACTAAGGCATATGATAATTGATGTTGTTCACCCATAAACTAAACTAATCAATAACAAAGAAATTAACTATTTAATCCAATTAACAGTGAAATTAAATATTATACTAGCCTCTGGTAATGAGTTTTCATTCCCAACTTATTGTACATTTTCTTAACTCACACACCCACTACTAGGATTACCAAGTATTATGCTACTAGGTAAACCAAACAATAGCATTGTTGGGATTACCAAGGAGATATGTGTTTATACAAAAGAACAAGTCATGTTCATTCTACAAAATTCTATGTACAAGGTGTTGAGTATTGTGTAGTGTAGAAATTGTTTTCTCCTACTTTGAATAATTTTTTTAAAAAAAATTTTGGGTTAGTAACTTTTTTAATTATTAAAATTTTTTATCATGTAATGTTTTTTCTTAAAATAAATTTTCTTCTAGTCGTTAGTGGTCAATTATGATGAGTTTAACTCCTAGTTGAGTATTTTATTTTTTAATAAATGCAATTAGAAGAGCTACCTTATTGTGCAAAAAAAAAGGGTTAATGTAATGTTTTTTTAAAACAATGAAAGAAGTTATCAATTCTCATATTTCTCAGGTTTTATTCCAATTTTAATTTTTTATAATGAATTTTCCAATGATTTGATTTTCATAGTCCAGTTTTTTAAGTTCTTAGTTATTTGATAATACATTTTACATGACATCACAAGTATTTCTCAGTTTTAACCATAAATCTTTCATTCCTCCTCATCCTATCTAATGCGCTCATTCTAATAATTGGTATCAAAGCAATTAATCCATGGCTGATGGCTACTAAATGAATCAAAGACATTCCAAAGTGTTCTATTATTTTTTATGTCTCTCAAGATTTTACGTATTGGTCATATCTAATGAAATCCCTCCTCCAAGTTCATGAAGTGTGCAAGTATGTTGAACCTGATTTTTTTGTGCCTCTAGATCCAATGATGAGAGGGTAGAGGAATAAGCTCATAAGAAATAGGAAGACCGATTCATTTGTGAAGATTATTATTTTTATCAGTGTTTTAGAGGCAACTAGAGCTAGAATCATTACTAAAGACACATCCAAGGCTTAGAGGGACACCTTGTAAAGAGAGTATAAACGTAATGAGGTAAACAGGAAATTGAAGGAAATAAAATACAAGACTGAGTTTGATAATTTAATAATTACAAGAAGAGAGGCTTTCTCTCCATTTTTTGAAACAAGGCCTCAAAATTTTAGATGAGGATTTCAGCCAAGAGGTACAGGTTTTAGATTAAGAGGAGATCCTAGAGGAGGTATGACAAATTTCCAGCCAAAAGGAGGTCAAGATGCATCATCTTCATTAGTTTCATGATGCACCTTTTGTGAAAAGAGAGGCCATTATGAAGAAAGATGTTGGTAGAAGAGTAGTATTCAAAATCTCATAATTCAAGATACTCAAGAAAGAGAAAATCCTACATCACAAGATAAAGGCAAACAAGTTATATATTATTAAGATAACTCAAATTTTGTAGCATTAACCATGTTTGATAACATCACTTTAAGTACATGGATCCTTGACAGTGGTTGTTCACACCACATAAATCCTCAAAAAAAAAAAAGCTTTTATTAAGTATAAGCCTAATGGCAACTTCGGCACAATCAAAGTTGGTGATGGTGAGCAAATCCAAATTGAATGAATTGGAAGAGTCCTTATTACTCTTAAAGATAAAAATCAAGTGCAGGTCCATGATGTTTTCTATGTTCAAAAATTATCTAAGTGTTTGCTTTCAATTAGACAGATGATGAAAACAGAAAATAAGATTATTTTTAAAGATGACATTTGTACAATTTTAGACTCAATAAGGATCATAGCCAACCTTCCAAGACTAAAAAATCAAATCTATTAGCCACTTTTGTACAGAATCATGTTGATGAGAGGTTTGCTTTTACAAGTTAGATTGAAAAGGCAAGATGGTGGCATTGGAGGTTTACACATGCCACCTATAAAAACATTGAGAAGTTGGTTAATATCAAGGCTATTTTTGGTTTAAAGTTCTTAAATTTTCCCAATGAAGTTTGTGACCCATGTCTTAAAGGCAAGCAAAAGGCCTTTCCTCATGTAGCTCATATAGAAAAGAAGGTACATCCACTAGAAATTTTGCATATGGATGCAGTTGGACCTATGCCCATAGCTACAATAAATGGAGGAAGATATTTTTTGGCAATTGTTGATGATTTTTCTAGGAATGTTTGGTCATATGTTTTGCATTTCAAGGATGAAGTATTTTCTACATTCAAGAATTTTAAAAGCTTTTTAAGAATAGGTTTGTTTTAAGGATTAAGGTAATCAAGTTAGATCATGGTGGTGAATTTGTTTCAAATGAATTTGATGATTATTATATTGAATGTGAAATAGAGAAAGAAACCACATGTGGGTATTCACCCCAAAGCAATGGCATAGCAGAAGGGAAGAATGATCTCTCATAGGAGATGGCAAGATGTTTGTTGAAACATGCCTTAATTTCAAATGAGTATTAGCATAATGCAATCCAAAAATCAACCTATTTAAGCCTTGAAATTTATTTGATTTAAATGTGTTTGGCTGTATCTATTATGTCAAGATCCCAAATCAGTTAATAGATGATAGAGGCAAAAGATGTTTATTTTTTGGTTATGATTCAAGAATATATGGATATAAATGTTTTGATCCCATTGATAGGAAGTCGTATTGCTCTAGAATTATTGTATTTAATGAATCAAAGGCAGGTTTTGATGAGTTTCACAAGCTTGATCAAGACAAGAAGCAAGACTACAACTCAAGACTTTGGACTAAAAAGGAGCATCCACCTTCTCAAATTTTGGATAGAGAATTTAGTAGAAGAATGATAAGAATTCAAGCCATTTCTCATGTTGCATATGTTGCTCTTGAACATGAGCCCTCAAATGTCAAGGAGGCCCTCAAATCTTAAGTTTGGATTAAATCCATGAAGAAGAAAACGAGTTCTATTGAGAGAAACGAAACGTGGACATTGGTAGACAAGCCAATACCAAATGGCTCTTCAAAATGAAATACAATGAAGATAGTAAAATTATTGCACATAAGGCCAAACTTGTAGCAAGAGGTTTTCTACAAAAGAAGCATGTTGATTATGATGAGATTTTTTCTCTTGTTGCTAGATTTGAGACTATTAATCTTATGGTATCCCTTGCTACTCATAAAGATATGAAGATTTGTCTAATGGATGTTAATTCTACATTTCTTAATGGAAAATTAGAAGAGGAGGTTTATATTGTTCAGCCTGAAAGTTTTGAGATTCAAGGACAAGAAAATAAGGTATGTAATTTGAATAATGCTTTGTATGAACTAAAGCAAGCTCCAAGAGCTTGGTTTCATATAATTAACAAATTTCTTCTCAAGAATGATTATTTGAATTGTATTTTGAGCCTACCTTGTACTTTAAACATTAGGGTTTTGATTTCATTATTATTTCACTCTTTGTTAATGACTTGGTTTTTATAACTACATCTAAAAAATTAAATGAGCGATTTAGGCATGATATGAAAGGTGAGCTTGAGATGAAGGACATGGGAATCCTTAAATATTTTTTATGAACCCAAATTAGTTAGGAAGAAGATTATTTGAATATGCATCAATCAAAGTATGCATAGGCCATCATTGAAAAGCATAAGCTAGAGGAAGCCCAGATTGCTACAACTCCACTTGTCCAAAATATGAAGCTTTCAAGGAAAGATGATACTCCATTGGTTGATCCTTCCTTATACAAAGATATGATTGGTTCAATAAGATTTTTGTGTCATAGTAGACCTGATTTGGAATATGCAAATTCATTTTTATCAAGATTTATGCAAGAGCCAATGCAGTCACATCTTAACACCTTAAAGCATCTTTTGAGGTATGTTAAAGGAACAGTTGATTTTGGCATTAAGTTCATTAATGGAGATGAAAATTTTTATGGTTTTTCTAATAGTAATTAGGGAGGAGATGTAGATTATTGTAAGTCAACTTCTAGTTGCTTTATTTTTCATGGTTCTAATCCTATTTATGAGAATACAAAGAAACAACCTAGTGTGAGCCTCTTATCATGTGAGGCAAAATTTATTGCTATGGCTAAATGTCTTTAGCATGTTTTAAGGTTCTAAAAGTTATTTTTTCAATTGGTTTTAAAGTTAAGCTTTCAATTTCCATGTTAATGGATAATACAACAGCAATTCAATTGTCTAAGAAGCATATAATTCATAAGAGCAAGCACATTGACATTAAATATTACTTTATCAAGCATGAAGTGAAGAAGGGCATAATTAAGCCTACACATATTCAAAGTGGGCAATTTACTAACTAAACCATTGTATGTTTATCAATTTGACTATCTTTTGAATATGATTGGCATGTGCAAAGTAGATGATGAGAGGAAAAATCTTCAAGTTTCTAATTCAACTATTCTCAAACCAATTTCAACACTAAAGAAGGGAATGTTAAGTATTGTGTAGTGTCCAAATTATGTTCTCCTACTTTGAATAATTATTTTAAAAATTTGTTTAGGTTAGAAAATTTTTTAATGATTAAAATTTTTTTATATGTAATGTTTTTTTAATAAATTTTTTCCTAGTAGTTAGTGGTTAGTTATGATGAGTTAAACTTGTAAGAAAATAATTATGTAGAAAAACTGGATTGCACAAGTGATCAAAGTACAGAATGCCGAAGCAAATGGAACTAACCTCCAACCATTGATGCCTTCAATTAATCTTATTCATAGTCTTCTTTCACACCAGCACTCTACAATAATGGTGTATGCAACCTCCCAACGTTTATGAAAGGAACATGAATTGCAATCCTACTGTGATTCATGGTCCCTTTGTTCTCCCATTAAGAACAAATTTATAGGTCATGGACTCAGTTACCATGAGAGAAAATTTGAAAAATAAGAGACCCAAAACCCCATCCAGATGTGGACACCACCTCAACACCAATGCAAAAATGCATTATGCCAACACATATAAGCATCAACAGATATGGAGGCCACTTCAATGCATAAATGCATGTTGCAATCTCCTGCTTGGTCTCCATATTTAATCAAGTCCAAAGTTCAATGCATTATCTCTTAAATGTAATTCCTTATATGGTGATGAGTGGCAAGGTACCCCTACACTCAACCATATGAATACGAGCGTTCTCATGCATGATCCAGTCAAACTTCGCAGACGAACTAGTTGTGGCACCTAAACAGTTATCCTTAGGTCGCAATTCGTTGTCTTCCCACCTAGACTAGTATTGTATTTGTCACGTATGGTTTAGTCCAGATGAGGTGTATGATGTGTTTCTAATTCTAACGCTACTCCTAAAGGTAGTGGAAAATAATATTAACTAAGCTAAGCTAGGAGGAAAAGGGTAAGAAAATATAAGCTAGCCTAAGTGCGATGAGCAACCGATTCCTTGACTAACCGTACACATCTTGGTGCATGACTACCACTGGGATTACCAAGCGTAGATCCTAGGTACGCCACTAGGTTACCAAGTAGTCACACGAAGATGCTCGTAATCAAGTCGTACTCATTCTGCGTTATAACAATTAAATAAACAAAGTGACTACTGCAATGATGAAGTAATCTCGATCTTTATTGCCGGTCATGTGCGTGTCCAAGTATGTCACACTCGAATAAAGGATGCCGCACAATTACATTCACCACATTGCGGGCAGACACAGGAAAATAAACTATCTCTGGAGTGGCCAAACTACCAGAGCTTCGCTACTTCTAACTCCTAATACCTAAAACTGGGAAAGTCACCTCTTATTTATAGAAATTGTGGTGCACTACGATATCCCGTACACGATATCACAGGGAAGAAGTGATATCGCGGCTGCGATATCATGGCCATTGTGATATTGCGGCTACTGATACAATAGGGCTGTGAAATCATGGCTACAATATCACAGCCAACAAATTCATGACTCATCATACCCCCATGACTGAAAGAAAACTTGTCCTCGAGTTAAAGTGAGAACAAGTGTCATTGATTACATAGTGGATAGGTATGGGATTATTGACTGACTAGAATGGATTCATGCCGCAGTGTGGAGTCAAAAAAAAATTGAGACACAACAAAAAAGAAAATCCTATGATTACAGAATGGTGGAACTCATGTAGTTCCTGGTGGCATTGGCTCCTCCATAGGTGTCTTTCCCTTTTCTTGCGCTCCAGGTCTTGGGATTTGATGGTGTTGAAGTATGACCTGGAATTTCTCCTCTTGTAAGGCCTTGAGTGCCTTGGTGTGCATGTAAGTTTTCACTTGTGCCATAGAGCCATCCCAGTTAGCCTTCTCTTTTTCTTCCACCATCCTTTTAATCTCTATCAACAGTTTATTAAGTTTCTCAATTTTGAAAGTGTCCAGCTGGTTCTAAGAAACCTTCGGCCCTGTATTCAGAAGGTTTAATACTTCCAAAATGTCTTGAATAGAGAAGTCAATAGTCACACCACAATTGTCAACCATGGTGCCTTCTTCTTTATTGTGCCAAAATTGGTACATTTTCCCTAAGTACCGGCACCGCTTTCAAAGAGGGTATCTCCTGCTTCTGCCTACCCAAACCGTATGGTAGGAGGATCTTCTTGATGAACACTGAATGATTGTTCCTCTTGTTCTACATGTTTTCTAGTAGGATCTTTTCTTCCACCTCTCTAAGATCGTTTGATCGCACCTTGAGTAGGACCTTCCTGTTGTCCACGTTTCGGGCCATCTGCAATCACATGGGACCAATCGTTAGTAAGGTTGTTACAAAAGTTACGTTATACCTTACTGCTTGCCTTAATAGATTTACTTTACTTCCGTGTGATGTTAATTATTGGAAGAACATGTCTTCGAAAGATTATAGTGTTGAGTCCTCTTTGCTTAGGTGGTTTCCAAATTTAATTTTCTGGTATAGCTAAGGGGATGAAATTATTTTTGACACATTTTATTCTTAATTTTAGAACTAATTACCCTTAAATATGTCCTTCGGGTGATGATGAATTTCAAAAAAACTTATGCTCTATTCGGAATGTGCCCCTCCCCCATGACTAAGCTAAAAATCGGAGTACCAGCGAGCGAGTTATGGATATGAAAGCAAGGGACGCACAATCGCAAGTCGTAGAGAGAAATTTGAAAAACTTCCCCTGCATGAATAGTTGCAAATAATGTTGATTAGCATAGGGGGGGTCATGTATATATATATATTTATTAAAGTTAGGGCACTTAGAGAATGTACTAAATTTTTAATATTTCTTTGAAATTAAACGATGTAAACTAAGGACATATGGACTAAAGGGTTCTACAGTAATTCAACTAGTTCTGAAGGCACGAAAATTATGATGGTGTGTTTATCAATAAAGACCTCGGATGGGAGAAAAAGGCTATCGAATGGTTCATAGGAACATTGATTCGGAGGGATAGTAATAAGGGAAAGAATATCATGAACAATACGCTGAGGGTAATAAATGGTGTGTGTGAGCTATGTCATAAGTGAAGATTACAAAAAATTACACAAGTGGGTCCTCCCCACAGCAGGTTTCAACCTATAATGCCCTTGTGTAACCACACTTAAAGTGTCCGTGGGCACTAGAAGGGTTAAATGTAATCCGCACTAACTCCACAAAACACACACATGTAAATATCACCGGAATGAGATGAAAATTCTATGCTACACGGGACACGAGCTACAATTACACGAACAGTGAGATGAGACGAAGTATAGAAAGGGATCGTAGAGATTGGGACATGAGGTAACTGACCCAGGGCACAGTGAATCCTGCGTGTAAAGCATGATTAATGTGTCATTAACCCATCATTCCAAGATCAGGACCAAGTCCATCCTTCTAATCAGTGACATCGCATTGTTTCATCCCATGATGAACAACTATGAGAGTACCATAACAACAAGGCGTACGATCACTTGGCGTTTAGTACAAGGGAGGAGTGATTTTTGTTTTATGGCACTTCTTTTTCTTTTCTTCTTCTCTTTTTTTTTCACTTTACTGAATCTAGAGAAGTCGCCAACCTTCAGGCATGGGTGCATGTCTTTCCAGTGGGACCCCCTAGAACAGCTTTTGATTTTCGAGTGCCCTTTTGATTACTCTTACTCCCATTTTTCATTAGATCTACAAGGATCTTAGTACAACCATATTGCATGATAACTCCCACAGATGTCACCAAAGAGAATCCACAAGTCCCCTTGATGTCACACCCTAATCATTCCCTCTTGGTTTGTCCTTCTTCATTCTGGGTACAATGAACACAAAATTAATTTTAAGTTTTAAGAATGTCAAGAATATCACTATACCCTTGAACAGAACCTCTTATTTGTAGAGTGGATGAGTGGGTGTAATGGGCTCACTATTCCAAATAATTGATCACTCATGACTTAATAACATAGAACATACCTCAACCAACGATCCACATGAGTGTTTTATTCATAGATGAGATTACTCACAAAAATGTAAAAAGACAAAAACAAAAAAGATAAAAAGAGAAAAAAAAGTTAAAAAAATGAAAAACTAAAAAATAAAAAGTTGTAAAATTAAAGAAAATGAAAAATATTTATTAATCCTGCTTGTTATTGAAATGGGGGATATCCCCCATAACTAAACGGTTGAGTATGGCAAGGATTAATAAACGAAAGATAAGGATCCTTGCATATTGGAAGTATTGAAACCAGTCTATACTTATCCCCTCGAGGTTCACACACTTGATTATAATAAGCATAGTGGGGCACTGTATACAATGTAGTTCCTAGATAACGAGTTGACCCATTATGATTTTTGTGACCGTTAGATGGTATGCAAGGATTGGGCTAATGCCTTCCATGGTTGTGTTCATTGGTCCGTATGGTTGTTGGAGTGTAAGTTGGTGGCCCTGATAAAGTTACATGAGGAGTGGGGTTCAAAGGTAAGGGTGCACCATAGTGTGGGACTTGTGCTGGGTTGGAAGATGTAGTGGCCTCAAAGTTATGTTGTCCCTTCCTACGGCCGTGTTTAAAGAAAGGATGCTTTTAATGTTGAGGAGGCTTCTCACTGCTGTTAGTAGTAGTAGCACAAGTGTTGTTGGTGGGTTGTTGTTGTGGCACAAACACCTTAGGAATGGTTGGTGGCACTGTGGAACGAGGGAAAGGATAAGAATGTTGAAAGTTAGGAGGAGTATAAGATGCATAAGGCGGTGGTTGTGTTGGATGTATGGGTTGATAGTATTGTGGAGAATAGTATTGTGGTGAGATAGAGTATGGTGGTCTGAATGGAGAAACAAGATGTTGAACATGATAAGCATTTGAATTCGGAAAATATGAAGGGTGCCTCTAGTCTAAGGGTGGTCTCCCCCATGCCTGGGATTGTTTCCACTGTGACCGAACACAGTACCTCTATACGAACTCTGGATGTAGCGTATTTCCCCAATGCTCATGTATATGTAACAATATTGGGAATTGGCCCTTGGGGTGATCGTACAAGCATATGTTGCATTCGTATGTAGGATTGGCAGTTGAGAACTTATTCCCTTTATTCTTTTTTTCTGAATGTCTACTATTTTGTCCTGCTTCTTGGGTTGTCAAAACTCTACCTCCAATGGTATTGATATATTCCCCACACTTTTGATTCATCCATTCCAACATCTTATTGATCTTTGCCTCGGCTTCTTCTAATGTTTGTTGTATTGGAAAAGATGATGTTTCTACCTTAAGATTGGTTGATTTCTCCTTGTTATGATCAGGGACCTTTGTTAAGTTGAAATTTTGGTCTCGTTGATGTTTTTCAACACTCTCCCATCTAGCTAATTTTTCTTCTTCTTTTGCTACCTGCTTAATAAGCTCTTGGATTTGATGAGTTTGTAATTTATATAGTTGACCTCGGGCATATACTCCTAAGGTCTCTCTTTGTTTCATTACGTAGCCCATCAATAATATGGTACATTAGCCTTTCCTCGGAAAACCCATGGCCTGGACAGTTGTTTAACAGTGCATAATACCTTTCTAAGGCCATGTCCAAGGGTTCATGTTTCCCTTGTTTCCATTCTTGGATTTGTTTTCTCAAGGCTAAGAATCTTGCATATGTTTGATATTTTTCGTTAAAGACTTCTACCATTGTTGACCAGCGTCATATTGAATTTGGTTTTAACGATCTATACCATACTTTTGCTTGGTCAACGAGTGTCATAGGAAAGAGCTTAAGTTTTTGCCACCCATTATCAATATTATTCCATGTGCAGCCATCGTAGAAGGCTTGTAAATGTTGATGTGGATCTAAGTCATAGCATCCTACAAAAGTAGGGAAGTTTTTTAAATCGAGCCTAGGTAGACGGCTCTCTTTATGATTCCTACATGAGATTCGAACGGCCTTTTGTATTTGTGTTAGGCTTGTAGTGGCCAGTGGGGGTTCATCGTCATCTGGTAAGTTATGTTTTCGTGTGTTGCGATGATGTTGTTTTCATTCATGTTTATAAGAAACCCCCACCTCAGATTGTGTACTCCTATCTTCATTATCATATAATTTATCAATTCTCCAATGAATTTCCTCACTAAGTATGGCATTATTTTGATCTTGTACAAGAGGCATTATTGTGAAGTTGTGTGTGAAATTGGATGTGACTATTAATAATTATTTCTTCTTCTTAAGAGATATATCGTTAAGTTCTTATACAGCAACCTTGTATGATATAACTAATCCAGATAACTAGCACCGTCCCTAGCAATGGTGCCAATGATGAGTGGTGAGGTACCCCTACACACAACCATATGAATACGAGCGTTCTCACGCGCGATCTGGTCAAACTCCGCAGACGAACTAGTTGTGGCACCTAGACAGTTATCCTTAGATCATAGTTCGTTGTCTTCCCACCTGGACTAGTATTGTATTTGTCACGTATGGTTTAGTCCAGATGAGGTGTATGATGTGTTTCTAATTCTAATGCTACTCCTGAAGGCAGTGGAAAATAATATTAACTAAGCTAAGCTAGGAGGAAAAGGGTAAGAAAATATAATCTAGCCTAAGTCCGACGAGCAACCAATTCCTTGATCAACCATACACATCTTGGACCTTGTGCATGACTACCACTAGGATTACCAAGCACAGATCCTAGGTATGCCACTGGGCTACCAAGTAGTCACACTTGATGCTCGTAATCAAGTCATACTCATACCGCATTACTAGCCTAAGTGCGATGAGCAACCGATTCCTTAACTAACCGTACACATCTTGGTGCACAACTACCACTGGGATTACCAAGCGTAGATCCTAGGTACACCACTGGGTTACCAAGTAGTCACACGAAGATGCTCGTAATCAAGTCATACTCATTCCGCGTTATAAAAATTAAATAAACAAAGTAACTGCTGCAATGATGAAGTAATCTCGATCTTTATTGCCGATCATGTGCATGTCCAAGTACGTCACACTCAAATAAAGGATGCCGTACAATTACATTCACCACACTGTGGGCAGACACGGGAAAATAAACTATCTCTGGAGTGGCCAAACTGCCAGAGCTTCACTACTTCTAACTCCTAATACCTAAAACTAGGAAAGCTGCCTCTTATTTATAGAAATTGCGGCGCACTGCGATATCGCATACACGATATCGTAGGAAAGACACGATATCGCAGCTGCGATATCACGGCCGCTGCGATATCATGGCTACTGATACAACAGGGCTGTGATATCATGGCTACGATATCATAGCCAGCAAATTCATGACTCATCATATGGTAACGGAAATTTATAAATAAAACCAATGTTCATTCAAGGCCCTACCACATGTACATTTTCTCTAATAACTATATGTGCAAACCATATGAGAAAATAGCATAACTAAATAAGAGTTTCATTAAGATTGTAAGTTGTACATACAAAAAATTACATTATGGAACCAAGTCTCATCCAAACTACATGATCCTTAAATGATTTCGGTGGCATTCCTTTTGTCAAAGGATCAACTATCATTAACTCAATGCTTATATGTGCAATGACCACTTTATTTTCCTTAATGTGTTCCATTATGACTAAGCACTTTATGTGGATGTGTTTACTTCGAATACCACTCTTATTATTCTTAGTCATAAAGATAGTAGTTGAATTGTCACAAAACATTCTTAATGGCCTAGATATAGAATCCACAATTTTAAGCCCTGTGATGAAACTCTTTAATCATACATCATGATAAGTAGCCTCAAAACAAGAAATGAACTCTACCTCCATTGTGGAAGTAGCAATCAAAGTTTTCTTTCCACTCCTCTAGGAGATAGCCCCTCCAGCTAGCATAAAAACATAACCAGAAGTGGATTTCATGAATCGACATAGCTAGCAAAGTCTAAATCAGAGTATCCAGT
Organism: Gnetum montanum; assembly: GCA_015680685.1. NCBI lineage: Eukaryota > Viridiplantae > Streptophyta > Gnetopsida > Gnetales > Gnetaceae > Gnetum > Gnetum montanum. Next base: position 718,338 of record MNCI01004181.1, on the reverse strand, counting down.
CACCTTTGATGAAGTGTCATTAAGTCAATGCGTTGACTGGGCCACGTATATGCAGCCATGTCGACACGGGCCCATCGACATAGCCTCCCTACATCGACATGGCCCCGTTTACACAACCGCCTATCTCGACCTATAAATAAGAGGGCCTTCTGCCTCATTTAGGCATCTTTCTAGTTAGTTGTAGCAAAGCTCTTGTAGTTTGTTCCCGCAAGAGACAAAATATTTTCCAAGTGCCCGCAGCAGGTGTAAGAAAAGTGATCGGCTCTTTATTCAAGGGTTGATGTATCTGAGCCCATTGACGTGATGGCAATAAAGACGAACTATTCAAGAAGTCCTTATAGCATTTGGACTTAGCTATTTTATGCATTCAGTAGTTTAATATGTTTATACTTTGTTAATTTCCTTGCTAATTACTTAAGCTTCTATTATTATCATTTCAATCGCTATCGCTCATTCGTAGTTTGTAAAGGCCATAAGTACGACCATATCGAACGTAATTCAAACACTTGGTAAACCCAGTGACGCTTAACGTCTGGTAACCCAGAAGTGTTAGGAGATGCTTAGAACGTACTCGGAAGATGGAACCAGATACTTATGCTAGGAGTAGTTAAGATTTAGATTAAGATAATCTTAGATTAATTAATATTATATCCTTTCTTTCCAAGATAAATTAGCCGCCAAAAGATAAATAGAAAACTATAAAAATCATTAGCCTTAGTCTCACTTAACGATCGTAAGCAGAACCCCACAAGTGAGATTAGGAGGACAACAACCGTTCTAACCCAAGGTTTCACTGGTTAGATTCTGGTGTATGTTAAGTGCTTATAGTCTGCGGATTTTGACTGAGTCGTGCGTGAACGTTCATGATTCGTATGGTTGGGCGTAGGGGTACCTAGCCGCTCATCATTGGCACCGTTGTCGGGGACTGTTAGTCTTACATGCGTCATCTAACCTTGGTGAAATCATCATTTAAGTCATTGGGACAGACCCAGGATAGAATATTTACGCACGCTAGGTGGATTAAAAGTAAATATTAAGGTACATCGATTACGTGGACCATCTAATGTCTAGCATGTCTTCTCATAGGAGAGAGGTATTCGAACCACTGGTGCCACAAGAATGTCAGGTGGTCTACAAGCACCCCGATGAATATGTCCCTAATTTTACATTCATCCTACATCAGGATGACCATCTACGATGGCGGGACATGGAGGACAACATCGTGCTACTGTTGGACTGATCAACTCCTACAATGCTATATCACAATTTGGGCAAACTGTGCATCCAGGACCATGGAGCAAAGTATGTCATGGAAGACCATGACTACCGAGACTATCATCCCACTTTAGCTCAACAAGCAACAAACCAGCAGTAGGCAGATAGATATGAATAGCATAAGGGGAAAAATTCAGTAACCCCTTATTTTCGCAAGGGCTGCAAGAAGATGGGGATCCCGTATTTCATGATACCCATTCGACTGAACTTCCCCTAGGGCAGCATATCCTCTAGACCATCATTCAGAACAAGCCTCTCAATGACCATGATCCTCAAAGGGATGGAGGGTCATGTAACAAGGATGGGCAGGATGATCGGGGCCATCATCAGGGCAGAGGGGGAGATCGACACCAAGACGGTGGCGACACCTCTCCATCCTCTCGCTCACCTACACCTTCATCCAGCTCAGGTTCTGAACATAACCAAGGTAGGAAGGCGCGAAAGGATGGTTGTAAAAAAAGGTCGGAAGGGGCAATATGAGGAAGCGCGTGACCAATCACACGAGCCTCACCATCATGAAAGGAGAGGCAACTAGAATCATCATAGACATCATGGTCCTCAGCAAGACTATGATTTAGATGAGTAGTTGTTGGCTACTCGGAGCATGCTCCATATTGCGAAGGCAGTCCAAATTCTTAGTATGCACATGAAGGATAGCCGGATCGCATTGATATGAACGACATCCCCAGATTTGAAGGGGGATACAAATATGATCCGTAGACCCACCTGAAGGTGTTCCATGATGCCTGCATCCTACAAAATATTGACAATGATTGGCAAAGGCTGAAGCTGTTTCCTCGCACACTCATCAAAGAAGCTGAAAGTTGGTACCCATCCTTGGAGTTAGAATCAATCAGAAGATGGAGTACGATGCTTGAAATTTTCAATGACAAATATCAAACGTACTCTAGAGTGGTGAATTTGAGATGGTAGATCCAAGGTTGAAAACAAGGGAATCATGAACCTTTGGATGCTGCCATGAGCAGGTACTACTCGTTATTGCATCGGTGCCCTGGTCATGGTTATTCTCAGTAGGCACAGCTTTTCCACATCATTGATGGGCTCTATTTTGAAATGCAAAAGATCCTTGGCGTTTACGCCCAAGGACGACTGTTAAAGCTAAGGCCCATCAGTTGCAACACCTCATTGAACAGGTGGCTAGGAAGGAAGGAGGACTTAGGAAAAAGGAGAGTGCAAAAGAATTCAACCGGGACCCTTCCCACAGAAAAAGGGAGGTGCGATTTTGTGATGAGAAGGATGAATCACCATTGGAAGTAGCGATGAATCAAAATAATTTGCCATTACAAAAGTTCACATCTGAAATATCGGCAAAGGTGGATAAGATGTGAGACTCCTTGGACGAAAGAGTCCAAAATGTGTTGAAAATCGCTGAGGAGTCTATAGAACAAAGTAATGACTGCGATTGACGTAGGAAGAAGGAAGCTGAGCATGCCCAACACAAGGATAATGGCAAAGTTGCTGTAGCAGAGAAGGTTGCAGACTCTGACACTGAGGAGGATGATGAATGTGGCATATGCCAATACGAACATCCTAAGGGATGTTGTCCTGTGGTGTCACATCTTCAAGAGTCTAGGGTGTATGCCTTGAACCCTCTTTTGGTGCAATAGTAAATACCCTGAAGGTTGCCTTATCCACAAGGTAACTCTAGGCGGTTCCACCAACAATAGCATGGATATTATCCAAGTGGAACGCTACCGTAACTGTATGAATACTTCCAACATTGGCAGTAACCACAAGTGTGGGGGATGCCACCTCCAAGGCAACAGTACCCTTACAAACAACAAGATCCTTATGGGTACTATGTTCAGCAACTGGTCTCTCCAAGAGACTCTTCCAATCATGTGACCTTTCCAAGTTATTACCACCCCCTAAATATTTTTGACATCCATCCCCATCACCCAGGGGGGCAAACCCACATATCTTCTATCCCCCGTAACCTTCTCCTACCACTCCTTCACAACATCCCACTCAGTTTCCACCTACTCCATCGATACAGAGAGAAATACCACCACAGCCACAACAACGAAACACTACAAGGGTTGTTAACTTACAACTAGCACCTCAGCCAAGTGGACTAGAATCCAAGCCATGAAAATGTCCTTTCTTCCAACCTAGTAATCTGAACACACCCTCACCTAGGCCTGTGGCCAGTGCCTCCGAACCTACCAACACCTCCACCATCATACCACCTGAGCATACATCAATCCAACCATGCTCCAACGTCCAAATGGTCATGCTCACACATGCCATGATCGACTAGATCAAAGCAGGTTATCTTCCTTGAAAATTGACTAATCTGGGAAGCCCCCTCATCTATCTTCAGATGGCAGGGAATGATTCGTGCAAAGCTCTTCTAGACTCGGGGTCAAGGGTCAATTTGATCTCTTACAATATGTATAAGAACTGGAACTTGCCCCCACTAAAGAAGAGCAACATCTAGCTTGAGTTAGCAGACCAGTCCATCATCGTTCCCTTGGGTTTGGTGGAGGACATTGTAACCACCGTTTGTGGGTGGTCCTATCTTGCTAATTTCCTGGTCATCCGTGTAGAGAACTGCAAGGGTAACTTCCCAATAATCATGGGAAGAACCTGGCTAAGCATGATGGATGCACGACTAAGACTCCAAGATCTGTCCCTAGAAATTTCAAAGGAAAATCCTTTCGAGAAGATCGAGAAGCAACGCGTTCCATGCATCGCGTATAGTGACTTAGGGTGCAACTGTGTGTAGCAATTATGGTTTGCTAAGCGAATATCCACTCAAGCATGTAGTCTATGTACCAAGGAATCACCTATTCATCAATGTTTGTACGTAGTAACCACTAATCAAGAGGGCATCCAGTGGCTAACAGCTGATTCTACTAGCAGCACATTATGCATGGAACCGTCTGAGGGACTAGTGCAAGCCTATGTTGAAAGCATGGATGAGATGGAAGAGGTTCATCAATGGGTCTCCACCGTTGATGACCAAGATGACTGGGGGGAGCTACAAATCCCTGAGAAATTCAAACAAGGACCCCTAGAGCTAAAGTCTTTACCGACTCACTTGGAATATGCATTCTTGCAAAATGGCAAGCTGGTAATTATCAATGTCGCTCTTGCTCCTGAACAGAAAAAGGGATTGCTAGAGGTGGTAAACAAATGGGTTGCTGCATTCGCATGGTCATATCTTGAGTTGGCTGGAAAGGATCTCAGGGTCTGCCAACATCAGATCTATCTTAACCCTTCCATGAAGCCATGACAACAACCACAAAGATGGTTGAATCCCAAATTGAAGCAGATCGTAAAAGATGAAATCAAACAATTGCTAAAGGCGGGATTCCTCTGTTCTATTACTGATAGCGAATGGGTTAGCCCACTTGTTATCGTACCCAAGAAAGGTGGCAAGTGGAGGGTTTGTATTGATTTCCGGTTGCTCAATATGAGGACCTTCAAGGACCACTTCCCACTCCCGTTTGTGGACCAGGTGTTGGACACCATCGTAGGACACTGTTACAACAGCTTTTTGGATAGTTATAGTGGTTATAACCAAATCCAAATAGCACCAGAGGACCAAGCCAAAATAATGTTCACAAGTCCATGGGGCACTTTCACATATAAGAAGATGCCCTTTGGCCTATGGAATGCACCTGCTATGTTCCAACGCCTTGTCCTAAGCATCTTCTAGCAACAAATTGGCAATGGTGTAGAAGTCTTCATGGATGACTTCTCCACCTATGGGGCCACGTTTGAGCAAGCCTTGGACCATCTGGAGTAGGTTCTAAAAAGGTGTGTAGACACAAATCTATGGCTTAATTGGCAAAAGAGCCATTTGATGGTCTAAGAGGGCATCATGCTGGGGCATCGCATCTCACAAACAAGGATCAGCATAGACCCTGAAAAGATCAGGGTCATCTAAAGAATCACCCATCAACCAGGTACCGTCAAAGATGTTCAGTCATTCCTTGGACACACTTGTTACTACCAGCATTTCATTGAACACTTCTCGAAGATCACCAGGCCATTGGTAGAACTTACAATCAAGGATGCTCCATTCGTCTGGACCAAGGAATGTGAGTTTGCATTCCAAGCGCTGAAATAGAAACTCGTAGAAACTCCAGTTCTACAGGTACCTGATTGGTCTAGGCCCTTTCACATTATGACGGATGCCTCCAACTACGTCTTGGGAGCCATGCTTACATAGTGTGATGATCAGAAACATCCATATTATATCCACTGTGCAAGCCAGTAGCATTGTGGGTGCTCAGCTGAACTACACCACCACCAAAAAGGAGTTCATGGTAGTGGTGTTTGCCTTGGACAAATTCTGGCACTATGTGCTCAGATACGAGGTGTTTGTGCACATGGACCATAGTGCTATCCAGTTCTTGAGTCACTGTACCATCGTATACGTGGCCCAGTCGATGCATTGACTTAATGACACTTCATCATACCCCCACGACTAAGAAGACACTTGTCCTCGAGTTACTTTACAATTTGGAAGGTATGTATTCTTATTTACAACACACATAACTTAAACACATACATGACACACACATGACACAACATGAATTTGACCAAGTGCCCGAGTTACAAAGGAGAACAAGTTACAAAAATGGCAGTGTTCAGAGACAAAATTGAACACCTCGCTAGTCCTCGAGCCTCTGCTGTGTAGGATGATGCACAAAATTGTTTGAGAAGATCACACAGTCCTTGGAGGTGATGGTTCTGATGGACCTTCTCTAGCCTCTGGCCTCCCTGCATCGACGTAGCCTCGTTTACGCAGCCGTCTATCTCAGCCTATAAATAAGAGGGCCTTCCACCTCATTTAGGCATCTTTCTAGTAGTTGTAGCGAAGCTCTTGCAGTTTGTTCCCACAGGAGATAGAATATTTTCCAAGTACCCGCAGCAAGTGTAAGAAAAGTGATCAACTCTTTATTCAAGCTTTGATGTATCTGAGCCCATTAACGTGACGATAATAAAGATGAACTATTCAAGTAGTCCTTGCAGCATTTGGACTTAACTATTTTATGCATTCTGTAGTTTAATATGTTTATGCTTTGTTAATTTCCTTGCTAATTACTTAAGTTTTTGTTATTATTATTTCAATCGCTATCGCTCATTCATAGTTTGTAAAGGCCATAAGTACAACCATCTCGAACGTAATTCAAACACTTGGTAACCCCAGTCACGCTTAACGTCTGGTAATCCAAAAGTGTTAGGAGATGCTCAAAACGTGCTCAGAAGATGGGACCGGATACTTATGTTAGAAGTAGTTAGGATTTAGATTAAGATAATCTTAGATTAATTAATATTCTAGCCTTTCTTTCCAAGATAAATTAGCCGCCAAAAGATAAACAGAAAACTATAAAAATCATTAGCCTTAGTCTCACTTAACCATCATAAGCAAAACCTCACAAGTGAGATTAGGAAGACAACAACCATTCTAACCCAAGGTTTCATTGGTTAGAGTTTGATGTATGTTAAGTGCTTATAGTCTGCGGATTTCGACCAAGTCACGCGTGAACGCTCGTGATTCGTATGGTTGGGCGTAGGGGTACCTAGCCACTCATCAACCTCCAAGGAGTCAGTTTATTTATACATAAGCATGTAGTATTTTGTACCTTGAAGGTACCTCATCACTTTCTTTGTAGCCCTCCAGCAGGCAATACCTAGATTACTCTGATATCTATCCAACATTCCCACAGCAAATGTAATGTTAAGTCTTATGCAAACCTAAGCATACATAAGCATACAAAATGTTACTCATTTGACTCTTCTCTAAATCATTCCTAGGGCACAAGTTCAAATTGAACCTATCACCCTTCACAATGGATGCTATACTTGTTGAACAATCTTTCATCCGAAACCTCTCTAAAACTTGATTGATATAGGTTTCCTGTGATAGTCCTAGAATACATCCAGATTTGTCCCTATGGATCTAAATGCCAATGACATAAGTTGCCTCACCCAAATTCTTCATCTCAAAATTCTTAGAGAGAAAATGTTTCACCTCATATAGAAATCCACTATTATTGGTTGCAAGAAGGATATCATCCACATATAGAATAAGGAAATTGATTTTGCTCCCACTAACCTTCTAGTATATACATTGATCCATGATATTTTCTTCAAAACCAAATGAAGTGATGATATCATGGAATTTTAAGTGCCATTGATGGGAGGCCTATTTCAATCCATATATGGATTTCTTAAGCTTGCATACCAATTTCTCACCTTCACTAGAGGAAAACCCTTCAGGTTCTTTCATATAAACCTCTTCCTCTAGATCACCATTAAGAAATGCTGTTTTCACATTCATTTAATGTAATTCAAGATCAAAATGGGCAATCAATGCCATGATAACACAAAGGGAGTCCTTCTTAGATATAGAAGAAAAGGTCTCCTTGTAATCTATTCCCTCTTTCTAAGTGAACCTTTCAACGACAAGTCTAGCCTTATATCTTTCAATATTACCCAATGAGTTTTTCTTAGTCTTGAAGACCCATTTGCATCCAATTGCTTTTACACCATCAAGCAACTTAACAAGATCCCAAGCTCCATTAGATGACATAGAGTTCATCTCATCTTTCACGGCATCATACCACAAGTTAGATTCCTTACAACTCATGGCTTGTGAAAATGTTTGGGGATCATTTTTGGCTCCTATGTTGTAGTCAAACTCCTATAGATACACCACATAGTCACTAAGAATTACTAATCATCTTACTCTATTAAATCTTCTTAATGTTGGTTCATCATTCTCTTGAGGATCATGATGGTCAACAGGCTATTCAATAGGTTCTAGTATATCTGTTGTTCAGCTAGATCTACTATTTCTTGATCAACAATTTGTGGAACTTCGATCACTAGTTTTTGTCCATTACACATTTGTGCTCTAGGCATATTATGCACAACAATCAGTCTATCATTTGAAATAGTGGGTTGAGCGTCTATATGATCTATCTCGGGAACAATGTTCCAAGATCTACTACTCCCACTAATCAAGTCATTCTCAAGAAATTTAGCATTCCTTAATTCCACAAACCTAGTAGTATGTGATGGGCAATAAAATCTATATCCCTTAGACCATTTAGCATATCAAAAAAATGCCCACTTATGGTCCTTGGGTCTAGCTTCTTTTCTTGTGGATTATAGACTCTTACTTCAAACGGGCATCCCCAAACATGTATATGTCACAAACTCAGTTCCCAACCTTTCCATAATTCAAATGGTGTCTTTGAGACAGCCTTGGTTAGAACTCGATTTAATATATACGCGATTGTCTTAAGAGCTTTGGTCCACAAGGACTTAGGAAGCTTGAAGCTACTAAGCATACTCTGCACCATGTTCAATAATGTTCAATTTATTCCTTCTGCCACACCATTCTAGTCTAGAGAACCAGGCATAGTGTACTAGGCAAAAATTCCATGCTCTTAAAGGAACTTAGAAAATGCACTAGGTGCTTGTCCATCATCAAAATATCTACCATAGTATTCATCACCTCTATCATATCTCACTAACTTTATTTTCTTACTGCATTGTTTCTCTACTTCAGCCTTAAACACCTTAAAGGCATCTAAACCTTCGCTCTTGCTATGAAGCAAGCAGAGATACATATATCATAGGTAATCATCAATAAAGGCAATGAAATACTTTTAACCATTCACATCCACATCTAGACTACAAATATCTATATGTGTGTTCTCTAATATGTCTGAACTCCTCTTAGCACCTTTCTTTGACATATTTGGTATGCTTTCCCTTTATGCAGTTCACACAAGTGTCAAAGTCAGAAAAATCTAGAGTACTAAATACTCCATCATTTACTAATCTATTTATTCTCTCAATAGAGATGTGTCCTAATCTATGATGCCACAACATAAAGGATTCTTCATTCATAACACATCTCTTAATGCCAGCATGAACATGCATAGAAGTATAAGAAGTTTCATTTTGTAAATTAATTTTGAAAAGACCATTTGTCAATGTACCATTTCCAATAAGTTCATATCTATAATATAAACTAAATATAGTGTCTAAAAAATTAAACGAAAATTCCAATGATACAAGCCTTGAAACAAAAATTAAATTCCTTGAAAAACTAGGAATATAAAATGTCTTTTCCAACTCTAAAACAAAAAGACTACTTGAAACTAATTTGTATGTTCCAACTACCTCCACATGTGAGTGCATCTTATTGCCTGAATAGATGCATGACTGACTTCCTACTAGCGTCCTTAGGTTTTCCACCCCCTACAAGGAATTGGTAATATGGATTGTAGAACCAGAATCAATCCACCATGTGTCATGGCCAACATCAACCATATTAGATTCAAAACAAGCAAGTGAGAGTCGAATACCTTTCTTTTTAAGCCATTTCTCATATTTAGAACAATCCTTCTTTATGTGCCCTTTCTTTTTGCAAAAAAAAAAAAATATCTGGATTCCTTCTTAATATCAGCTTGTGTAGGCAAGTTAACCTTCCTCTTACCTTTGGCTTGTTCTTTATTCTTTCCATGTGTAGCCAGATGCACACTCTCTTTTGCTTCCATAGCAAGTCTCCCCTCTTCTTGCACACACATGGTCATTAGTTCACTGATTGACCATTTGTCCTCATGTGTGTGATCAAAAATCTTAAAGGGTCCATACTACAATGGAAGCATGTTTAAGATGTAGTACACAAGGAAATATTTTGACATCTTAACCTCAAGTATTTTGAGTTGAGCCACTATATCCCTCATTTGCATGATGTGCTCATGCACACCACAAGTTTCAGTGAGCTTCATGGATGAGAACTTCATTATCAAGGTGCTAGCCAATGCCTTGTCTGATGACTCAAATTGTTCATCAATGACCTTTAACAAAGCACACACATTGTCATACTGTTCTAGTTAACCACACATACCAGCCGAGATCTTGTTTTTTATGAACATGACACAAAGGCAATTAGATCACTCCCATTTTTCATAATTACCAATATCATCCGAATGGTTGATTGCTGTAATGGCAAGTGGTTCATCCTTATGGATAGCATAATCAATGTTCATCCAACCTAAATGAAGAAGAATTCTCTCCTTCCACACCTTATAATTATCACCCTTTAATTAAAGAATGTCACATTTAATATTAGAGTAGCTTACAGGTTGTACAACTACATAATCAAACATGCTTATGTCACTAAATTTGAGGTTAAAATATCATAAGACATGTTTACCAATGTAAATCATGAAAAATATGAATCAAATGACATAAAATTGTTTGTGGGCTAAATTTTAATTCAAAAAGATTCATATATCCTTACAATGAAACTATTAAATTATATTACTTTTCTTAATCCCTATGGGAAAATTAAGAAAAATAATTTAACATTTCATCCTAATTAATCATATTAAATACAATAAAAATTCCTATGGGATAAAATTTATCATTTTACATATGATTAATCACAATTTTTAATGTTGTCTACCATATGTGGTCTGAAAGCTCTTAGTACATAATTTTGCATAATTAAAAATGTTGTGGCTACTTTCTAATTATACAAAATTATATAGATTACTATTTATAGTTCATATGTAGAAAATAATGTACACATATACAAAAATATACATAAAATTGATAAATTACCAAATTCAACATAGTATAAATATTTAATGACTTGATGCATATAACCAACTTGCTTAGGACATTAGCAAAGTTATCTTTTAACTTCTAATACTTCATAGCCATGATACCTTTGGACTGTGACAAGTGGAAAAAGGAAACATCAATTTAAAACCATGGTTTTTTCTTTTAAAGAAAAGAAACACAAAAGATATAACTTCTTACTAGCTAAATTCAAAACATGCAATACAATGAATATATTGAGGATGTGGCAAAAGCTTTTATCATAAGCGTCTATCGTGAGCATGGACATTATACAGTAATGACAATTGTTTATTCAAATTGAGGAGGAGACCCAATGTAGCCATGCCATTATTGCTGCTACTACTACAGTAGAAGAAGAATAGGCATAGCAACACACGCAATGGACACAACAACATAGGCCATTCAACATTAAACACTCATGGATTCTCGTGCATGCAACATAACATAAATACATACTTAAATATCCCATGCCCTAGTGAAGTGGATGAAAAATCCAAAATTCAATTTAATTCAATCCAATTCAAATTCAACAATTAGACTCTAGTCCAGAGTCAATACAAACAAATGTACCATTGTCAAACCCACATCAAGATAGAGATCTAACGCTCTAATACCAGATGTAAGAAAATAATTGTGCAGAAAAATCGATTTGCAAAAGTAATCAAAGTATAGAATGTAGAAGCAAATGAAACTAACCTCCAACCATTGATGCCTTTGATTAATCTTGTTCAGATTCTTCTTTCACACTGGTGCTCTGCAACGATGGTGTATGCAACCTCCAAGTGTCTGTGAAAGGGACCTAAACTACAATCATGCTGTGATTCATGGTTCCTTTGTTCTCCCATCAAGAATGAATTTATAGGCCGTGGAATTGGTTACCATGAGAGAAAATTTGAAAAATAAGAGACCCAAAACCCCACCTGGATGTGGACACCACCCCAACGCCAACACATAAACATGTTATGCCAACATGTATAAGCATCAACAAATATGGAGGCCACTTCAATGCGTAAACGCGTGTTACATAACTTAATCATGTTGAGTTTAACTCCTAATTGAGTCTATTCTTTTTATAAAAATAGTTAGAAGACTTGCCTTATTATGTAAAAAAAAAAGACCTGATGTAATGTTTTTTTTTTAAATAATGGAAGAAGTTATCAGTTCTCATATTTCTCAAGTTTTATTCTAGTTTTAATTTTTCATATTGAGTTTTCCAATGATTTGATTTTCACGGTTCAATTTTTTAATTTCTCGGTTATTTCACAATACATTTCCCATGACATCACAAGATTTCATAATATCACAAGTATTTCTCAATTTTAACTATAAATATTTTATTCCTCCTCCTCCTATTCAATGTGCTCATTCCAACATAAGGGACATGTAAATATTAATTTAATTACATCAAAAATAAATTATATTCTAAGTTATAGTGCTCCAATGAATGAAAATCAATGTCAATCTTATCATCATTGATCAATTATGTCTAGATATTGTTCACTCAAATAAGATATCATTTAATTAACTTAGATTCATATTGTGAACACTCGCTTACTATTACAAGAATTCAAAAATGAAACTAATAGAGTTTAGTTACCTACTAAATAAATGGTACCATAAATGCTATAGGGAAATTATATTTATAAGTAGTTATTGTAGCTGCAATATCACATTAGCAACATAGAATCCCAGCCTATGACATCGTAGATGTGATATAGCACATGCAACATCATAGAAGCAATGTAACAAATGTGACATCATAGATGTGATGTCATAGATGTATTTTCATAGCTAACTGAATTAATATTCATTAATTATAAGAGAAGGACTATACCAAACTAAATCCTTTTAATGTATAACATATGATGCTTCATCATTAATCCCATAAACTATAGACTTTGTACACCTAGTATCATACTGGTTTGATAATTTTAGTGATTAACACAAATATCCAGGAACATGATGGTAATTTGGAGATCAAACACTTATCATCTTATCTTAACTTAGTATTTATTATTTGCATTATTTAATTAGTAATTAGATATAATCTCATTTTGTTTCATATATGTGACTTACCATTCCATTTTAAATGCATAATTTTATATCCTTTATTGAAATGCAACATAACTTCAATGCTAGGAATAAGATTTAAGCAAGAAAAAGCAAAAAGAGAAGCTTTATTAATTGTGGAAAATGTGCTAGCATCTCAATTATAGTCAAGAGTCTCCTACTATCTTAGGTTACCTAGGTTTTGGCTTGTCCTAAAGGTAATTAGCATAACACCATAACATCCTATGGTTAGGCTTAGAATCCATGAGGCTAGATGAATGATCAAGTTCTCTATCTTAGTTCTCTAATGATCCCTATGATTTCATGTCATCCAGTCATACACTTGTATATGAGCCTTTCCATAATCAACCAAGAGACACCTAAGGGAATATTTATGACCCTTGACTTATAATTAGTTACTTAATACAAATTGTTTTACCCTTTAATTAGGATTAGCTAACACATAATACATTTTATACTTTTTCTTTTAATACATCATTTATTTTCTAACCCAAGATTGAATTAGTACATCATAAACTATCCCCCTAAGACTCTTATTTGTCCTTGGACAAGTCTTCAAATGCAACTAGAATCTTACTCCAATTGTTTGTTTAGATTCTCTACTGCCTTCTTCTCATTACCTACAAAACAATAATAGCAATACTAAAAATCATAATCTTTAAATGCTTGAATATAACTTTGCAGAATCTATTCTTTTTACTTCCAGGTTTCCTATTGGCAATGAGAGCATTCAACAAGCACTTGAGTAATAACTTTGTTTCTCAATCTAATAATTTGCTTATCTTTGATATTAAGAGGCTTTATATCAAAGGTAGCATTAGATTTAAGGTGTAATTTATGTCAATCAAACTATAAGAGTTATTATAGTATAAAAGGCTTTAAGCAAACTAACATGAAAGACAGAGTAAATTTTGATATTAGTAGATAAATATAATTTATATGCTACTTCTTCTATCCATTCACTAATGAAAAAAGGACCACCAAGATGAAATGAAAATTTTGACTACTTTCCTAGCTTTAATGAGATCTAGGTAGATTTAACTCTTAATAGGACCTCTCTTTGCACTTATCTTGGGCTTCCTATAAGTTCCTTCAGACCTTAGTTGCTATCTATTCCATAATCTTCATCTCATATTTTTTATAGTCTTTTCTTGCCACCAAATTGGACCAAGATGTATAGGATTTATAATTTATAATATAAACCACTTCAAAAGGAGTTATTTTAGCATAACTATGAAAGATATTATTATAAGAAAACTTCATTAAATGTAAATAACATTCCCAAGTTTTTGGTTTATTTCCAACATAGTGGATTTATCCTCTTTTTTTTTTTTTTTGCCCATCTATGTTTGGGTGATATGTAGTTCTAAACTAAACTTGAATATCAAGGTCTTGGAAGAACTTATGCTATACTTTTAACATTAATTTTAGTTCTTTGTTAAAGGTTACGATTTTTGGGCGCCCATGTAGCTAAAAGATTTCCTTAGTAAAGATTTTTGCTACAATGAAATAATCCATCTTTGACAATTGATCCACCACCACTGGGTAGAATCATTTTCTTTTCTATTTTTAGAAAGTCCAATGATGAAATTCATGGTTAGGTCTTTTCACTTCAAAATTTGAACTTTTAACGACTAGAATAATCCTTTCGATTTTTGTTGCTCTATCTTCATAGTTTGGCATGTTGGGTAATTCTTAACATATTGCACCACCACTTCCTTGAGAGCTAGCTNTAATTCTTAACATATTGCACCACCACTTCCTTGAGAGCTAGCTAATATAAAACATTCTCACAATTAGATATATCTTAATAGATTTAGGATGACTTGTAATGGGAACTTAATAGATATATCTTAATAATTTTCTTCTCCATTCTTATTTGGAAACACACACTCATTGATCTTTATACAAGATTCCTTTCTTAAGTTCATACCCTAGCTATGTGGTTAAATATGGTATAATCATCCCAAATGATGAATCTTGTGAAGGTTATTTTTGAAGGTATTCCTTGATTACTATAGTAAAAACTCCTAGCATCATGGTCTACATTCTACTCAAAGCATTAGCAACAATAATTTTTTTTCCTTGGTATATATTTTAATTCAAAATCATAATCTGCTAATAATTCTATCCACCTTCTTTACCTCAAATTAAGAGTAAGTGGTTTTTATGAGTATTTCAAACTCTTATAATATGTTTTTAAAATGAATTTTTTACTCCAAAATAATGACAGTAAACCTTTAATTCATGAATAATAGCTAGCAACTCTAAGTCATGTGTAGGATAGTTGAACTCAACTCCTTATAGCTTCCAAGTTTCATAAGATATCACTCCTTCTTCCTATAATAAAACTACTCTACTATGTATCCAATAGGCATCAGTAGATACCTTGAAGGGTATGTTAAGATCTAAAATTCTTATGATAGGGGCTTTAGCTTTGTTATACTAATCATTAAAATGAATACTTTTCTTTCCTTGCGACAAATTAGTAATTGAACTATAATTGAAAAGTCTTTTATAAATCTTCTATAACATCTAGCTAAATCCAAAAATCTTTTTAACTTATAAAAAATCCTTAGGTTATGACTAGTCCCAAATTGATTTTAACTTCAGTATCAAGCTTTAATTCATCTCTTGATATATGTTCCAACTAAGGTACTTTAATCTTGAAAAACTCACATTTGAAGAGCTTAGCTTTTAATCTATGTTTCTATAATAATATCATTACATTATGTAAATGATCAATATGTTTCTTCCTTATTTTAGAATAAACAAGTATATCATCCATAAATACTAAAACAAGCATATTGAGATATTCACGAAAAATGTCATTCATCAAAGTCATAAACGTAGCTGGGTATTTGTCAATCTAAAAGGTTTTATAAAAAATTCATATAACCCAAGCTTTGTGTGAAATGTTTTCTTTCTAACATCACTCTTTTTTATTTGGATTTGATGATACCCTAATTTAAAATTAATCTCCGAGAAGTATGCTACACCAAATAACTAGTCAAACAAGTCATCTATTCTAGCCAATGGGTAAGTATTTGTGATCATTATCTTATTTAGAGCTGTATAATCAATACAAAGATGAATGTCTTCATCTTAACAAATAATATTAGTACCCTACAAGAAGATATATTTGGTCTAATATTTTTCTCATTTAGTGGCTAATGAATTTGTTCTCTTGAGTTGTCTAAATTCATTGATATAAAATTAATAAGGTGTTTTCAACTGGGGTTTTGTACCAAGTATGACTTCTATTGCATGTTTACTTCTTATTTATGTGGTAGTTCCTTTGATCCTTTAAAAATTTTCTCAAAATATTTTCACTCATTTAGTAGTTAAACCTATATTTTTGTATCAATCATAAAAATTTTACTAACTATAGGTATTATCCCCTTTTCAAGTAATTGTTTTTCTTACTTAATTAAGATCATGTGAGTTCCTAATCTCATTTCCACCCTCCTAAAAACTCTAATCTTATCAATAGTAGGAACATGAAGGCTATAAGATCAAAAATTAGCAACAATATTATGTCCAAAAATAAATGATAGCCCCAATATCATGGAAAAGCCTATTACTAGAAATTCAAAAAATAAGCTTTAAATGAAAGTCATTATAATTCAAAGCATAGAAAATAATTTCTACCTTTCTTAGTTACTATCCTTCCATCTACCATTTGAACACTAATATTTTCTACATGTTTAGGTTTAAAGTTGAATTGTTTAACTAACACAGGTGATATAAAATTATTTGAAGAATCACAATTTATGAGGAATGATATATCTTGTGTAAATATTGAGCTACTTATAAAAATTAATAAAATTTGATATTTATGAAAACCTACTTTGGTTGAAGAGGAAATATTATTTAAGAGAACCTTATTCCCTAGATCAACAACCAAAACTCTTACTTCTATGATTTAGTGTTACCTTGTTGCTATGACACGAGACAAGCTCTCCTAGGAAGTGTTGGACAATTGCTCTTTAGATGGTTTCCACCATAATGATAAGAATTCCATTATTTCTTCTCTTAGCCTAGTTTTTGGCTGTTGGCTATGGCTTGCTTTGTTGTTACTTAGCTACATTCCCCTTTTTTCATAATTATTGGCAATGCCGATCCAAGGTTTGTACATTATGGGGTTTGGTTTCTAGCCTTAAGGTAAATGATAATAAATTTATAAATCTTCTATTAGTCAAGATTAGACTAAACCTAAAACCTTAAAAATGTATAAGTAACACTAGACTTTGAAAATATTGGACATTTTTGTTTGTTTATTTTTGGGATACATTTCAAGAACTCTAGAACTTTATACTTAATAAAAATGAGAAAACCCACTCCGAGCAAAAGAAGAAAATTATAATGTTTAGTAAAATTATTATATGACCATATCATTGAAGCTATGCATGTTTATTATTCTTTACATATAAAGCAACTTATGATTAAATTTAACATCTAATTTATAACTTATATTTATGTGTTGGTATTGTTATAATTTTATTATTTTACCTTTTACTTCTATTTATTTTTGTCTATGTTAGTAATTAGAAAAAATCTAGTTTTCTTTATTAGTTAGAGTTATCATAAACGGATGTTTTAACAAATCCAAATCATAGTGAATTAAGGTAAGGTATCTATCATGGATCTTGCTTTGCAACCTCTCCTAAATGATGAGTACAATTTGAAGGAAAGAATGGATGTTATTACTCAATATGAAATGAAGATGGCTTCTCTTGCAGTAAAGTAGTCTACTGCAGTGATGAACCTTATCATGGACTTGTTAGTGATAGAAGAAAGGAAAGAAAAGCTAGCCTGAAAAGTCAAAAAGCTAGAGCAAGAGGAAGAATACTTAGAGGTTGATCTTTATGGGAGCACAATGGTGCGTAACAATCCTAGAGCTTCCTCTTATTAGTATATGAGGGATTCTTTGGATGCTATGCTAGCTATCCACACTAATCAACAATGCAAACTGTTGATTATGAAAACTTTGAACAGTAAGTTGAGAAATAATTACGTTGTGTGCAAGCTTTTGGATAATTTAACATAAAAGGAGTAAATTATTTTATAAGAAGAAAAATATACTTCTCACTAAGAAAATTAAAGAAGAAATGATAGCAGGAAAGGTAAGGGACATGTTTAATAAGAAGATGTGTATTAATGAGGTCTTAGAAGCTTTTGAAGGTTGTGTGAAGGTAAATAGAAAGGAGGCGATAGGATTAGGGTGAAGAGGAAACCTAGTGTTGATGACCCTACTATTTCTAATATTTCATATGTGCCTATAAAGGATCTAGGTTACATGTTCCTCTCTCTTGAGGAGATTACACAATAGTTAGTTGATGTCTTTGGTTACAAGGCCTCTAGGAAAAATAATAGGAGATGATGAATGCAAAGTAGAACCTAATGGGGTATCTACAAGAAAGAAAATATATTTTAGTTAGTTTTCCTTTTATTTTTGTTGGAATTTATTTAGTTTTAGCATTTTTTATAAGTTTAAATTTTACTTATGTTAGTATTTTTGTTTATTGTTATGTTTTGAATGTTTTTGTTTTTATTTTACTTTGTAGATGCATAGGCTCGAGGGAGTTTTGGAAGTGATGAGAAGGGTGAAAAAGACATAAAAGTTCTAGAGAAAATCTTTTCTTCTCATGATGAGACCCCAAGTGATCAATTTGATTAGAGTTAGTTATTAGAATGAGAGAGTTTCTTTTAGATTTTGCATATATTCTTTGATGGACATCATGTATTGTTATTGATGGACTTTATAAATATTTTTATGGACTTTATCTTTTATGTATTTGTAGTTTTTGTAGTTTCCTACGTTTATGAACTTTTTAAGTTTTATGTGTTTATGTTGTTTTTTGGCTCTTTTAGTATGAAATATGAAAATGAATGCAATAGAAATAAACATAAGTGTAAAAGAAAAAGGTATGCATAAGGGAAATTAAATGGTAGCGATAGATAATAAAGAAAACTAAACTAGAAAAGTAGCAAAACATTACATACATGTAACTTAAACAAATAACATGATAGCTAGGAAAAAATAAAAGCACATGCAATTATAAATTAAAAACAATAAACCTTAAAAAAGAAAGTAAAGGAGCATCAAGATTAGGATGTTGTGGAGGCTATGCTTGGGTGATAACTTTTATAGCCTACAGTCTGGTAGGACCCTTCACACTTTTAATAGACTCCACTATATCTAACTCACCGAATCCTAAGTTCATGATATGCTATAAAACCATGGGATGNTTTTTTTTTTTTTTTTTTTTTTTTTTTTTTTTTTTTTTTTGGCTCTTTGGATTTTGGTTTAATAGAGGTTTTTCTTATGAGTGCAAGTTAGGACCCTAGATTAGATTCTATACAACATAAACATATGAGATAGCAAGGACCTCAAGATCTGCATGAATCACTAGCTCTTTATTCTTACAATGGAAATGAATTTCCTTATGTAAAGAGGAAGAGACAGCTTAATAATAGGCTAACAAATGTCTTCCTTAGATAACATTTATTCTTGATGAGACCCTAATAACCATGAAAACTGCCTAAGATATGATTCAACTTTCTACTAAACTTCGAAACTTAATCGCCCCTAGAATCTCTACTCTAGCACCATTGAATGGAATAAAAGAAGAGTTATAGTTAGAGTACATGATCTATTTCTTGAAATTAAGATGCTTGATGACAGAGCATGAGATGACATTGGTTCCGACTCCATCATCAATGTGCACTGAAGAAAAGGATGCATTGTCTCTAAATTATATCATGATGTAGATCGAAAGTTAACACACAACTCCTATAATAGGATGAGTTTTAATATTTCCTCCTTTAAAACCCAAGAAATATGCTTCATACTTTGGAGCATGAAGCATAGATGAAATTTCTTGAAACATGCTTCATACTTTGGAGCATGAAGCATAGATGAAATTTCTTGATCATGAGGTTGGATGTCTATAAGCACAATGATAGATTTGATAAGCTCCTTCAGAGCCAAGTGGTTCTCCTTAGAAGTTGAAATCATGTCAAAGAGGGAAAGATTAGTCCTCTTTTATTTCATTGCAACTATGATTTGGGATAATGCCTTGTACTCAAGTATTGCCTCCTTGCTTATAAGTAGAGGGGAAATAGAGTTTAACATGGTAAGAGCCAATATGATAATGGAAGAGGAAGGGGTAGTACTAGGTTCATTTTGAAAGAAAACTTTCCTTTTATTTTGGGCAGGGTGCTTCATGGCTTACTTCTTTCTTTACATTTCTCTTATTTAGCCTTCTTTTGTGCATCCATTAGGATTTGAATTAGGGATGTTAGAGTGAGAATTAGTGGAGGCTCTTGAGACTTAGGTGGGGAGAAAAAATGCAACAAAAGAACATTGCATAATGAATAACAAGAGGATAAAAAATGAGCCTTGGTGGTGTTAGCAATGGGAGAAACTTTCTTGGGTAAGACGGAAGATAACAAAAAGGTAGGTTTGTGTGTGTAGAGTTTTCATCATAATAGGGTATCATGTCGATGACAAGAAAACCTCTACAAACATTTTGGAAATAGAAGAATCAACACCATCCCAAGGGAGATTAATAATAAAAGGCTTCTTGGGCCTTGATAGATTTAGATGGGTAAATGAGTATGAATAGACATTTTAAGATCCATTTGAATAATAAATGGTACTTTATGAAGATTTGCCTTATTTTTCAAGTAAAATGCAAAAACCTCTTTGAATGTGCATTTAGTGGATCCTAGAAGATTTGCATGTTCTAGTTACTTGGCTACACAAGTGTGTTGAACATAAACTTTCCCTTCTTCACCAAGGCTTACACATCATCTTTGAATGTATTACAATCATCAGCACCATGTCTTGTAGCCTCATGATAGTAATAATATTTATTAGGATTATACCACTTTGGAATATGAGGATCTACTTTCACTCATTGGGAAGGATTGATGGCCAAGGCTTAAACCATTTTGAAGCAAGCCCTTGTTTATTCTAACACTTGTTTTGGAATGATGTATCCCTCCTTAAGTAGCATGTTGTACAACTATGTGTACATCATTAGAAATTTTTGGGACATGGACATATCCTTAGGTGGTCTCTGTTTTCCACCATTGAAAGTGTTTTGATCACAACCATTGGGCTTTGGTTTGGGATTTCTACTTCCACCACTACCTTCACTATCTAATGATGAGGAACATAAATATTAGTTCACAGATGTTGTTATTTGTCCAATATTTTAGGTAGATTTCCCTTTGTTTGCTGCTTTGTTGGCTTTATAGTGAAAGTTGACCTACATAGAGTTATTGCATTAGATTGTAACCTCTTCAATGTACTTGGTAGAAGCGATGGCATCATGGAGGCTAAGTGACATAGGATAAACCAAATGTCCTTGACTGTAATCATTTACAATTTCTTTAAAAATGTCTAATAACTACTCCTTGGGTGGTGGATGTGTGAGCTCCATTATTGTTGATGTTCACTTAGAGATAAATTTGAAGATGGATTTATTATGTAGCTATTGGATTACAAGAAGCTTTTGCAAGCTACCATCCTTAGTAATGTTATACTTCAATATCTCCAAAAATATTATGAAAAGCATTCAAGAAAACTAATGGACTCATGGAGGAGGGATTTGTATGACTTAAGTGCTTTTCTAATCAAAAGGTTAGAAAAGCTTCTCAGAATTATGTGGGAATAGTTGACTAATAGCATATATTCATTTTAAAAGGTGATTACATGCTT
The DNA here is from genome assembly GCA_015680685.1 of Gnetum montanum. Taxonomy (NCBI): domain Eukaryota; kingdom Viridiplantae; phylum Streptophyta; class Gnetopsida; order Gnetales; family Gnetaceae; genus Gnetum; species Gnetum montanum. Next base: position 696,617 of record MNCI01004181.1, on the reverse strand, counting down.
GGTATGATCTAATTCTCTATTATACAGAGTGAAATTTGGTAAGGGGACTTCCTTAGGAACTTGAGCAAGTGAAATCAAAGGGCTAATGGAATCCATGAAGATACTGGAAATGGATACTACAAGACTATCCCCATGTAATGTAGTTTCCATTTGAGTCGAATATTCATTTGTCTACAATCTAGATTAAATGTCTTTTAATAACAACATGAGTTCAAGAAGAACTCCAAGAATGTTATGAGTAGGGAAGCTTAGAATGGAATTATAGGTAGGTAAGTGTTGGAGACCATTTGGAACTGCCAACATTGGTGGCCTCCAAGCCTCGTGACCTTTGGGATCATAGGATCGAAGGTGTTCTTCAAACAAAGTTTCGGTGCTTGCTGGTCTTTGGCAACACCAAGCCCATATACCTCCAAATAGACTTAGTAGTTGTGGGTATGTGTTTGTTGTTGTGAATGCTGAAATGGTTGGGTTATATATAAAACTATAATCAACTATCATAAAAAATATTTTGCTAACTTTGTCAAATATTATGAGTTGTTGAAGATTCCTACTTTTTTCAATCACTTTGTCTATATGATCCCTATAATACCTACTTGTAACAAATAAAATTTTACAAAAACATGTTAACACAATTCTTCCAATCTACACCTAATTTTCCCTAGAGAGAAAGTTCCACAAGAAAACTAGAAATAGAGCGAGATTCAATGGACATAAAACAAGAAAAGAAAAAAAAGTAGATTTGTATGAAATCTCAAATATTTAAGCAAGATACATTGACATGAGAAAACACTTTGCAATAAAGCTATTTCCAATTTAATAACTACGAATTATCCACACTTTTTGAGCTCAACAAGAAAATTCACAAAAGACAATCAGTGCATAAACTACAAAGTACGATTCTTTATTTTGGCTAGTTAATAGTTGTCATAGATTGCATTCAACAAAGCCCTCAAAACTTGACAATTTCTTTATTTGAAATACCAAGCCAATAAACTTTAAAAATGAAGAAGCTATTTTAGTCCCATCAAAATACCAAAGATTTTCCTAGATCCTCTATGCTCAAAATAAGCAATTTCCTTAATACAGTACTATGAAATTGCTCTTGCGGCTTCCAACAACATGAGCTCTTCTATGGCAAATCTTAATAGGAGTCTAATATAGTGCAAAAATAGAGCTATAAAAGTAACCTAGAACAAATCCCAAAATTAAATGCCAATCATGATACTATCTAAACCACTAGCTAAGCAATTAAAAAAAATGGGAAGAAATGAACTCATAGGATTAAAACAAAGCAACCGAATTGATGTCTTTAGTAAGCCATCTTACAAGAATTCTTCAAATTTCTTTTTTCAAATCTTCCTTTTTTTTCTCTTTTCCTCCCTTTTACATTCTACCCTCAAAGCTCTGTTTATAGTAGCCTTAGGGTAGTTACAATTATCATGAAAGATTGAGGTGGGTTACAAATATCTAGGGGATTAATTGATAACCACCCTAGGAAGTTATAACTTCCATAGAAGTTATGATAAGTTTGAGAAATATATGTCACAGTTGGAAAGTGTCTTCTTAATAACGAAAAGCTAAAATATCATGGAGTTCCTCATTGTAACCAACATAGGAAGTTACAATTTCCATAGGAATAAACCATATGTCCTTTTTCTATAGTATATTATACAAATGTCTAGTCAACCTCTTTAAAATATCCCCTTTTACAAAGTGAATGTTAAAGAAAAATAACAGTTTTAATAATTTTATCAAAATTAATGATGTTGTAGCAATGTTATATACCAACAATTCAATGGCACAAATCTTTTTAAAACCTGAACTACTAATGTATTCTCGTGAATATTGTTGGAACCCTCTCTAACTCACACCACCTCTTGTGCCTATGGTTTTGGCTTATCATTGTTGTTGCCAAATGCCATGGATTCTTCTACCATCATCGCAAGGAAGAGTGGTGATGGTAACGTCAATGCAATTCTCATTTCGGTGCTACTGATATCACCACTATTATGTCAAATTGCCACATGTCATCGTTTGTAGCCTTGTTGCCACACATGCCATCTGCACACGTGTATTCTTCATTCCTCACCATTTTTGAAAAATTTCTCCTCATCTGACTTAGCCATTGTTCTAGTTGCAATCGTCATACTGTCAAAGAAAAAAAATGTGGTTTAGGGATCTAGTTCTGCAATAATTTCTTTCTCTAATGCTACATGTGCTACACAAGAGAAGAAGGATGCTAATGATGGTGCTAGTGCAGTGACCATGGCATCAAAGAAAACCATTATTTCAATAGATCATGACATCACATTTATCACCTAGGATGTTCCCTGTGCCATTAGGTGCTGAACAAGATGTGCCCATGAGGCAGGGTGTCCATGCTGATGCCATCAGGGTTTGATTATTTTTTGACATAATATTACCAAGAATTTTAAATGCACTGCAGGGCTTCCTATTTTTGATGAGATTTTATTTGTGAAATAATTTAATTGTTAACTCAATTTATTTAATATTGGATAAAAATATTAATGGACATTTCTAAACTTCTCCTTTTCTTCTTTTGGAGATTTTAATGGTGTAACCTTTTTGGTTAATCTCTACCTCATCTCTATTGTATTTTATTTTGCTTATTGGAAAGAACAATACTTTGAATGATGTCCTACTATAATTATTGAATTAACAAAAACAAACATGATATTAGTGTGTGCCCTTGTTAATCTCAAAACTTCCAGTTACTTAGATTGTAAGAATGCAAATGCTGCAAGCCATTGATTTCACTATTAACCTTTGAAACAATCCACCCACAAATTACTATTCATTTTACCATATAAATTATTATTTTTTCATTAAGAGGAAGTATCCTTAGTGTCATGCCCTACCCTAGCTAGGGCAAGGTGATGCCTAGGATCAAGTAATCTTAGCATGAAAGCATGATAACTAAATCATAGAAGCATCATAACTACAACCAATAATGTGTAGAAGACATGATATTAAGAAAGGTTAAATGATATAAAACTTTCCTACCATACCAAAACTAAACATACATATCACATTATAGAAATGCATGTCTCTACATAAGGCAAACTATACACTACTCTGTAGAAATACAAAAAACACATAAACCTCATCATCATATATAGAAGAGTACAAGGAGTTTCATACAAGGATATCTAGTCCACACTATTGTACATGAAAATATACATTAACCAAGCACTGAAGATTTTTCCTTCCTCTACCCTTCCTCTCCATGCTCATTTAGGCTCTTGTGCCTTTCACCTATAATTAAATAAAGTTAGTACATAACTAAGTGGGAAGCCTTTACTCCCTAGTGCTATACACTACTCTGTGAAAATACAAGAAATACATAAACCTCATCATTGTATATAGAAGAGTAAAAAGAGTTTCATACAAGGATATCTAGTCCACACTATTGTACATAAAAATATACATTAACCAAGCACTGAAGATTTTCCCCTTCTCTACCCTTCCTCTCCATGCTCATCTAGGCTCCTACGCTTTTCACCTATAATTAAATAAAGTCAATACACAACTGAGTGGGAAGCCTTTACACTTCCCCTACTAAATGGTTGACAAGTGCTATACTAGAGGAGAGGAGTGGGGTATAAGGCAACCTACAACACTGTTAGTCTTACGCATGCTCAAAACAACACACACCATACCACCCATAAAACTAACATCCTATCATACAATCACAGATAAAGCCATGGTATGACTTCATCTATCATGCCCATGTCATCATACCCATGATATGCCATGAATAGTCCATGATCCACATAATCATAATCCAAACTAAACACCTATTCTCAATGATATGACTCACAAACTAATACTATCACATACATAGCCCATGTGGTCACTAGCATATCTATGCTTAATGTAGCATGTGAAATGTTGCCATGATTACTCATACAATCATTGCCTGTAGGTCTTTTATTAGTCTTTTATTTATCCAACAAGTGCTTGGGTCCATCAACTTGTGACCCACAACCACTAGCCTTTTGGAGGACTAGCAATAAACCTATTCCATGGACCAACTGTAGAGATGAACACACCTATGCTCTCCCACAATTAGGATGAAGCCTGAGATAGGAGCCTCATCAATGCATCATAGTGGGGGTCAATCCATACTACCTCTAGGGTGCCTCATCACCAACCAGTCCACATCCTCATGTTAGCACCACCTGCCAATGACCATCACAAGCATCATCGCGAAAACATATACATAGTCCAACTAACTTAAGCCAACACAGGTCATAAGCACAACACACCCAAACAATATAAATGCACATATCCATCCCTAATAGTTATAATCATTCCATGAAAAAAATACCACAATGCAACAGAACAACATGAAGAACTCAATATGACAAAACAATACCATATTCCTCAAAAGACATGTACTTCCATATAAATGACAACTAGAATAACCTTCAAAATGAGATATGCCCAAAGAGAAAACTAATTTCACAATTATAAAGTACTTCCCAAAACAATCCTAACAACACTGATTTTACCTAAATCATACTCCTAGAAGCAAACTTATGTGTGTTCAAAGTTTGATTAATAAAATAATATTTAATTATCACCAGAAAGAATTAGAAAGCCCAAAAACACTCGCATCCCAATAGGCCCCACAAATAGCATATTCCAATCATACGAGTCTTATCAACACCACATATCCTATGCTACAAGTCCACATCATCCCATATATTACATATATATTAATCCACAATCTGTACTCAAAATTGGACAATTTTGGAAAAATAGACAAAATAACATGTTCAAGCTTAATCCTTGAGCTATCCACCCCACATACTCACATCACATAATCATATACACTAATCTAGCACAAAAATACAAGGAAAAGGTAAACACAACCCACCAATTAAAATTGTTGGGCCAGAAAGGTCAAAACAAGGAGAAAATCCTCAAAAATCTAGCAAGACTTCTTTTCACTCCCAACAAGTTTTGCATCCATGTAGATATGAATACAACAATGCCAAATCCAGGTTCAGAACAAGAAAAATCATCCACAAGGCTCAGAATCCAGAAAAAGGAATAGAGTAGAAAGAAAAATGGAAGAAACCATAGTAGCAAGAAAATTGGAAGAAAATAGACTCCTGTGTGTTTCTATTTCTACAAATAGAAAAAAAATAGAATCCAAAACCCAATTTCTCCCAAGCAATGATGAGGTGATGGCATGAAGAAACATAAAAAAAACATATCAAATAAAAATATGCATAAAGCATAAAGCATAACTATGTGCTTGTCCTCATGTCACATGAGTTACTTTTTCTTTTTTTTATTTGCATTAGTTATTATTTTTATTTTTTTTAATGAACAAACAATTTTCATAAGTGAATATATTTTTTCTCCTCCATAATTAATATTGTCAACTTTAAACCTATGTAATAAACACACTGAGACTCCAAATCAAAATCTGTTTGAACGTACAAGATCCTTATCATACACTCTACACATTCACATGCCAAAACCACACCTAAACGTCATGCAACATAGTGCTATAGTATAAATGCCAAAATACCAAAATTGCACATAAAGCATAAAAACATACCAAATAGGTGCTATTGTACCCCAATCCAACGCCTTTGCTAACAACATCACCTGTCTAACACATCACATAGGGCTAGTGTACATAATCATGTTAGTTAAGCATGTAAAGACAACATAATCATAACATAAAGACAAAGCCTTAGAACATATAAAATAGATTAACTTGTCCTTGAAAACCCACCAGGACTCCACATGTAATATATAAATCATAAGCAGATGACCCTACCTACTATCTCTGGATGGGATGTAACACTTAGATTTCTACTATTGCACCAATGTCAACCATTTCTTCTTTAGTGCTCTTTCTTCCTTTGGTTTTATCAATATCATAGCTTAGTATTCATGATGCAGGCATTATCCACTTATATTTAACTTATCCCATCTGACAAATATAATTTTATGTACAAATAAAGCTTTACTTGTTTTATGCATATTTCCATGCCACTTTTGGGAATTTTTTTCTTTATTCTCTTGAATTGCTACTCCATAGAATGGTATAATGTGATAGCATTTCTCACCCCCATCATAACACACACACACACACGCCCCCCTCCCCCTGGCTCCCTCTTTGCACATTAACTAAGAAACATAAACTTTATTGGAAACTTTTATAAATAGAAATAGAAATCTTTTTTGAGGAAAACTTTCACCAAACTTAAGGTTTGATGAAATAAAAAACTCATTCCTAATAAAACTTAGGAAACTGTACAAACAAATTTTTATGCAAACTATTTTGTGGGTGGAAAGAGAATAGTTAGAGTAACTCTCTCAGGGATTCTCATATTGAGAGTCCTTTCACATGTAATCTCCATTGTGATGAATGCTTTTCTTTCCTCTCCTTGCCTAGTTGAAGCCTCAACTTGATTCTCTTCAACCTTGTCTTCAACAACTATGTTTGTCTCCTTTGCATCCATCTCTTTAACTACTAATTTTTGAGGTTCTCCCCAATTAGATGCTTCTGTGTTTTGTAACACAAAAGCCTCTCCCCAAGAATCATCTTTGTTGGATTCTTCTTGATTTTTATCTTTAATGATGCATTCACAGAAGCTACCCCAAACATTGGAATGTATGGAAAGTCCACCAGTGAGAAATCTAAACTCATCTAAAGGACAAAGTATGAAAAGAGTTTCACTTGATGTTCCACAGGTAGTTGCCTTACAATAAGCCCTCAATACATGTTCTGGACAACATCCCATGACATATGGGATAAATGGCCTTCTTACTGCTCTTTCTCCAAGAACCATCTTCTTCCTCACACTTAAAAACTTTACTTGCTTTCACCACTTAAGTCTTGAATTGAGAAATGATGTAATTCTAAGAAATCCACCTCTATTTTTATAGTGTAAAGAAAGTTTAAATTTCCACCAATTTCACTAACCAGTTTTTCCACTTTAACCAAATTAATTATCTTTCCATCATTATATAGTAGGCCAATTTAAATTCCACTATTTGGTTGTTAAAATTAATTCACCACCAAGTAATTATCTAACCATCACCCCCACTTATACACATGACAAGTAATGATTACTTGAGATAATATAAATTAAATAATTGAACTAATTCTTTAAATTAAATATTTTTAAACTAATACTTTAACATATACATGTTCTTTTTCTTTTATTTCTAAATATTATAAAAACTCATCTAAACATACATATAGGACATAAATGTTAAGGTTAAATATGATATAGGTCCATACTATTTGTTACATATGTTACTACTATATATATTAATTATATATATATATAAGTTTAATATTTACTACTATGCATATTAAATGTTATATGATTACCTACACACACATATATTACTATCATTATACATATATTTATTTATTTATTTATACATATATATTCAAGTTGTGGGCAATTGTTCAAAATAATTTTTTATACAAAAACCATTATATGGAAACTACAATTCTATCCCATCTAGTGTCGATAATTTGTATGTATCTCTAGATAATTGTTTCTTGATCTAAAATGGACTAGTCCATATTACTAAAAACTTATTTAGCCTTTTCATATTCCATAATAATACAAGATCACCAATTTTCAAAGTCCTTTCCAAAGCCTTTCTATCGAACCACCTTTTGACTTGGAAAGCATTCTTTAATAAATTATCTTTGGCTTTATCCATTTCAACTTCTCTTTTGATGAGCAAAGTCATGAAATTTCTATCTTTATTAGTTTTTTCACTATACTTCTACACAAACTCTGAGGCTAAACTTATAATCATGTTTGTAATTCTAGTGGGCAACCCATAGACTAAGTTCTAAGCTAAAGTTCCAATAGCCTTCTTAAATCTGATACAATCAGTCCATAATGCAGATTGCAAATAATCAATCCAATTTCTTGGATTTCCATCCATCAAATTCTTAGTGTAGGAAATAAGCCTTTTATTTCTAGATTTAGCTAAGCCATTTCCTTGAGGATAATAAGTTGAAGAAGAAAATATGAAGATGGATTTTTCCAATACCCATAGTATAATTTTTTTAGATTGAAAAGTAGGCCCATTATTGAATATCAACACTTCAAGTCAACCAAAAAAACTTAGAATCTAATCTTCCAAGAACTTAATCACATCTAATGTTGAACTTTTTCTTAAAGCCTTTACTTTAGACCATTTGTTAAGTAATCGATAGCTGTGAGAATAAATTTATGTCCTACTCTTGATGGAGTAATTGTACCAATAAAATCTAAGCCCCATTGTTGAAATGGTCTATCTGCAATTACCAATCTTAAAGGAGCTCTAGCCTTTTTGATTTTTGGGCCATGAATCTGACATTTGTAACATCTTTAAATTTTATAACTAATATCTTGGTACATAGTAGGCCAATAAGAAACCATAATGAACTATATGTTACATAGAGCACTTAGGAGATTCATAAAATAAATTAGAATGATCATGAAATTATTCTAAGATAGGACCACTTTAATCATTGTGAACACATTCCAACAAAACCCCTCTAAAATGCTTTTTGTATAAAATTCTATCTTTAATCACAAATTTATTTCCTCTTTTAAAGAAAGCTCTCCTTTGACTTGTTAAATTATTGGAAACCTTTCGTGTGCTAAGGAATTTTAGAATCTCATCATACCAATTTCCTTCATGAGCCTTTAATATAGATATTTCTTCTTATTTAGCCATTAACTTGGCTAATCCTATTCTTTTAATGGTTTTGCATGTTTCTAATGAAAATATGAAACCTTGAAGCTTTATGAGCCACTTTCCTCTTTTATATCCAATTTCATTCTAAGCTAAGAATTGTTTAACCATAGGCTCTATTAGCTTAATGTGAACCAATGAGCTTTCCAAATAATACTTGAAATGTTGAAGTGCCTTAATAAATGTGAATGCTTGTTTCTCTAAGTCTAAATAATTAAGCTCCAAACCTTTAAATTGAAATCCAAAAAGTCTAATCGGTTCATCTTGACCTTCATCTTTTTGAGTTAAAATGGTAGCAATCGAATCATTTGAAGCAAAAGCATATATCTAGAAGTATTCTTTTAATTTTGGTTTTACTAAGTAAGGATCTTCCTGAATGGCTTTCTTAATTTCTAATAATGATTTCTCTCATTTTGGTATTTTCTATACTATGACATCTTACTTTAGCATATACATCAAAGGTTTAGTAATTTCAATGAATCTAGGGATAAATTTCTTAACGAAATTTATTTTCCCAAAGAAAGATCTAAGAGACTTTTTACTTGTAGGATGCTTGACACTCTATACTACTTGAATTTGACAGTTATCTATAGCAATTCCTTCTTTATAGATCACGTGACCTAGTAAACTTCCATATTTAACCCCAATGATACATTTTTTTGAATTTAATGAAATACCATACTCATGACGTCTATCAAAAACTTGTTGAAGATGACCAATATGATCTTCCTTCCTTTTTGAAAAGATAGTGATATCATCTAAATGAATAACAACAAATTCGCCTATCAAACCTTTAAAGGCCAAATCCATTGCTCTTTGAAAAGTAGCTCCAGCATTTGACAACCAAATGGCATTCTTTGGTAAACAAAAGTTCTCCATTTGGTGATAATTGTTGTTTTATATCTATCACCCTTATCTACCATAATTTGATTATAGCCTAAAAAATAATCTTAGAAAGAATATACCTAACAACCTGATACTTTAATCAACATCTCATCAATTTTAGGGAGTGGGTGTTTCTCATTTTCCAAGGCTTCATTCAAATTACTAAAGCCCATACAAAGCCCAATATGGCCATTCTTCTTTCTTACTAGAACAAGATTACCAAGCCATGTTGAATATCTGATTGGATATATGATTCAGGCTTGTAATAACTTCTTGATCTCAACTTCCATAGATAGCTCAAATGATGGATTAAATTCCCTTTCTTTTTCCTTCACNATCTCAACTTCCATAGATAGCTCAAATGATGGATTAAATTCCCTTTGTTTTTCCTTCACTATCTTACAACCATCTATCAAAGGAATTTTATGTGTCATCACATTTGGCCAAAAAGTTTTAAGATCATCATAAGACCAAGCAAAATTTTCCAAATTCTTTTTTAGGAGTAATAGTAAATTTTTCTTGAAAACTTAATCTTTTTCCTTTGTGACATTTAACATCTTTGGCATCTCAAGAGATCTAAAATTCACTGCTTCATAACCTTGATCATCTAGATTCTATACATCTTTTCCAATGAACAAATTTTTGCCAAAATCATGTTCATAATCAATCACTTTTTTAGGAACGGAATTTATCTTAAACCTTAATGTTGTTTCAGGTATTATTTAACCTTCAAATTCTTATTTATTTCTCAAGAATCTAAGCAATTGATCATCATCTTTAAATACTTGTAAATGCTTTATGTTATCTAGTATTGATGGTTGATGTTCATTCTCAATCATTACACCTTCATAGCTTTCTATCCTTTTCACATCTAATGAAGAAGTTGCTTTTGCTAAGTCATCTACTATATAATTATCTTCTCTACCTATATATTCTATTTGGTAGTGATGAAATTGATCCAACCTTTTGCAAAAAAACTATTTATAGGGTTGCAAGAATGAACTCCTTACTACACAATTACCTTTAATCTATTCACAAACTAATCTTGAGTTTCCATTTATGGTGATTATCTTAATTCCTTTTTATATTATCATTTTAATTCCCATACACAAAGCTTCATACTCAGCCTTGTCATTAGTATAAGAAAAAGATAGATGAATTGCCTTGAATATTTGTGAGGAATCATCTTTCACTAATACTATCCCAACTCCTGCTCCTTTCAAGTTACAGTATAGTTCTCATTTGCTCTCATCTTGAGATTCTTTTTTTTGTAACTTATAAACTTCTTGAAGTGTGCAAATTTTGGTTTTGAAAGCTCTTATTTCAACGGCCTTATTTTTTTCCATTTGAAGTAATTTTTTCAGCCATCAATGGTTCACTATAAATGTAAATTTCATTTGGTTCCCCTTTCCAAGGTAGCCACATATGTGAATAATCTATTGATATATAACCTAAGAAATTCTTACTCCAACTTCTACTCAATAAAAGACTATGTGAATCTGGTATGTCTGCTACTTGAATAGTTATTCTACTCTTGACACAGGGTTCAAAAGCAATTTCTAATAGAACATTGGGCAATTGACCCACAATCTTTACTCTACTTTTGTCCATTTGAACAATCTTTTTATTTGATTTTTCAGGAATCAAACCAAGTTTTTTGCATATAGATTATGACATCAGAGTAGATGTAGCTCCAGAATCAATTAAACAATTGTGAAGATGCTTGTCCTTTAACTTCATTGTGAAATGAAAAGGAAGAGCTTCCTTATTAGGAGTACAATCATAGCGAGTTTTGTTATCTTATTAATGTTAGATACATAGCTTAATTCTGATTCTCCAACTCTTCTTTTACCTTTAATAAACTCTAAAGCTTATCTTTATTGATCTCCAATTTGTAGTAATTAATATATGCTAGTATTTACCTTGATGTTTTTAAGATCTTCAATCAAATCATATTCTCCATCTCCATAAAAGCCTGGTTTCTTCATCCATTATTAAAATTTTGATTTTAAGTACTCTGCTCTACTTGATCTTCTTTACTTTTATTTTTCTCTCTTCTACTTGGCTCAAAAACTTTTCTCTTACTAGATAGATCAAAAATTATGTTTGGAGGCCTAAAAATAGTTAATCTTTCTTTTGATCAAAGATTATACCCATTTTCTTCATTGTTATTATACTCTTCATCAAAGTATATATCTTCTTGAGAACTTGATAGAGAAAAAATATCGTTAGATTTATTATTAGAAGATTTTCTTGCATAATGAATACTAGATAGCTCATTATCTAATTCAATATCAAGAAAATTAGACATAACAAAGTCACTTTCACCCTCATCTTCTACTAACTTAGTATCTTGATGCTTATATTTCCTATTTTTCTTTTCCTCCTTGTTCTTAACTTCTACCAAAGCTTTCTCTAGTTTCACTAGTTTGTTGGACAAGTCTCTCGTTAACTGTCTTTTTTCAAATTCTTTACTTTCTAGCACTTACTTGGTTTTAACATGAGATAGTCCTGATAAACCTTTAAGTTGAGCAAAATCTTGCATAGGAATCATCATTTTTTCTTCTATTTTTTGAGTTGTGATTATTTATTCATGATTTAAGTGTAGTTATTTTTCTACTTGTATAGCTTCACTAAAGTAGTCATTCAATGTTATCAAGTTTGGAGTTCTTCTCAACCAAATTGAAATATAGGGATTCATAGCTTTAAGATAAGTATCTTTAAGCACTTCATCTGATGGTCTATATTCTCTTTGAAAGAGTCCATAAATTTGTTGAAACTTAATATTGAAATCTCTAGTTGACTCTTTGACTCCTTAGTTAGCTTGTATTATAACACAATACAGTTGTTGTTCATCCAATTGATTGCCAAACTGGACCAACAAAAGACTTGTCATATTGTCCCACCTTGTGATACTGTTGCTTGACAAGTGTGAATACCAAATTTGACCCATATCCTTTAAATTTGCTACAAAAAACCTACAAGCTTAATCTTGATGTTGAATATTTGCATGAGCTAAAGCTAACTCAAACATGTGGATACATCCTTCAGCTAAGTAAGCTTTTCTAGGAATAAAAGGGTTAGGCAAACATTTGTAAAATACCTTAGTAATATCGTTGTAGTTTTGAAATCCTAATGATGTAACTCTTTGCCAAGGATTTACCATGCTATTATAATTTTTTTTAATTGTTGAACTCTGATACTTTTTTGATTTTCTCTTATAGACTAATAAACTAGATAGAAAGGGTGATCTTCTTATCTTTCTAATCTTTACTTCACTACTTGTTCCAAATTCAAAAACCTTCTTCTATTTTTCTTATGATGAATAATAAGTATTAAAATGAAGAATTTCTTTGGAACCTTTGAAATCTTTCAAACTATAAATATGTTTGATCATGAACCCAAAATAGCACCTAATTTCTTGAACCCTTCTAGCAACAAATAACTATTGGTGTGCTAGGATTATTAGTCTTATGAACTTAGAGGAAAACTTTTTAGCTCTTCTTCTAGTACCAAAAGAACTGTTAGTGACCGTTTAGGATCAACAATATTGGTGGCCTCCAAGTCTCGTGACCTTTGAGATCACAGGATCAAAGGTGTTCTTCAAACAAGGTTTAGGTGCTTGCTGGTCTCTAGCAACACCAAGCTCCAAATACCTCCAAATAGACTCAATAGTTATGAGTATGTGTTTGTTGTTGTGAATGCTAAAATGGTTGGGTTGTGTATAAAACTATAATATGCTATCATAAAATATATTTGGCTAACTTTTTCAAATACTATGAGTTGTTGAAGATTCCTATTTTGTTCAATCACTTAGTCTATATAGTCCATATAATACCTACTTATAAGAAATAAAATTTTAGAATAACATTGGAGCATAATTCTACCAATCTACACCTAATTTCTCCGAGAGAGAAAGTCCTACAAGAAAACTAGAAATAGAACAAGATTCAATGCACATAGAAAGAAAAAAGAAAAGAAAGCAGATTTGTGTAAAATCTCAAATATTTAAGCAAGATACATTAACATGAGAAAACACTTTGCAATAAAGCTATTCTTAATTCAATAAGTATGAATTTTCCAAACCTTCTAAGCTTAACAAGCTATTTCACAAAAGATAATCTTCTTATACTACCAAAACTTGGTGCATAAACTACAAAACACAAGTCTCTATTTTGGCTAGTTAATAGTTGTCAAAAATTACATTCAACAAAGTCCAAAAAAATTTGACAATTTCTCAATTGAAATACCAAGGCAATAAACATTAAAAATGAAGAAGCTATTTAAGTCCCATAAAAATACTAAATTTTTTCCTAGATCCTCTATGCTCAGAATAGAAAATTTCATTCATACAATACTATTAAATTGCTCCTAAGGCTTCCAATAACACAAGCTCTTCTATGGCAAATCTTAATAGGAGTCTCATATTGTGCAAAAACAGAGCTATAAAAGCAACCTAGGACAAATCCCAAAATTAAATGCCAAGCATGATACTATCTAAACAACTAGCTAAGCAACTAAAACAAAATGGAAAGAAATGAACTCACGAGATTAAAACAAAGCAACCAAATTGATGTCTTTAGCAAGCCATCTTACACAAATTCTTCAAATGTCTTTTTTCAAATCTTCCTTTTTTTTCTTTTTTCCTCCCTTTTACATTCTACCCTTAAAGCTCTATTTATAATAGCCTCACGGTAGTTACAATTATCATGAAAGATTGAGGTGGGTTACAAATATCTAGGGGATTAATTGATAACCACCCTACGAAGTTATAACTTCCATAGAAGTTATGATAAATTTGAGAAATATATGTCGTGGTTGGCAAGTGTCTTCTTAATAATGGAAAGCTAAAATATCATGGAGATCTTAGTTGTAACCAACATAGGAAAATAAAACTTCCATAGGAATATAGCCATATGTGCTTTTCTTGTAGTATATTATACAAATGTCCCAAAAACTTCTTTAAAATATTCCCTTTTAAAAAGTGAACATTAAAGAAAAATAATGGGTTTAATAATTTTATCAAAATTAATAATGTTATAGCCATGTTATATACCAACAATTGGAAGGCACATGTATTTTTATTCACTAATGTATTCACGTGAATATTGTATTCACGTGAATATTGTCAAAACCCTCTCTAACTCACACCACCTCCAGTGCCTACGATTTTGGCTTATCGTTGTTTTTGCCAGATGTCATGGAGTCTTCTGTCATCATTGCAAGGAAGAGTGATGATGGCAAGGACAATGCAGTTCCCATTTCAATGTTGCTGATATCTCCACTATTCTATCAAATTGCCACACATCATCATTCGTAGCCTTGTTGTTGCACCTACCATCTGCACGCGTGTATCCTTCATTGCTCACTATTTTTTATGAATGTCTTTAGATCTAACTCAGCCATTGTTCTAGTTATAGCTATCATAGTGTCAAAGGAAACAAATGTGGCTTAGGGCTCTAGTTCTGTGAGAATTTCTTTCTCTGATGCTACACATGCTAGGCATAAGAAGGATGCCAATGGCAATGCTGGTGTGGTGACCATAGTGTCAGAGACGGCCATTATTTCAATGGATTATGGTGTTGCATTTTCCACTTGAGGCATTCCCTATGCCATCGTGTGTTGAAACAAACATGCCCATGAGGTAGGGCCACTGTGATGATGCCATCAAGGTTTTCTTATTTTTTGACATAATATTACCAAGAATTTTGAATGCACTACAAAGCTACCTATTTTTTATGAGAATTTATTTGTGAAAGAATTTAATTGTTAACTCAATTCATTTAATCTTGGATGAAAATATTAATGCGTATTTCTAAAACTTCTCCTTTTCTTCTTTTAGAGATTTTAATGTTGTAACCTTTTTGGTTAATCTCTGCCTCATCTCTATTGTACGTTATTTTGCTTATTGGCAAGAACAATACTTTCAATGATGTCCTGGTTTAATTATCAAATTAACAAAAATAAACACTATATTATTATGTGCCCTGGTTAATCTCAAATTTCCAGTTACTCATATTGTAAGGATGTAAAGTTGCAGGCCCTTGATTTCACTATTAACCTTTGAAACAATACACCCACAAATTACTATGCATTTCACCATATAAATTATTTTTCTTCATTAAGAGGAAGTATCCTTAGATTTATACTATCACATCAGTTTCAACCATTTCTTCCTTAATGCTCTTTCTTCCTTTAGTTTTATTAGTATCACAATTCAATATTCATGATGTAGGCATTGTCCACTTATATTTGACTTTATCATATCTTACAAATATAACTTTATGCAAAAATAACACTTTACTTCTTTTGTGCATACGGCCATGCCAATTTTGGGATTTTTTCTTTACTCTCTTGAATTGCTACTCCATAGAATGGTATAATGTGACAACAGTAAGATTGGTTGAAGAAATGTTAAGGTATTTTTAGGTATTGTTGACATGACGATGAGAGGTGGTATGTAAGATGTAGATGATGGGAAAGGTAGAGAAATTAATGATTAGATGTACTAGAATCATGTGGGATAAGACTCAAAAGACATTGAGAAGTGGATTAACACCTTGTACTAATGATTGGAGAGTAGGATTAACTATAGCCATATTTGAAAAAAGCTATAGGTAGGAGTTAACTTGGTTGTTGGTGGAGCTATGATAGTAAGATTAACTAAAAAAAGCATTATAATAATGATAATTTAAGGTGTACAAATGAAGAATGAGTTAGTAGAGCCAATGTGGTTCACATGCTATAGAATGGGATTTTGTAGTTGGTGAAAGAGATCTACATGCATAGAAACATGGGAATGTTCCTCCTCATAACCATCATGCAAGCTAATCACCAATTTCCTCACTATGTTGGTCCTAAAATTATGAATTTCTACTACTAAAATTGATGTTGGGATTTCTAATGAGGTGATCCTCAATGGCCTATATCTATTAGACCTCAATGCTTGCCATTGCCTAGACTTCATCTCTAATGAGCAAGTATTCCATAATGCAACTTGTTCATATTCATTTAACTTAATCGAATGGCTTGGACTTGACATGAATGGTTCAAAACCATTAGTCAGCTCATAGCTAACCATCTTCCTTAGCTTTTTCTTAGAGAATGTTGTACTCAGTTTTCACTCTACACATCTAAACTTGTATTCATGATGAGTTATGGATGTCATAAGAGCTTGTGCCTTCTATACTTCCATTATTTTACAAACTTGGGAGGTGTGAGAGGAGTCAAAACCTTGGCAAAACAATGTGTCAACAAGTATCTCTTACACACACACTTAAAAGAAAACAAGATCAAGTGCAAATGAGAAAATAAAACTCTATTAAATTGAAAAGAGTAAAAATATCTTATGTACTTGAAAGGATCTATAGGCTACTAGGAATTAGGTTTGAGAGACTAGAAACCCTATTGATCCTTCCTTTAGTGCCAAAAATGTTCCTATGAAATTATTCTTTTCTAATTCAATAAAGAGCACCTCCTCAAACTAAGTGTTAAAGTACTAAATCCATGCCTATAAAATGCATTTTATCATGCTTTCCTAGATACACATATCTCTATTTTAAATGACATTTATGATGTTACACATGACTATTTTCCAATTCTTGGTTTTAATGGCCTATAGGAATGTCTAGGGATTTTTGGTTGGTTGGAAATGGGGTTGGAATTCTCTTCTCTTGGATCTAATGCATGATCATTCTAATGGTTTGGTTCTTTCTTGGCTTCATAATCTAGGTGTTCAACTATTTTGCTGGAGAATCTTCTTCCCTTCATGATGATACTACTATTGTATTTGTTGATTTCTTGTCATATAAATGATTAGAATTCCCTTAAAAATGACACAATGGGGCACAAATATTTAATTAAATGTGAACTTAGTCTACTAGACATGAGCCAAGAATGATAGGGAAATGATAAAAACTTTGGATGAGAATGTTGAAATTTGGCTAAGTGTTTATTACTAAAAATTAGACAAACTATAGACTAGGCTATGAGTGACGAAATAAAATCTAAATGTAAAATGTAAATATAAGAGCATAAAATATAAGAATACAATAGCTATGATATGGGGAAAAAGGTTTTGGTTCCATTTCCAAATAATAAAAATGCCTTATTGTTGAAAAAATAAGTGTTCATCTCCTAAGGAGGGCTAAACTACAAGTGTTAAAGTGAAAACATAAGTGAGATAGAATTGATAATAAGAACCCAACCTATGAGAAAAATGTGGGTTTCAAGAGTGGAATTAAATCTCTAGAGGATAGGTATATAAATAGAGAAGACAAAAGCACTATCCAGAATCATTTTGGGGCCAAAATAAGGTTGTTTTGATTAAGGGTCCCATCACTAATGCTAGAACTAAAAAAGTTGAAGTTTGGAGTGCTAACACAAATGCTACTTAACTAATGTTAACTCTATATTAGTGTTAGTGCTAGAGCTAAGAAGAACTGTGTTGAATGTGCAGCATGTGGGAGATGTAGGGAAGTCTGCTGCTAGTGCTCTCGATCTCTCAACATCTAAAAAAGTGCTCTAGATCTCAAGTTAAACTTATATTTATAGGTCTATGGTTATAAAACTTGACTCTTGAGATAAATTAAGTTCACTCAGAGTTTAGCTAGAGTTTCAATTAAGAAAGTTTGACCTTTAGACTTGACTTCAAGGGACCCCACAAGAGGTGACACTAATTCTAGCATTAGCATTAGTATCACCAGTACTTAAAAATAATTTTCTAGTTTTGTTGAACTATAATTACAAGCTTTCTAAGACCCTATTTGACACTCAAATTAATGTTGAATGGTGCTAAGAGGATGCGAACAAGCCCATGAGGACAAGGAATGCTGTCAACTAGTGAAGATGAAGGTCAAGGATCACATTTTCAAGTCACTAAGAGTGCTAACACTAACATTGACACTAGCGTTAGCATCAATGTCAAGTAAGTACTTCAAATGAGTTTCAACATTTTTCTAAACTAACTTCTCATGCTTCCAAGATGTCGAAATTGAAGCCTAAAAGAGCTATGATGATGTTTTCAAGACCAGAAGGAGTGTGAAAACCAAGGAAATGCTATTGAGTGTCAATCTTAACAATGTGAAAGGTGGGTAATGCATTCATGATAATGTTAATATTGCATAAGTTGCATAAGATAGAAAAATTTTATCTTTAAACAAAAAAGACTTCCCTTAAACCTATCAAAATTATTTTTTGGAGTGTCAATGCTATTGTCAACTAGTTGCCAAAGAGCCTTGGATGCCAAGGAATGAATTAGAATGCAAGTGATATTAGACCTAGGGATGCTAGTGACCATGTTACCTCTAATGATGTTGACACTAACACTACATTAGCATCATACTAAGAAAAATTTTCCTCCCAAGTTCTGAAAATTAAATTGTCCAAAAACCAAAATTTGAATCTTGTGATGTTGTAGGTACCTTGGATGAGTCATTTAGGATTATACAAATCAAATTTGAGGCCAAAATGTAGTTTTGATGTAGATGATGCAAACAAGGTGGTCTAAGGCTATAAAATGGAAAATGCTAACATGGAATTCGCATCACCTATAATACTTAGAAAAAATTTAATTCTTGAACTTTTCCAAGATTACCAAAAGTGAGGCTCATAAGCTTATGAGCTGGAATGGTTCCTAGAGGCTTCAGAGAGCTAGGAAAGTGTATAGTATGTTCTCTTTAGAGAGTTTGATGCATAAACTCACATGCAATAATTTCAAAACCACAGTTAGTCTTCATTGTTGGCAAATCAAAAAAAGTGTATGTAGCAATTACCATGTGCTATTAGTTGGTATCGTTCTCAAATGAGTAAACACAATATTCCATATCATATACCATGTTGTACCTAAGACTAAACTATATCGTAGAGTTGAACTAGACAACCCTCCTAAGCAACATCCAATTGAATGGGTACATAGGAAAGTTGTAACCCCCTCAACTATTACATGGAACTACCACACCAATATGGTTCTAGAAGCACAAGTAGTGAAGGACTTCCCATGCCCCCATGGTTCTTGAACCCTAGGAGAGATAGCAAACCATCATCAACCATCTTATTGCTCTTACATTGGAAACTTCTTTTATGTAAGCACATCTAAATCCATAAGCCAAGAGATAGTGATTACTAAATTGGTCTTTCCTCTAAATATATAACTATCTTAAACTATATTTCCATAAAACACATTTAGAAGATTTGGAGTTTTATTAGTGGTTTTAAAACACTGATAATTTCATGCTTTAGTAAGTTACCTCCTTGGTGGCTTTTCATTAATAATAAATCATAGGCTATTAAGTGTCCATGTCTTTATAGTACATGGTGTAAGCATGATATTACCTTTCTTTCATATATTTACATGTATAATAGATGGATTACTTCATCTAAGTGTTAGATTCTATGTGACATTAATGCCTTTAAAATGTTTATTTTTTGGTCCTTTCCATACTGTGGACAAACCTTGAACTGTTCATTCTTCTAAAGATAGTCTTCTTGATTTTTCATTGATCAATGGTCATTAAATTTTCCATTTTGATCTAAACTTGCCTATACTAATATTAATTTTTATATCATTATTAGAAAAAGATTTAATTGTCTATGGAATGTCAACCATAATGTGCACCTATGGAAGTATTATATTTAGAACATATGAAATGCTTCCGCTCCTTAAAAAATTTAAGCATTTTTATGGTATTTAATTCATCAATATCTGCCTATTGGTATTCACCACTCTCATTTGGATGTTCATGACCCTTGATGCCATATTTGCCTCATGGAAGACTCATTCATTCACTACTTTTTTAATTATTCTCTTAATCGAAGGTCTTAGTATTGATATGACTTATATTCACATAGTTTTAAGCCAAGGTTTAAGGAAGTTTTACTTCATGACATTTTCTAACTTCAAGGATTTTTACTTCATGCGTAAAGTTGCTTTGTTTTATTGTTCTTTATGTCATATGGAAATTTTGATGTATTTTTATTTACCATAGATACTCTTAAACTAATGTTTTTCCTTTATCTACTCAAAGTGACATTATTCAATAACTCATGCTTTAACTTAGTCCTGAAGTTATACATCCATGTTTTCAGCCATGATTAGATGAAGTTTTATTTGGTGACACTCCTCAACTTCAACGATTTATACTTCATAGTTGACATTTATTTCGTCCTCTTATTCTTTATGCTATCTTGAAGTTTCAATGTAATGTGGTTCTTCACAAAGATCTCTAGCTAAGTTTTTTTCCTTTGTCAATTCAAGGTGACATCATTTTTTTACATTTTTTATTTACAAGAAGCCTTTAGTATGAAGTAAAAACCTAAAAGGATACTTTTGAAAGAAGATAATTTTTTATCATTTTCTTATGAAAGAGAGAAGGTTTTTTAAGATTAGATGTAAGTATGAAAATCTAAAAAGGTATTTCCACAAATGTTGGGCTATTCTTTTTATGTTTTGCTAGAGTTTGATCTCTCTTTGATACTTCTCTATAGTTGTACTCTAAATTTTTTCTTTATAATACATTTTATTTTTTGAGGTTCAACATGTTCCTTTACTAGTATAAAATTTTACTATAAAAAATTTCCTTAACATTTTCAAAATATTAGCTAAATGCATATTCTCAAAAGAAGGAGTTAAAATAAATTTGTCATGCTTGCTTTGCTTTTTACCTCATGGTTAACACACAAGTAGATCATATGTTCAATTCCCTTCTTAAGTAGAAACAAATCCTTCCTGTAGCTAAAAATACAATAATCAAGTGTCCCAAATATAGTGTACTAGTATCATACTTCTCATGTAGATTTTTTTTTATCATATTAAAAATATTTTCACTTAATTCCTAGCTTTTATAATACACAAGATGATAGGATCATACATGATGCCTTGAACTTAAGATTTACAATACAATTTACTACATTAATAATTAACAAAATATTTATGTATTATGCTTTAATGATACATTGCAGCTTAGTGAGGAAAGATGGATAGGTATGTCATATAGTTCTTCTCCCACCTAATGTACCTAGTAACTAGATGCATGGTTGGAATCCTTCACACCATTCTAACCTATAGACCATAACTACTTGAATATATTTATCCCTAGTATATATAATTTCCATGATACTTTAGCATAAGATAGGTAGAAACATGACTATAACCCTTAACTTCTTGCATGTATAATATTTATTAGACAATAGCATAACTAGTTAATATGCCTTTTTCTAGTAATTTTGTTGGGACAAGGCTAGGACAATGATGATGATGTTATTATTGCAACTAAATTGTTTGATTTTGTTCTTTGTACTGATGCATGTGAGTCATTGGTTGGTAATCTTACATCATGATATGCATTCATTTAAATTTTAATTTTTCTTGATCTTACTTAGATTTTAACTCTATTGTTAAATGATGTTAAGCAAAAGCATAACATTCAAGCTATTTATGCCAAGTAGTATTCTCATTTTTCTCATGTGTGTTAGGCTAAGTAATGCTTTGATGTTGTAGGATGTCTTAGTTATATGGTCATTTATACTTA
Organism: Gnetum montanum; assembly: GCA_015680685.1. Taxonomy (NCBI): domain Eukaryota; kingdom Viridiplantae; phylum Streptophyta; class Gnetopsida; order Gnetales; family Gnetaceae; genus Gnetum; species Gnetum montanum. The sequence goes on along the minus strand of MNCI01004181.1, from coordinate 674,445 downwards.
AGCCTGCAATGTTGATCATTTGTAAGTAAACTCTACATTTTCATGCCTAATATATATAATATTATAAAATTCCTTGTTTTATTGAGCAATTTAATCTTCCTTTGATTTTTTGAAATGCTAAACAAAAAATTGGTAGTCTTCTTCATCCCATTAATCTTATGAAATCTTTTTTCTTACCATTTGATTCTCATAGATGTTTTTTATTGAAATCAATCATCCTAATCATAAAAGGGAACTAAAATTGCAAGAAAGTAAGAGTACTTACATTTAATTAATTACATATACTCATCTTCTTAAATCTTACAAAATTATCATAGTGAAAAACATTTGTTTAATACTTTATTTTTCTCAAGAAAAAATATGATGGTAAAATGAAAATACATGTATAAATTGTAGATATAAATCAATAATATGAAGCTCAAGATATGAAAAATCAAGTTAATATCAATTATAAGAACAAGAAAACGATAATAAGAAAACCAGAGAAGATAAAATCTTCTATAAATGTTTTTAATTATACTACTGCAATTATTGATCAATTTGGATAAATAGCTCATGGAATAAAAATGTCCTAATCTATCAAGAATAATGTTAATTTAAAAAGAAAGAATAGGGGGGAATGTTGGACCTAAAAGAAATGAATAATAATATTTAAAAATTTTAAGGTACAACAAATCAATGAAATTCCATGCTTACAACTAATCCTAAAAATCTCCCCTTTAGGCTAGGAAAAGGATTAGGCCTTACCCTTATTTAGAAGCACCCTCATAGGTTTTCACTTCTTTCTAAAGGATTTATTATCAAAAAAAAAAAGCATAAAACTCTCTCTAAAGATAAGAAAACCTCAATTAGAAAAATGAGCAAATAGCAACCAAAGCTGAAAGCCTCCAAGCATTAAGCCTCTAAAAGGAAAAAAAATTAATGTTGTAAGAATGAAATTAATTGTATAGATTTCATTTGAAAGAAATTGATGAAGTGCTATATAGTCGATGCGTCAACTAGGCCACGTATATGGGACCCCGTATATGCAACCATGTTGACGCGGCCTCGTTGACGTAACCTTCCTGCGTCAACGTGGCCCAGTTTACACAACCGCCTATCCTGACTTATAAATAAGAGGGCCTTCTGCCTCATTTAGGGGAGGCTTGGAGTAGTTGTAGCGAAGCCCTTGCATTTTGTTTCCATAGGAGTTAGATTATTTTCCCAAGTGCATGCCTGCAGTGTGATGCTTGTAATTGTATGGCATCTTTATTCGAGTGTGACGTACTTGGACATGCACATGACCAGAAATAAAGATCAAGATTACTTCATCATTGCAGCATTCACTTAGTTTTAACTGTCTAGTTTAATTATTAATTATTATTGTTATTTATTGCTTTCTTAGTTAATATTTATTTATCATCATTTACTATTCCTATTATTAAATGCGAAATGAGTACAACTTAATCACGAGCATTTAAGTGTGACTACTTGGTAATCCAACAGCCTACCTAGGATCTACGCTTGGCAATCCCAGTAGTAGTCATGCACGAGGTCCAAGATGTGTATGGATGATTAAGGAACGGATGCTCATCGCACTTAGGTTCGCTTAGACTTCATTTCCTATTACTCATTAGTTTAATGAAGATTATTCTTCATTATCTCTAGGAGTAGCATTAGTTTAGGATCACATCATCCGCCTCACTCTGGACTAAACCATACGTGACAAAGCAAATACTATTCTAAGTGGGAAGATAGTGAACTACAATCAACGTGTAACTATCTAGATACCACAACTAGCCTGTCCACGGAGTTCGACCAGATCGTGCATGAACGCTCATATTCGTATGGTTGGGCGTACGAGTACCTAGCCGCTCATCATTGGCGCCGTTGTCGGGGATGGTGCTAGTTATCTAGATTAGTTATATCATACAAGGTCACTGTATAGGAATTAATGATATATCTTTTAGAAAGAAATAATTATAAAAAAAAGTCACATATAAATTCACACACAATTTCACAACCATGTCTCTCCTACAAGACTATATTAATGCCATATCTAGTGAGGCAATTCATTGGAGAACCAACGAATATTATGACAATGAAGATTGGAGTACGCAACCCGAGGTGGGGGTTTCTTATAAACATAAATGAAGACAACATTGTCTCAATGCACCAAAGCATAACTTACCCAATGACGATGAACCCCTACTGGCCACTACAAGCTTAATGGAAATACAAGAGGTTGTTCGAATAGCCCGTAGGAATCGTAAGGAAAGTTGTCTACCCGTGCTTGATTTAAATAACTTTCCCAAGTTTTCAGGAGGATATGATTCAGATTTGCAATAACATTTACAAGCCTTCTGCGATGCCTGTACATGGAACAACATTCATAATGGGTGGCAAAAACTTAAGCTCTTTCCTCAAACACTCGTTGGCCAAGCAAAAGTATGGTATAGGTCGTTAAAATCGAAATCAATTTGACGTTGGCCAACAATGGTAGAACTTTTCAATGAAAGATATCAAACCTATGCGAGAGTGTCAGCCTTGAGGAGACAAATCCAAGAATGGAAACAAGTGCAACATGAACCCTTGGACATGGCCTTAGAAAGATATTATGCACTGTTCAACAACTACCCAAGCCATGGGTTCTCTGAGGAGAGGCTAATGTACCATATCATAGATGGGCTCGGTAATGAAACAAGGGAGACCCTAGGGATGTATGCACAAGGTCAACTATATGAACTACAAACCCATCAACTCCAAGAGCTTATTAAGTGGATAGCAAAATAAGAAGGAGAAATAACTACATGGGAGAATGTTGAAAGTTCTCATTAGGACCAAAATCTTAACTCAACAAGGGTCCATGATCATGAAGAGGAGAAATCAACTCACTTCAATGAGGTGGAATCATCTTTGCCAATCCTACAATCACTAGATGAAATTGAGGTAAAGATTAATAAGATGATGGACTGGGTACATGAAATATGTGGAGAATATGCCAACATTATTAGAGGAAAAACTATGCCAAATCGAGAAACAGGATAGGACACCACGCGACAATCAGAAAGAAGGGTAGAAGAGAATAAGGATAAGAACTCAACTGCCAATCATATGTATCAATGTAATATTTTCTTGTACGATCACCCCAAAGGTCAATGTCCAATCTTGTCATATTTACATGAGCATTAGGGAGGAATGTTGCATCCAGAGTTCGTACAAAAATACTATGTCCAACCATAGTGGCAAAAACCTTAGTCGTGGGGGAGGCCACCGCCAACTAGACCATACCCTTCGTATGTCACAGCACCAAATGCTTATTATGTTCAACACCCTATTTCTCCAACAAGATTACCACCTCATGTGCCTTACACTTCTCCTCAACCTCAATATTCTCATACTTCACCCCCTTCTACATCACCGCCAACTATGCCAAAATATTTTGCACCACAGCACCAACCTGCAAACGTTACTTGTGCTACTACTATCAATAGTAGTGGAGGACCCTCACAACATCGAAGGCATCTCTTCTTTAGACATGACCGTCGAAAGGGACACCACAATTTAGAAACCACTGCATTCGCCCACTCAACACAAACCCAACACTGTGGTGTGTCTTACTCTTCGAACTCAATGCCTCATGTTACTTCATCAAGGCCACCAATTAACACTCCAACAATCATACAGCCCAATGAACACAGGAATGGAGAGCAAAAAACCAATCCTTGCATATCATCTTCCAGTCACAAACATCATAATGGGTCAACTTGTTATTCGGGAACCACATCTTATAAATTGCCCCACTATGCTTACTATAATCAAGTGTGTGAACCCCGATGGGGTACGTATGACCGAGTTCCAATATTTCCAACATGCAGGGATCCTCATCTTCCATTTATTAATTCTAGCCATGCTCAAATGTTTATTTATGGGGGGTATCCTCCATTCTAATAACATAGAATTAATAAATGTTTTTTGTTTCTTAATTTTTCAACTTTTTTGTTTTCCATTTTTTCACCTTTTAATTTATTGGTTTTATCTTTTTGTCTTTTTATCTTTTTCTGAGTAATCTCATCCATGAATAAAACACTCATGTGGCTTGTTGGTTAAGATGTGTTCTATGTTATCAAGTCTCGACGATCAATTATTTGGAGAGTGAGCCCATTACACCCACTCATCCACTCTACAAATAAGAGGTTCTGTTCGAGGGCACAATGATATTCTTGAAATTCTTAAACTTAAAATTAATTTTGTGTTCATTGTACCCAGAATGAAGAAGGATGGACCAAGAGGGAATGATTAGGGTGTGACATCAAGGGGACTTGCGGATTCTCTTTGGTGATGTCTGTGGGAGTTATCATACAGCTTGGTTGTACTAAGATCCTTGTAGATCTAACAAAAATGGGTGTAAGAGTATTAAAGGCACCCAATAAAGATGAGCTTTTCAAGAAAAAAAAAGAGAGGAAAAAAAGTGAGACTGTTCCAAAGAGGCCAAACAAAAAGTGCCACAAAACAAAAATCACTCCTCCCTTGAACAAATCGCAAAGTGATCATACGCCTTGTTGTTATGGTACTCTCATAGTTGCACATCATGGGATGAAACAATGCGATGTCACTGATTAGAGGAATGGACTTGGTACTGATCTTGGAACAATGGGTTAATGAAACCTTAATCATGCTTTACACGTAGGATTCATTGTGCCCTAAGTTAGTTGCCTCTCGTCCCAATCTCTGCAATCCCTTCTCTGATTCATTCCATATCGTTGTTCATGTATTTGTGAAACGTGTCTTGTATAGCATTGAATTCATACCTCATCACGGTGGTATCAACATGTGTGTGTTTTGTTGCATCGGTATAGATTACATTTAACCCTTCTAGTGCCTATGGACATCTTAAGGTGTGGTTATGCAAGGGCATATAGGTTGGAACCTGCTTTGGGGAGGACCCACTTGCGTGACTTTTGTAATTTGTACATGTTGCACACCACCACATCATCTTATACCCTCCGAGTATTTCATTGTCAAATCTATTCTTTCCTTTGTCATCATTTTATTAAACGTTCCTCAAAACCAGGTCCAACATTAAAGTTTTAGGGAAACTCCCTCAAAAACATTTCTAACTCTAAAATCACACTAAGCAAAGAATTCAACATTTATTAAAGGCAATGAGTAAGGTATGAAATCATTGAACTTTTTCAATAACCTTACTAATAATTCATCTTTGTGTGATTATAGATGGCCCCTAAAAGAAGACAACAAGGAGGACCTTCTCAAGGTGCAACCAAATGACCTGGGGAAGGCAGCGGCCAAGGACCTCATGCAGAGCAGAAGGCAATCATTCAGCATCCATCATGAAACTCCTGTTACTGCATAATCTATCCAAGCAAAGGGAGGAGAGGTCGAGGCCCAAGCCTATGAAGAGGAATGACGGCTATGTGCGGCATGGCATGTCAAGGCCAATCAAGTGTTCCTACAACTTCTGTGTCCATGAAAAGTGTCGACTCCATCAAACATTGGAACATCAGCATGGACGGCTCATAATCCTTAAATAGAAGAGGAGAAACATTAGGTGCTTCTTCAATGGTGTCAATCTAAAAAGCCTGATGCACAGAACAAAGGAAAGGCACCCATGGAGAAGCCACCACTGTAGGGAACCCCATGAGTTCCACAAATTTTGTCATCTTGTGTCTATCTCCCAATTTTTTCATATCCACTACGGCATGAATAAATTTCTAGTTAGTCAATAATCCCATACCTATCCACTGTGTATTCAATTGAGCTTATTCCTCACTTTCTTTAACTCAAGGACGAGTTTTTATTTAATCATGGGGGTATGATGAAGTGCTATATAGTCGATGCGTTGACTAGGCCGCGTATACGGGACCTCGTATACACGGCTGCATCGACGTGGCCCTGTTTACGTAGCCGCCTATCCTGGCCTATAAATAAGAGGGCCTTCCGCCTCATTTAGGGGAGGCTTCAAGTAGTTGTAGCGAAGCCCTTACATTTTGTTTCCATAGGAGTTAGATTATTTCCCCAAGTGCATGCCCGTAGTGTGATGCTTGTAATTGTACGGAACCTTTATTCAAGTGTGACGTACTTGGACATGCACATGACCGAAAATAAAGATCGAGATTACTTCATCATTGCAGCATTCACTTAGTTTTAATTGTCTAGTTTAATTGTTAATTGTTATTGTTCTTTATTGCTTTCTTAGTTAATATTTATTGCTTTCTTAGTTAATATTTATTTATCATCATTTACTATTCCTATTGTTAAATGCAAAATGAGTACAACTTAATCACGAGCATTTAAGTGTGACTACTTAGTAATCCAGCAGCATACCTAGGATCTACACTTGGTAATCCCAATAGTAGTCATGCACGAGGTCCAAGATGTGTACGGATGATTAAGGAATGGATGCTCATCGCACTTAGGTTAGCTTAGACTTCATTTTCTATTACTCATTATTTTAATCAAGATTATTCTCCATTGTCTCTAGGAGTAGCATTAGTTTAGGATCACATCATACGCCTCACTTTGGACTAAACCATACGTGACAAAGAAAATACTAGTCCAAGTGGGAAGACAACGAGGGGGGATCAACATGTAACTATCTAGATACTGCAACTAGCCTGTCCACGGAGTTCGACCAGATCGTGGGTGAACGCTAGTATTCGTATGGTTGGGCGTAGGGGTACCTAGCCGCTCATCAGCAACATTTTTGAAAATATGATATTTCACTTCTAAAGAAATATCATAGTTATGCTCTTGTTATTGAAACCTAACTGTGCACGCAGAAGCTTCTAAATAGAATAAAGAACAAGCATCCAAAGATACTTCCAAATGCAAAGGAATGAAGTAGACAAATTGATCACCAAGAATAATATTATTGGTGCTTGTTGAAAGTTATTAAAAATTCTAGATGCCAATTTCCAAGCATGTTGTGTAACAAAACACTTAGAAAAATACATGAGAAAATGATTCTTCACTTTCATGAAAAAAATTCTCACATCTTGAAGATGAGTGCCTATAGAGAGACCTTGATGAATAAGATATCATAAAAGATATGAATTTTTGGAAAGGTGAAAACTCTTCAAATATCTTTCATTTTTTATTCAAAAATGTGGTGATAATTACATTTACCATACCTTATTAAATTGTTTTTGAATAAAATCATTATTGGTAATAATATTATAAGTAACTTCAAAATTAAAAGGAAAAACAAATTTTTCATCCTACCAAAAGTGTTTGGAAAACCTTGATGCAAACTTTTTTTAGTTTTAAATAAATTATTAAGATTAGAAATTAAATTTTCAAAAAAAAAAAATTCCCCTTTCTATTCAAATCATAAAGGCTAGAAGCCTCCTTCCATGTAATTCATCTATCATACATATCTAGATAGGAAATTGTAGTGATACCACATTTGCTCAAAATTATACATGATCTAGATAAATTAGTGGCTCAAGCTCTTTCATTAAGAGAAACCCACCATGGACTAATTTGCTTAAACATATCTTTTGAAATTAAGATGTGGTTGTAATTCCAATACTTACTAAGCTTCCACCATATATTTCAAATTTATTTAAGAACTAAACAACCAAAAATAGAAATGACCTAAGGAAAAAGAAGACAGTGAAGAAAATTATTCGAAGATAAACCATTATCCTTTTTAGGTTTTCATTGCATAAGTCTATTTTTTAAAAGAAGCATCAAAACATTATATCCATTAATGTAGTTTACAATTCATTTTACTAACGGAAAAATACCCTAGTTATAAAATAATAAGACAAGTCCTCCATCTTTTTTGATACTACTAATGCAAATATACCAAGTAACTCTCGAAAAATATTTTTTATGTTGCTTAGTAGACGAAAGAAACTAATGGATAATACAATCAATTCTATCATAAGAATTTTTTAAGAAACCAAAAAAATGAAGTAATAAACATGAGCAAATTTAAGCATCTACTTTATAAATAAAAATTTACCAACAAGGGTGATCTTTTCTTCTTTTCATTTATCAATCTTGTTATTAATGTTATCAATTGTATAATTCCACAAAATATTTAAATTAGGCTCAAAAGAAAAAGGTATTCCTCAAATTTCAAAGACATAATATTTTCTCAAGATTTTGCAAGGCTAGAAAATAACCTAATCATTTGTGGATTGTTGAACTTAGAAGGGGGAATGAATAAGTTCCGTAATAAAAATTCTTTAACACAAAGCACACACCAATTTTAACATGGTTCCCAAACTTGGATAGTCCACACTCAAAGGGTAGTTCACAAGCACACACCAATTTTAACATGGTTTCCAAACTTGGGTAGTCCACACTTGAACAGTAGTTCACAAGCACACCTCCAACCTTTGTAGCTCTCAAAATGTGATTGAAAGGTGCACATCCTATTTAGTCATCAAGCCCATCTCCAAAGTGTTATACCATAGCACCAATCACTCAACCTCACAAGGTTCCATCAAGATTAGAAATGTGGTTTCAAGGCTTCCACAACCTTTACAATCCCGAACTCCACATCGAAGTGTTGTACCACAGCACCAACAACTCAATCTCATAGGATCCCAACAAGCTCAAGTAAGATGCCTTCCCACAAGAAGCACATCAACCCCGTAGGGTAACAAGAGAATAATAATTATAAGGAATGAATGCAACTAGTTTTTCTGATCCTTTCACTTTGAAGTACAACACACTTTACAATGGCAAATGATAATACAATGAGGAGAAACAAAGAATACAATGATTACAAAGGATTATACAATGAATACAATAGGGCTTGCACATTTTCCAATGCACATCAAGTCTTCTTATAGTTTTCATGTTTCAAAATTCTTCTCGAAATGTGTGCAATAGCTAGGCAACAGTCACTAACAGTCATGGGAGATGTCTTTCTCATGCCTAAGAAGTCTCTTTAAATTTGCCTTCAATTCTAGGAAGATGTCTTTGTTTCTTGAAAGATGTCCTTCTAAAGGCTCCATTATTGAAGATGTCTTTGTCTTATGGAAGATGTCTTTCTGAAATTGACTTGTATTCTAGGAAGACATCTTTGTCTAATAAAAGACATTTGCTATTTTTTAGAGACGTCTTTAACTATGCTACCTACCCAAAAGACGTCTCTTCTACATGGACCAAAAATGAAACTACTCATTTTGATGCTGGGAGCCTCTGAATGCCTCCAAAAAAATTCCCATGGACCTTATAACCTTCTAGACTCATCAAATGAGCCAAAAACACTCTGAAACATGCCAAAACATCTAGGAATCATCCTTTAAAAAATGATACATTTTGCTTAAATTCTTTGTATTCATCCATACTCCCTTATGTCCTTGTGATTCCAAACTTGCTTATGAGTGGTTGAGTCCTTTGCTCTTGCTCTTGTAAACACAACAACCATACAAACATCCTTGTACTCTATTTTCCTTAATGTTTTGACATACCAAAATGTCAACATCATCAATATAGTCATTACCAATTGATAAGAAAGCGAGATAACATGCAATATTTCTCCAATCTAACTAATAAAGTATTGACATGGTGTATAGAAGTCTTAATCATGAAAAAAAAGAATCATCTACAAAGTATATGTTAAGTAATTATGTCACTTGATCACCAATTAAATCTCCTTTAATGATATTCCTTTGCAAATCATAATGCAAATTATGTAACAGCAAGGTCATAGTAATAATAGGAAGATACAGAGAAAGAGAACAACCTTGACAAATTTAACGTTAAAGAGAAAAGAAGAGATTCAATCAAAAATTTGTAGTAACTTAAGTATTAGCATTATTGAGTAGGGTACAAACAAGACGAATAGAATAATCATCAAATCCTAGTTTACAAAGACAAACAATAATTAAATTCCATTCAATATTGTCATAAATTTTTTAAAAATCTAACTTAACAATAGCAATGTCTTGGTTATGATCAAAAGCTCATTGCATTTCCTACCAAATTGCAATAACAATATTTAAGATATGTCTACCTTTACTAAACCTTATTTATTTAGGTCTAATTATATCCATTATAACCTTTTAAATCTTGCAAGAAATGCATTTTATTAAAATTCTATAAGTATTGTTGATAAGAGTAATAGGCCTCCACTTACTACTATGTTGAAGAGAACCATTCTTAGAAATAAGAAAATCATACCTTTGTTAATATTTTTACCATGAAAAAATATTTTAATAACTATTTGTAAAACTTAAAAGAGATATTCTCTAAGATTGTTCCAGTGCTTCTTTAAAAATTCAATTGAAAAACCTTCAAATCCTATATTTTGATTTCTAAAACTAATTGCTAAATTAAAAGTTGCTATTTTAATTTCTTCCACTATATTTTTCGCTTTAAGAATAGTTCCATGTGCTTCTATGATAAGATGAGGAATTTCCATACTAGAGGTTTCGAAGGTTTCCTTGCTAAAATCTTCAAAAGAAAAAATAAAAGAATGATTTGCTCAAAAACTATTAATAATTTATAGATCTATATTGATAAAATCATTTATATAAAGTAATTCTAGTTTAGGTACTTAACCCTTTCATCTAAGAAATTTAAAAATATCCTTAAAAGGTTCATTTTCAATTTTCAACTAGGATATATGACTTTTAGCGATAGTATTATTAACTTCAAAAATGCCCCAACATTCTTTAGCATTATGAGCTTTAACTAAGATTTTTTGAGTTTGAAAATTAAAGGGATTCTTATCTAAAACTATTTGTATTTTCTTAACAGATTCTACAAGCTCTTCTTCAACTTGATGTATTCACTTAGAAAATTTTTTCCAACCCATCTAGCATAACTTTTGACTTTACAAGTAGTTTGCTGCCATTAATCAATTCAACCAATATTACTGGTATATTTTTTTCTACATTCCACAAAGACTTTAAGATATTTTTCCCACTGGGTTATGTGAACATATTAGTATTCATATGAAGAAGCTCATGCTTTCAAAAGGAGGTAGAATTAATCCTAGAGAGAAAAATACTAATAGAAAAATGATCTAACAAAGAAGCATCTATGTGTACTTCTACTTTACTTATAAGATTCCAAAAAGAAACATTAGAGATGTAAAATCTATCAAGTTGATAATAGATTTTATCATTTCCTTATTGATAATTATACTAAGTATCATTCTTCTCATTTGAATGATATGGGATTAAAGAGCTAACATTCAAAAAAAATATTTTCTTTAAAATTGCACTAATCTTCTTTTTCTTAAGAAGACATATTAGAAGGAAGACTAATAAGTTTATTTAAATGACTTTCAACCATATTGAAATCACCTTCAATAATCAAAGGAACCTTAAGTAGAGCTAAAAGATATTTACAAACCTCTTATCAATTTTTTAAATTATTAGGAGCATAAATTTTACAGAGTTCAAAGTGTTCTTTTTCACTATGAAAAATAATACAAATTGCTTGTCTAGTATAGTCAAGGTCAAAATTCAAAACTTCTCTAGTCTAATTTTTATTAACTAAAATAACAATACCTCATATATTTACTTTATGAATAACTGAAAAATAATGTAGATCTTTAAAATTTATTTACCAATAAAATTAATATCATATATTGAAATATTAATCTCTTATTGGAAAATAAAATATGAAGGTAAAAGTTATTTTGAAAGATCCCCCTCAATAATCTTTACTTAACACATATCAAGAAGGCCCTAAACATTCTATGAAAAAACTAACATTAAGTGTGGGGAAGGAGGACTTCATCCTTGATTTTTCAAGCACAATATTTATCTGACAATCCATGTTACTAATAAGTGAAAAAGCATTGTTTGATAAGAAAACATTTGAAACATTAATAGAAGTAGAAAGAGAAGGGAATACCTTAGATGTTTTTAAATTAAAATCAATATTTGTATTCCTTTTACTTTTGCATTACACTAATTGAAGTCCTTCTATATTAGTAATTTCAATGCTAGGCCCTATTAAAAAGATCTTTTAAAAAAAAGGAATTCTCTTTAGATATCAATAATTTACAATCATTCGTAGACTTAAAAAGATTAGTAAAAAGTTAAGAACTTTTTGAAGAAGATTTCATCTATGCCTACGAAAAATTGTTATGTCTTTTCCTCATTGATGAGCGATGATGTATCCCAACACTCTACGATACAAGTCACAAGTTTTCACATGCGACCATATTGTAATCCATGGATGAACAATGTAAATATGCTAGGAGTTGATATTAATTTTGTGATCATTATCTTCTCGCTTTGAGTTAGTGAAGTCTGTATGTATGGTTTAACTCATAGGAGGCATATGATATGTGATGTTGTAAGGCTAGTGGTAAACATGATTAAAAATGGAATTAAAGTCTAAGGTTAAGTGATATATAAATGGAAATATATTCTAGCTTAGAGTGATGAGTATCTAGTCCTAGTTTAATGGTTACATCTTGGGCTTATGTAACTATTACTAAGATTACCAAGTGGAATCACTATTGAGCAAATCATGTGAAACCACTATTTTATTAACAAACAATTACACTTAAACTCTTAAAACCAATCATACCCATTTCTCTTAACTATTGAGCATGAAAAGTAAAATACTTTAGAAATGTAAATTAATAAGCTAAGAAAACAAGAAAACTATGCTAAGTAAACAAAAGAACTAAGGAAATGATGTAATGATGAAAAAAAGTCTTGATCTTTATTTCCAAGCATAAACTATGCCCAAGTACAATTCACTCAAATAAAGACTCCCTTCAACTACTTAACACCACACTATAGACATTCACTCTATCACTAAGATTACAAACTAAAACTGCAAGAGTTTTGGTAAGGGTTTTCAAAATTATTATTATTTGTACACCCCATTTTTAGTAGTCATAGGGCTACACAAATCCCAAGACATCATATAATGACATAGCATGAGCTATGATATCATAGCTATGATCTCATTCATACAATATCATAGATACAATATCACACTTAACAAAAAAAATAGTTTTATCATACCCCCACAACTGATTGGAAACTTGTCTTCGAGTTAAAACAAAATGAGCATAAAGTCCCTTACAAAATTGGGAGGTAGACATGAACTTGACATGACTTAATTGTTTACATGACTCTGAATGCTGCATTGGTGTTTTTACAAAATGAACACATTTAACAATTGACAATAGAAACAAAACAAAACAAAATGAATTAACTAGATGTAGCCTTTAGGTTCTAGATGGTGGACGCTCCTCCATTAGATTCTTTCCTTTATCATTAGCCTTTTGAAATTGGTATTTGTTTAGGAGCACTTGAAGAATTTTCTCTTTGATCCTAGGATCATGTACTATTAATGTAGATTGTGCACTATTCAATGGAGTTAGTACATCCCATGTGCATGACAATTGCGGGAACATCTTGTTGGCTTTGACATACCATGTTGCAAACTACCTTCATTGTTCTTTGAATGTCTTGGTCACCTTTCTTAATTCTTGGTAATCAAAAATTTGATTTGCCAGGTTTGCTACAATATCCTTTTGTCCTTGGTAGCTAGCCTCACAATTTCAAGCGTTGAGTTTGCTACATGTAACTTTTGTATGGTATCTTTTCAATTAGCAAACTTTCTTTCATACACGGCATTAACAGTTACTGCCTACTACTCATGCTCATTACATGGCTACCCTACTGTTAACATGGCAAGGTTAGCATACCAAAAGTTAGCTAACCCCATGTTCTTTGTTAAATCTTCAATATGCAAGTCTTTGTTCTTTATCTCAGCTCGGTGAATGTGGGTGAGGGTATTGAGGATGGGCTACCAATCTAATGTTTGTGTAGTGATGGAATCAATTTTGGCCTTTACCATCCATATCTCCTTTTCATTTATCTACTTATACATATCCACTTGGTCCCTAAAGTGCTCCTTGAGCTTCTTGTGCTTTTTGGCCCCATTCTATCATGTGCTTATTTCAATTACAAACTTTTGATAGATGATGCGTAATGCTTCCATTGATAAAGTTCTATTTTCATGTGCCAATTTGTTCATGTCTTGGTTGACACAACTGAACTATTCTCGTAGCTAATGGATGCTTTCTTTGAAAACATTCTTTTGCTTTTCAATGTCAGTTAACCTTGTGTTAATTGGAGTAAGCTTTTTATTCTTCTCTTTTACAACAATGGGAGCTTTGATATGTGCATATGCTTGAGCTTCAGCTACTAAGGCATTCCACACAGCCTTCTCTCTCTATATCTCCACTTGTATGTTTCTAGCAATCAACTACCTCACTTGATCAGTTTTGAACTGTTCAAGCTGGTCTAGGGCTACAAGTTGTACAAGATCCCTTCTTCTACTCTCATGGCTACCAATTTAGCCTATAATCTCTTCACTTCATTCTCAGCATGCTCTACCCTCATCTCTACCATTACCAACTTTCCTTTTTTGGCTATTAGATCATACTACACTATACTAATATCACTAGGGATATCAAAGAGATTATGCATGACCTAGCCTATCTGTAGTAGTTTGTCAATAACATCTTCATGCTTGGATGGTGTCATGGATATGCCAGCTAGCATTTGAGCATCTCTAGCTCCAGAAATATTAGCTAGTGGCACAACGAAAACATTGAAAGACTCTTTGATAAAGTCAATTATCACTTATGCTACTCCTATTGCATCATGATATTGCATGACCACAACTATGGAAACTTCACTAGTTTCTAGCATCATCTAGAAGGGTGCAGTGTTTCCTGATATCTATTATGGTCAATTCTATTCTCCTTCTACCTGCAAATATACCTACCCACTAGCAAGTCCTATGGAAGCTGTAGGCCTTACAGAGGTTTCTCTTACTTTGTAAAAAGTGGAACCCTCCCTTACTACCTAGTTAATGATATTTGCAACTTGGCACAAATGGCTCATCAAAGGATGATGCTCTTATGGCGATGGTGAAGCTTTTTGCTCAAGTTTATTACCTACAAGTGTTGACCCACTAGGCCCTGCTTGTTGCTACTGACCAATAGCTAGAATGTTACCAAATGGTGTAGATCTTGACACTCCCTTCGTGCTTATAGGGTTTTCCAATTGATCTTTCTTAGATGGCACTAGCTTTAACATTTTTGCATAAGATGTATATAGGGCTTTTCTTGGAACATCATTTGTGTAACCTAAGATTATCACTTGCTTGCATAGCTTCTTGATTAGGTAAGGAAATGGCAATGTCAATTTCTCTACCTTCTTCTCTTTAAAACTTCTTTGGATCTCTAAGAAGAGTAAATGGGTAATATTAGAATTGAAATTTTCCATCAAAATTGCACTTCCTCTAAACCTATTTTTTGGAAACAAATGGTAGGTCCCAATCTTGAAATAAATCGTTTCCTCAGCAATGAGCTCGCTATAATTCTTTTCTTTCTTGTCATAGGCTTTTTGTAGTCATAACTTTTTACCATCTATGTCGAACCTTGTGGAGATATGTGTCACATTAGCTCTAACATTTGGAATGTTTAAGGCCTTTGCAATTACCTCAAAAGAATATGATATAGAGACTCCTTTAATTTTCACCATTACATCATCCTACTTGTTTCACCAAAACTAATATACCTCTCCTAGATACCATTCAGCATTGCTGGATAGGGTTGACCATAAGGGAGATGTTTGTAGTTGCATCTTGACAGCTTCTGGTGTAAACCCCATAATTCCACAATGATTGTGGACATTATGAATTTCTCCTAGATGACCTAGAGGCAGTCAGTAGATAACATGAGGCATTGTCCTTGTTCTAGTGCTAGCAATGCCTCTACTTCAGGTTGTGCTCACTCTTTAGTAGCATCGGTTTATTCATGAATGCTAAATTACTGCACCTCCTACTCTACATGCTTAGCCTATGGAGTTTGTTCTCCTACTTGGCCTCTCCTAGAGCCTCTTAGTCTCTTGTTTTTAGGCTATGAGGGTCCCTCTACTATAGCTCTCTTAGAGCCATCTATAATCATTAAGAATTCAAGGTTACCAAGGAATTTCAGATTGGTTCCTACTGGTTCATAATCCTTTCTTGTATCCTTGGTTTGATCTAGTTCTTATCCTCTTCATTAGTTATGGCTCTTATCATGATTACAAAATTAGAGAAATTCCCAAAAGAAACTCCTAATTGTTATATCTTTGATTATTATGACATCTCATAGTTATCATTTTCTTGTTTCTTGTATCCTTGAATGGTTGCTATGGTTGGTTAGGAGAATAGATTAAGTCCATTGACTTTGATTTAATTGGTTAATTAAAATATTCATATTGTATCCTTGTACTTATCCTTTATATTATCTTTTGAATTAGGAAATTTTAGCTCAATATTCCTTGTCTACATGCACTAGATCTGTCCCCCTGCCCCCCAACCCCCCCCTCACCATGACTAAGTTGAGCACTCTAGGATTAATAGGGTTCAAGAATTTTGTGAATCAGAGTTGTAGTGAGGAAGTTATGGCATCAAAAAGTTTCATTTCCAAAGCTCACAAAACTACAAAAACTCATCTTTCTTTGAAATGGCATAATGAAAAAATTTTCTAACTCTTATGTGCTTATATACTATTTTTATATGTGCAACATCGTAGATGTGACATTGTAGCTTCAACATCATAAGACATACGACATTGAAGCTACAATGTCATTGTTGAAAAATTTTGAATTTTTTATAATTTTTGATGGAAAAATTGAGTCAATTGGATAATTCAGAAGATATAGAGGCTGCCTAAAGGATCTTGAATCATAGATGATGCTTGGATTTCAAAAATTTGACATTCAAAGGTCATAAGGAAAGAATCTTGGGTAATGAAGGTCTATTAGGTATATATGAGATGGATTGAGAATTATTAACATATGGATAGATTATAAGACTTATGGGAAGTAAGCTTGAGTGCTAAAGTATCCTGGAGGCATAAGATGATGTAGCATTGATCATCAAGTATGAGGTAGAAGAGTTATACAAGTGGATACTCCCTAAAGCAGGCATTAGCCCTTAGTGCCCTTGTATAGCCACACTTATAAGTGTTTGTAGGTACTCAAGGAGTTGAATATAGAACATACCTATCTTGCAATACATACATGTTAGTATCGCCAAGTTGGGAAAATAACAATATATTATACAAAACCATAGAATTACGATTAAATATGCCAGTGAAGTGGAATGAAATTAGAAGGAATTGCAAAAATTGGGATGATAGGTGTCTTAACATAGGCATAAGGAATCCTTGTATGTAATACATGATTAAGGTAATCATTAGCCTTTCTATCCAAGATCCAAACCATGTCCAAACCACTTTCTAGTGACATCGCATTGTATCATCCCCAAGACTAACAACCACAAGAATACCATCATTGCAAGAAGTATTATCACTTGGCAATGTGGTTCAATGAAGGAGTTTATTAATAGCACACTTATTCTTTTTCAGATTTTTGAGAAGTTGCCTATCTTCAAGCATGGGTAACATGTTTTTCCCTAGAAATTTTATTCTGTGCTTTTATTATATTTTTGTTGTATCAACCTTACTAGAGAACTACCATTGGGCATGGGTAACATGTCTTTCTAGTGTCATGGTAAGGCAACACCTATTATACTCATACTTCCATTTTTTGTTAAAACTCAAAAAAATAATACACTCTTAACAATAGGATAAGACTCGTAGCAGTAGTTTCAAAAAATCCACAAATCCCCTTGATGTCACACCCTTTTCATTCCCACTTGGTTCTTCACTTTTCTATCGAGGCATAATGATCACAAGTTTATTTTAGTTTTATTATAAAAAGATTATCATTATGACCATGGTAAGAACCTCTTATTATTAAAAATGAGGGAATGGATGATGTGGTAAGAATATCATTACGACCATGATAAAAACATATTATTATGGTTTAACTCATAGTAAGACATATGATATGTGATGTTGTAAGGCTCAAATTACTCCTAGTATTAAACATGATTAAAAATAGAATTAAAGTCTAAGTCTAAGTGATACAGAAATGGAAATCTATTCTAGCCTAGAGTAATGATTATTTGATCCTAGTTTACTAATCATGTTTTCGGCTTATGCAATTGTTATTGGCATTACCAAGTGGAATCACTATTGAGCAAATCAAGCAAAACCACTACTGGGTTACCAAACAATTATACTTAAATGCTTGAATTTAGTTGTACCCATTCTGCTTAACTAATGAGCATGAAAAGTAGAATACTTTTGAAATGTAAACTACTAAGCTAAGAAAATAGGAAAACTATGCTAAGTAAACAAAATAACTAAGGGAATGTTGTAATGATGCAAAATAGCCTCAATCTTTATTTTTGAACATGAACTGTACCGAAGTATAATTCACTCAAATAAAGACTCCATTTGATAGCTTAACACCATACTGTAGGTGATGAATCGCGTTTTGGGCGACCGCGATATCGCGTAATCACATGCTCAGTTGCGATATCTCATACACGATATCATAGCCCACCGCCAGTTCTATAAATAAGAGGTGGCTCTCCCTTATTTCGCACTTAGATTTAGACCCTTATCTAGACTCTTGCAGTTTTATCCTTCCAGAGTTAGAATATTTCCCAATGTATGCCCTCAATGTGATGATTGTAATTGTATGGCATCCTTATTCGAGTGTGACGTACTTCGACACGCACATGACCGGAAATAAAGATCGAGATTACCATATCATTGCAGCATTCACTTAGTTTAATTATTTATTTAATTGTTATTTAATGCTTTTCTAGTTAATCTCTTCTCACCCTTAAACTCATGTTAAGCGTGGAATGAGTATGACTTGATTACGAGCATTTCAGTGTGACTACTTGGTAACCCAGTAGCGTACCTAGGATTTGCGCTTGGTAATCCTAGTGGTAGTTGTGCATGAAGTCCAAGATGTGTACGAATAATCAAGGAACAGATGCTCATCACACTTAGGCTAGTTAGATTCTCTCTCACCCTTTCTCTCATAGCTTAGTTAATCTTATTTACCATCATACCCAGGAGTAGCATTAGGTTAGAACCACATCATACACCTCACTCTGGACTAAACCATAAGTGACAAAGCTAATACTAGTCCAGGTGGGAAGACAGCGAATTGCGACCTAAGGCTAACTGTGTAGATGCCACAATTAGTCCATCTACGGAGTTTGACCGAATCGCGCGTGTAACGCTCGTATTTGTATGCTTGAGTGTAGGGATACCTCGCCACTCATCATTGGCACCGTTGCCAGGGACGGTGCTAGTTATCTAGATTAGTTATATCATACAAGGTCATTGTAAAGGACTTAATGATATATCTTTTAGAAAAAGTAATTATCAAAAGTCACATGTAATTCACACACAACTTCACAATAATGCCTCTCCTACAAGATTACAATAATGCCACACTTAGTGAGGAAGTTCATTAGAGAACCAACGAACTATATGATGATGAAGATTGGAGTACACAACCTGAAGTGGGGGTTTCTTATATACATGAACGAAAGCAGCATCATCCTAACACATGAAAGCATAACTTACCCAATGATGATGAACCCCTATTGGCCACTACAAGCTTAACACAAATACAAGAGGTCGTTCGAATCTCACGTAGGCATCATAAAGAGATTCATCTACCTAGGCTCGATTTAAACAACTTTCCTAAATTTTCAGGAGGCTATGGCTTAGATCCGCATCAACATTTACAAGCCTTCTATGATGCTTGCGCATGGAACAACATTGATAACGGTTGGCAAAAACTTAAGCTCTTTCCCATGACACTCGTTGACCAAGCAAAAGTATTGTATATATCGTTAAAACAAAATTCGATACGATCCTGGTCAACAATGGTAGAAGTCTTTAACAAAAAAAATCAAACCTATGCAAGAGTGTCAGCCTTGAGGAAAAAAATCCAAGGATGAAAATAAGCACAACACGAACCCTTGGACATGGCCTTAGAAAGCTATTATTCACTGTTAAACAATTGTCCAAGCCATGGGTTTTTCGAGGAAAGGCTAATGTACCATATCATTGATGGGCTTCATGATGCAACCAGAGAGACCTTAGGAATGTATGCCCAAGGTCAACTATACGAACTATGAACCCATCAAGTCCAAGAGCTTATTAAGCAGGTAGCAAAAGAAGAAGGAGAATTAGCTAGATGGAAGAGTGTTGAAAAACATCAACGGGACCAAAATCTTAACTTAACAAAGGTCCATGATCATAAAAAGGAGAAATCAACCAATCTCAAGGTGGAAACATCATCTTTGCCAATACAACAAACATTAGAACAGGCCGAGGCAAAGATTAATAAGATGTTGGAATGGACGTATCAAAAATGTGGAGAATTTATCAACATTATTGGAGACAGGGTTTTGAAAACCCAAGAAGCAGGACAAAACATTAGACAATCGAAAAGAAGGGATAAGGAAAATAAGAGCTCAACTGCCAATCATACGTATGAATGCAACATATGCCTGTACGATCAACCCAAGGGCTAATGCCCAATATTGTTATATTTATATGAGCATTGGGGAAATACGTTACATCCAGAGTTCGTATGGAGATACTATGTTCGATCACAATGGCAACAATCCCAGTCATGGGGGAAACCACCCTTAGACTAGAGACACCCTTCATATCATCCGAACCCAAACGCTTATCTTGTTCAACATCCTGTTTCTCCAACTGGGCCAACGTACTCTATCTCACCACAATACCATTCTTCTCAATACTATTAGCCCATGCCTTCAACACAACCACCACCTTATGCACCTTATACTCCTCCAAACTTTCAACATTCTCATCCTTTCCCTTCTTATACATCGCCACCAACTATTCCTAAGGTATCTGCACCACCACAACAACCTACGAATGTCACTTGTGCTACTACTACCAACAGCAGTGAGAAGCCTCCTCAACATCAAAAGTGTTCCTTCTTTAAACATGGCCATAAGAAGGGACAACAAAATTCTGAGGCCATTGCATCCTACAACTCAGCACAAGTCCCACACTGTGGTGTACCCTTATCTTCAAAGCCAACGCCTCATGTAACTTCATCAGGGCCACCAACTCACGCTCCAACAACAATATGGCCCAATGAACACAGAAATGGAGAGCAACAACCCAATCCTTGCATACCATCTAATGGTCTCAAACATCATAGTGGGTCAACTCGTTATCCGGGAACTACATCGTATAAATTGCCCCACTATGCTCATTATAATCAAGTGTGTGAACCCCGCCGGGGTAAGTATGGCCAAGCCCCAATACTTCCAACATGCAAGGATCCTCATCTTCCACTTATTAATCCTCGTCATCCTCAACCGTTCAGTTATGGGGGATACCCCCCATTTTAATAACAAATNGATGTCTATGGGAGTTATCATGCAATGTGGTTGTACTAAGATCCTTGTAGATCTAATGAAAAATGGGAGTAAGAGTAATCAAAAAGGATTCTCAAAAATCCAATGCTATTCTAGGGGGCCCCACTGGAAAGACATGCACCCATGCCTGAAATTTGGCAACTTCTTTGGATTCAGTATTCAAAAAGAGAAAAAAAAAGAGAGAAAAAGAAAAAAGAAAAAGAAAAGTGCCACAAAACAAAAATCACTCCTCCCTTGCACAAAACGCCAAGTGATCGTATGCCTTGTTATTATGGTACTCTCATAGTTGTTCATCATGGGATGAAACAATGCGATGTCACTGGTCAAAGGAACAAACTTGGTCTTGATCTTGGAACAATGGGTTAATGACATGTTAATCATGCTTTTCATGCAGGATTTACTATGTCCTAGGTTAGTTACCTCATGTCCCAATCTCTACAATCCTTTTCTATTGTTCGTCTCATCTCACTGTTCGTGTAATTGTAGCTCGTGTCATGTGTAACATAGAATTCTTACCTCATTCCGGTGATATTTACATGTGTGTGTTTTGTGGAGTTAGTGTGAATTACATTTAATCCTTCTAGTGCCCACGGACACTTTAAGTGTCGTTACACAAGGGCATTATAAGTTGAAACCTGCTTTGGGGAGGACCCACTTGTGTAATCTTTTGTAATCTTCACTTATGACATAGCTCACACACACCATTTCTTACCCTCAGTATAATTTTAACAATTTTCTTTCCCTACTACTATCCCTCTGAATAATAATGTTCCTATGTACGATTACATATTCTTTTTCTTACCACCCAAGGTTTTATTGATAAAATCCACACCATCATCATTAATTGTGCCTTATGAATTAATGGAATTACCCTAGCAACCTTCAACATGTATCACATGTCCTAATTTTTCAACATAGATTTCAAGAAAATCTTAAAAAGTTCAATTTTTTCCCTTGGGCCTATACATCAATAGGCTGCGATATTGCGTACGCGATGTATCGTATGCGATATCACGTCCCTCCAACCCTATAAATAGGTGACCCCCCCACAACACTTAGCATCATTTTTGCCATTCACATGGGGGAGTTTTTCAATTTTTTCTCTACGACTTGCGATTGAGCGACCCTTGCTTTTCTAACTATATCTAGCTCGTTGGTACTCCGATTTTAATTCTGTCTAAACCTACTTGAACCTGGAGTGTTCAGCTTAGTCGTGGGGGAGAGACATCTGCCGAAAAGCAATTAAATTTTTGGGAATTTATCATCACCCAAAGGACATCATTTAGGGTAATTAACTATAACACTTAGAATAATTGTGCCTCAAAATCATTTAATCCCTAGGTATACCGGGAAACTAAAATGGGAAACCACCTAAGTCACAGGACATATTATTACAGTTTTTAGGCAATATCACACGTATCACATAAGATCATTAATTAAGGCAAGTAGTAAGGTATAAACTAACTTCAAAAACAACCTTACTAATGCTTGGCCCCGTGTGATTGCAGATGGTCCCAAAACGTGGACAACAGGAAGGTCCTTCTCAAGGTGGAAGCAAATGACCTCAGAGCGGTTGAAGACAAGATCCTACCGAAAAACATGCAGAATAGGAGGAACAATCATTCAGCATTCATCAAGAATATCCTCCTACCGTACAGTCTAGGTAGGTAGAAGGAGGAGTTGTTGCAGCACCTGAACAAGGACAATAGCTCACGTTGCCCCAAGATTGTGTTCAGGCCATCCACGAGAAGTCCACATTTGCTGCGGTGATTGTAGAATTGAACTTTGAATCATTTGCAGAGTTCACTCCTAAGGCCGTTAGGGATCACCTCAAAGGATCTCCTTTATGGCCTATATTCTCTGAAAGCAATGCCTGGTACCTAGGAGAGACGTACCAATTTTGGCACAATAGGGAGCAAGGCACCACTGTCAATATTTGTGGTGTGACAGTTAACTTCTCCGCATAGGCCATTTTGGAAGTGTTAAACCTTCCAAATACAGGGCCCAAAGTTGCTCAATTATCCACCCGTTCAGACCCTGATGTGCGAAAGGATTGGTTGGAAAAGGCTTATGGCAGAGATAAAACATTTAGTTAGTTGACGACGGAAGAGAGGATTTACTTCAAAATTGGAACATATCACCTATTCCCCACAAAGGGCCTAAAAAGAATATCAACATATGCGACTAGAGGATGTGCAGTGCTGATGGGAAAGGTTAACGCTAACTTGCCCCATCTATATTTAATGGAGATCCTGAGGCAATTCAACGAACAAAAGATAGGGAAAATGGTGCTGCCTTTCCCTTTTCTTATCAAAAAGCTTTGCCTATGTGCTAGTATTTGGGGGTACACCAATGATGTCCTCTGAAAAGCCCAAACTGCTTCGTATGCTGAATTGATAAAGGCGCCAACTCCAAGGAAAAGCACTGGCAAAGAACTGGGACCAGAACAGGAAGAAGAATAGATGGCTAAACCAATTGCAACTCAACTTGCAAGACTTAGCCAACCTTCAAGTACAAGTCCCAGCCAACAATAGGAAGCAAAGCCTAGCACAAGCTAGGATCAGCAACCGTCGCAAGACTACAGACCGTCGATGAGCCATCTTATGGCCATTGCTGAGACGGTCAGTTGGGGAAGCTGTGATGACACAAACCTCTTCCGCATCATCAATGATGCCATTCAGCCTACTATTTCATTGGATTACACAAGGGGGGAAGTATCTATTCACAAAGGAGGAAGGGAAAGTAGATGGTCACAATAGATCTCAGGAAACGTGGCATCTTTCCAGGTGCAATTAGAAACTGGTGAAGGAGCCACCGTGGTGGTCATGCAACACCAAAATGCCACGGGAGCTGCAGAAGTGGTCGCGAACCACATTAAAGAATCCTTCAATGTACTTGTTGTGCCACTGGTAGATTTCACAAGAGCATGGGATGCTCAAACTTTGGTCGAAACCTCAATGACTCCTGCGGAACATGAGGATGTGCTTGATCGATTGCTTCAAACAGGGCAAGTAATGATGTCCCTGTTTGACATCCCTCATGAAGTTACAACAATTTAGTTAGACCTCATTTCCATAAAGGGGAAGCTGATCTTAACATAAGTAAGGGTAGAGCATGCTAAAGCAGAGGTGCAAAAACTACAAGAGCAGCTCGTGGCCTTACAAGCAGCACAGCGAGATCCTCTATAATTTGTTCCTATAGACCAGCTAGATAATTTCAAGACTAAGCAACTAACCAAGCTAATAGTGGAGAATAAAGGGTGGCTGATGAAAAAGAGAAGGCTGTTTGGGATGCCTCCACAGCACAATCGCAAACTCATGTGCATATCAAGGCACTCAAAGCCTTACAAGAAGAAAACAAGAAGCTAGTTGTAGACAATCTTCGGTTAACCACTACGGAAAAGCAAAAGAACATTCTCGATGAACACTTCCATCAATTACAAGAACAATTCATCCAGGTTAATCAAGACATAAGCCATTTAGCTAGAGAAAATTGAATCCTCTCGATGGAGGAGGTATGCACCATTCGTCAATAGTCAGCTATTGAGATAAGCGCTTGGTAAAATGAGGATAAATGACATGAGAAGTTGAAGGAGCACTTCTGCGATCAGCTAGGGATGTATAAATAGATCCTTGAAAAGGAGATCCATATGGCAAAGGCCCAAATCAATACTATCAGTGCTCAACACACTGACTGGTGGGCCATATTGGACACATATGCCTTCGTCCACCAAGCAGAAGTTAAAAGCTGGGACCTACAGATTCAGGATCTGACAGAGTACATGGAGTTGAAAAATCTGAGGTACACCAACCTTGCCATGTTAATAGCAGGATGCCTGAGGATAGAGCTTGAGCAGCAGGTAGCAACCACCCACATCAAATACGAAGTAGACTTTGCAGAGCATAAGAAGCTGTTGAAAAAACTAGATGTGCAAATTCTGAACTTGAGGTGGTAAAAGCTAGCTACCAAGGACAGAAAGGTGTCATAACAAACTTGGCTCTATGGCTAGCATATTTTCAGAAGTATAAGGATAAAGCTAGAGCCTATGAGGAGGAATGATAGGTGTTCGCAGCTTGGTATGTCAAGGCCAAGCAAATGTTTCTGCAACTACCCTGTCCGTGGGAAGTGCTGACTCTGTCAAACGTTGGAACATTAGCATGGATGACACAAGACCCTCAGACCAAAGAGGAGAAGCTCCAGACCATACTTCAATGCCATCAAGACTCAAAGCCTAGAGCACAAGACAAAGGGAAAGTGCCAATGGAGGAGTCATCGCCACTAGGAACTACATGAGTTCCAAAATTTTTGTAGTTGTACCACTTTTTTGTGTTGTGTCTTTATTTTGTTTTCTTCCCATACTGCGGCATAGTCCCATTTTCACCATCCAATAATCCCATACCTATCCACTGTGTAATAATCGTAACTCGAGGACAAGTTTTCATTCAGTCATGGGAGTATGATGAGTCGCGTTTTGGGTGACCGCGATATCGCGTAATCACATGCTCAGTTGCGATATCGCAACCTGCCGCTAGTTCTATAAATAAGAGGCAATTCTCCCTTGTTTCGCACTTAGATTTAGACCCTTAGCTAGACCCTTGCAATTTTATCCTTCCAAAGTTAGAATATTTCCTAGTGTATGCCCGCAGTGTGGTGATTGTAATTGTACAGCATCTTTATTCGAGTGTGACGTACTTGGACATGCACATGATTAGAAATAAAGATCGAGATTACCTCATCATTGCAGCATTCACTTATTTTAATTATTTATTTAATTTTTATTTACTACTTTCCTAGTTAATCTCTTCTCACCCTTAAACTCATGTTAAGTGCGAAATGAGTACAACTTGATTACGAGCATTTAAGTGTGACTACTTGGTAACCTAGTAGCGTACCTAGGATTTGCACTTGGTAATCCCAGTGGTAGTTGTGCATGAAGTCCAAGATGTGTATGGATAATCAAGGAACAAATGCTTATCCACTTAGGCTAGTTAGATTCTCTCTCACCCTTTCTCTCTTAGCTTAGTTAATCTTATTTACCATCATACCCAAGAGTAGCATTAGGTTAGAACCGCATCATACACCTCACTCTGGACTAAACCATACGTGACAAAGCTAATACTAGTCCAGGTGGGAAGATAGCGAACTGCGACCTAAGGCTAACTGTCTAGATGCCACAACTAGTCCATCTACGAAGTTCGACCAGATCACGCGTGTAACGCTTGTATTCATATGGTTGAGTGTAGGGGTACCTCGCCACTCATCAGTAGGCATTCACTCTATTGCTAAGACTATGAAATAAAACAACAAGAGTTTCAATAAGGGTTGGCAAAAATTGTTGTTGCTTGTGCATCCAAGTGTCAGTATTTATAGGGTTGCATAGTTCCTGAGACATTGTACCAACGATAACGTAGCATGAGCTACAATATAATAGCTATGATATCCTAGATACGATATCGCACTTGACAAAAAAATTTTATTTAGAAGAAGACAAATCCCAAGAACATGACCTTTACGATAATAATAGTTGTAATATCCTCACAAATTATAGTATGTAATTTTTTAGGAAAAACATTGGTTGCTTACCTTGAGTTTTAATTTTGTCTTCCTTTATTGTAAATCAATATCTATAAAATAACATGTATGCTACACACCATCTAGAAATATGTTTGACTTTGTTTAGAAGAATGTACTAATGTTACAAATACTTTTTCTTTCAATGCATTGAAAACTATGAAGAAGATTTTCTTATTCAATGCAGCAAAGAACTTTACAATAATCAAAAGAATTAGGATCAAAATTTACTTTCAATTCCTAAGTAGTAAAAGTATTGTATTGATCCATAAAAACCTTAAAATCCATAGATTTCTCAACCATTACAAAATTGGTGAGCTTGACAAGCATAAATGATTAAAACAAATAATAAGCATGCAAAACAATAATTCCATATTATTCAATGATAACCTAAATTACCAGTGTAGAACCCTTATTTAGGTAAATGAATCTAATAATTTCTAGAAAGATATATCAAGAAGTAATATCTTTTGAAAAAGATTCATATAAATCATCAAGTAACAAAAATCAAAAGCTTTAAAAATCTTTCGTAGTCTCTACAATATAAGAGATATTAGTATTTTCATATTTAGATCATTCCTTGTGAAAAAAAAAATTTGCTATGATATCTTTAATGTAATGTTGACAATGAAAATACATATGATGGTAAAGATTCCCATTGTAATTTTAACTAATGAAGTAATAATGATATTCCTATTTCTTATGGATTTATCTTTTTTGTAAATGTTGGTAATTTACCATAATTTTCTTTTGCTACCTAAAATCCCTTTACTATTTTAAGTTTAAGCATACATATTGAATTCGATGTAAATGTAATTAGGATCAGCACATCAATTTTCCAATATTTATTTTCAAAATATTAATGGTAAAATGTATACATAGGTAGATGTCCATAAAATTGAGAATCTTTTTATTTTCATTTTATTTTTATTGGGTATTTTTTACTTAGTGTTCAATAAGTAAGTTGCTAGTTTGAGTCACACTTGAGGCGTAGTTTGGCTATATGTTTTGAGGTGTGTCCCTTAGTGTTTAAAAACATGATGTACCTTCTTTCCCTGGGCTTATACCCACCAACCATACAAACATAGACATTCACAACCTTTTCTTCCTTTGCCCTACCTCCTCCCTATCACCAAGGGTATTGACTCATTATCATAACAAGGCCTACCAAGTAACAACATGCTTATAACATGGCTTTGTCTAGTGATGTTTGTGCAAATAAGACACCTAATTTAATTCTTTCTAATGATGTATATGAGTCATTGGTCATTGACATTTTATCACCATATGTGTTCATTTAAATATTCGGATACATACTTCATAATCAAAGTTTCGTTTTGTAGTTACATGATGTGATGAAAAAACATAACATCAAAGTCCTTTGAGTTAGATAATGCTTTGATGGTGCAACATGCCCTAGATATAGGATCTTTTATACATAAGCATGGAATGTTGATCATTCATAAGTGGGATATAGATTTTAATGTCCAATCGAAAGAATATACTAAAGTTCCATGTTTTGTTAAATTATATAATATTCTATTGATTTTTTTAAAAAGTTAAGTATGAAATTATTAGTCTTATTAGTTCCATTAAGCATATGGAGTCCATTTTGACAACTTTTGATTTTCATAGATGTTTTTTTTATTATAATCAACCTTCTCAATCATAAAAAGGAATTAGCATTACAAGTAGGAGGAAAGACTTATATTCAAACAATTACATGTTCTAATCTTTCTAATTCTTACAACTTTTGCCATTGTGAAGGAAATTTTTTTTAATGCTTGTCCTTATATGCTTAAGAAAAAAGATTCCAAAGAAAAATAAAATGTGTTGAAGTTGAAGATAGGAAAAAACAATATGAAGTTGAAGATGTAAACATCAAGTTAATGTCAAAGATAAGAATGATCAAATGATAATAATGAGTATAGATGATGGGATGCGATATCACATGGGTCGCGATATCGCGTTGGCCCCTTTGATATCATGTATGCGATATCGCAGCCCATCACCTTATCTATAAATAACAGGCGACTTTCCCTTGTTTCATCATCTAGATCTAGACCCTTAGCTAAACTCTGGCAGTTTTACCATTCCAAAGATAGAATAATTTCCATGTGCCCATAGTAGAAGTCTCAAAGTGAACGGATCTTTATTTGAGCAAATTGTACCTGAGCACACATTTGTGTATGAAAATAAAGATAAACTTTCTGATAAACCTTGCAGTGCATGGACTAAGCTAAATAGGAATTAATTAAGGTTAAATGCTTAAATGCTTTCTTAGATAATTAATCTCTCTCAACCCTCAACTCCTAGTTAAGTGCACTCAGTACGATCGCTTCGAGCACATGTACTACGCTTGGTAACCTAGTAACGCATAGCATTTGGTAATCCTAGTAGCGTTGCACTAGTTCAAGGTGTGTACGACAAGTGGGAATGGATACTGATGCTAGGAAGATTAAAGCTTAGTTAGTGAAAGTTAGTTACGTAGTCTCTTCACCCGTTCCTCTCTTAGCATAGGCGATAAAAAGATAAAAGACATAAAAATCATATACCTCAGACTTACTTAACCATACAACCGTGACAATACAAGTAAGTCTGGAAAGACAACGATTGATTAACCTTAAGTGTTCCATAAGGCACGTAAGCACTTAGTCCTTGGAGTTCAACCGGATCGTGCATGTAATGCTCGTATTCATATGGTTGAGTGTAGGGATACCACGCCACTCATCATTGGTGCCGTTGCTGGGGACTTAGTTGTTTGTGCGCTACATAGAACATAGGAAATCATTTACATCGTTAGGAGCTAAAACGAATCCTTAGGGTTGATCAAATGAAAATATAACATAACGGTAAATAGCACACCGAATAAGACAACATGTCTTCTTCTCCACAGAAAAGCACTTCACCGCCTAGGACCAACACTAGATATAGTCGGCAACACAACACACATAACCAAAATCCACCAGTTCCCCAACAATTCAGTGTGGTATATATTCATCACAATGAATATATACCCAACTTTACCTTTGTCTTCCATTAAGACGAACAACTGTGTTGGAGAGATTTAGAAGCTAACATAGTGTTGCCTCCAGATAGAGCTGCCCCCAACATGATCCTTCATGCCCTTGCACGAATAGGCATGTCACAATTATACGCTGAGTACGTTACATGCGATTACAATGCAAGGGACTACCATCCCATAGAAGTGCAACGTCAACGAGACTCACGGTAGGAGAGTTACCACACATCGTTGAAGGGCAAAGGAGCCCATAATGCTTCGCCCGTCATAAGAGAAATTAAGGGTGGTGAACATATTTCAATAGGTTCTCCACAAAATGATGTTTTCCCTTCTAACGATAGTGAGGAGGTGGTGCATCAGAACCTTCGCTCCACAATACACAACCCTGGTTCTGATTCCCACGAACACCAAGTGTTCAATGAGGGAACACAAACACAAGATAAGGGTGAGAATTCTGATCGCCATCACGATCGGGGTTGGGATCATCGAAGGGAAGGTAGGAAACATCGTCATGGCGATGGTTCTCCTTCCTCTTCCCCTTCATCATCACATTCACCCTCTCCTTCAACATTGGGATGCAATCATAAGGAACCTCATCGTGAGGATAAGGGTAAGCAAAATAAGAAACCTCGACGAGAGAGTCAAGAGTGAGAACAAGGGCATTCTAGGAAATCATGACATGGAAGAAGGGAAAGTAGGGAACTGCATAGACATCACAGATGCCATGAGAGAAATGACCATGAAGAACCCCTACTTGCAACTCGAAGCATGTTAGACATTACATAGGTCGTTAGAATACCTACAAGGCACCAAAAAGATAGCCAAATCAAGAGACTAGACATGAATAATATCTCACAATTTGAGGGGGGATACAACGCTGATCCGCAGAACCACTTACAGGAATTTCATGATGCTTGTGCCTTGCAGAACATTGAGAAAAAGTGGCAAAAATTAAATTTTCTCCCAAGGACACTCATAAAAGAAGTGGAAAGCTAGTACCAGTCCTTAGAGCTTGAATCCATTCAAAGGTGGAGTACGATGTTAGAACTATTTAACGATAAATATTAGACATACTCTTGAGTGTCCAACTTGCGAAAGCAGATCCAAGGATGGAAGCAAGGTAATCACAAACCCTTGGATGCTACCATGGGCCAATATTATGCATTGCTACATCATTTCCTAGGCCATAGTTACACACAACGGGATCAACTACGCCATTTCATAGATGGGCTAAGACATGAAACCAGGAGAACCCTTGGGACATATGCCCAAGGGAGATTATCTGAACTTAGGTCCCATGTGGTTCATAGATTGTTGGAGCAAGTAGCTAAGGAAGAAGGAGAGCTAGGTAAGAGAGAAAGTGTAGAAGAATATAACCACGATCCTTCCCTCCGAAAGAGGGGAGTGAGATTCTGTGAGGAGGAGGATGAGTCATCACTCGAAGAGTTGGTGAGTAGGAAAACCTTGCTGCTTCAAAAATTAACCACAAAACTGTTGGCTAAGGTAGATCAGATGTGGGACTCCTTAGATAGTAGATTTAAAACCATTTTAAAAATCATAGAGGAGTCTATGGAGTGCAGTAGTGACCATGATAAGAAAAAGAAGAGGGATTTGGACCATGCATGTAACAAAGGTAAGGGTAAAATGACTATCACTTAAGAGGTTGTGGATTCCAATACGGACGATGACAGTGGATGTGAGATATGTCAGTATGACCATCCTAAGGGATGTTGCCCAATAATCTCACATTTGCAAGAGTCTGGGATGTATGCACTTAACCCAAGACTTAACAAACGGCAAGCACCCCATCGGTTACCTTATCCCCAATGTAACCCGAGGTAGTTCTAGCAATCGTTAATATATTATCCAAGTGGAACTCTGCCACAACCTATGGAGCAATACCAGTAGTGGCAATATCCACAGTCATGGGGGATGCCACCACCAAGGCAACAATACCCTTACCAGCAACCGGATCCATATGGCTACTACATGCAGCAGCCAATCTCTCCAAATGACTATGTTGGTCACGTGACTCTACAACGTCACTACCAAGCTCGGGAGTACTATAGGACTCCTTCTCTTGAGAGAGACACACTACACGCATACCATCCTCCAAATCCACTTGCAACTCTTACACCAATAGCTCCACTACCACCTGCTCCAGTGATGCAATGGGAACTCCCCACTCAACCGCAGCAATGCAATGCTGTGAGAGCTGTAAACCTTCAACCCGCTGCTGGTTCTGACAATCGTACAAGGAGAAGACCTTTCTTTAGAACCAATAGTCCAAACAAGCTTTCACAACCACAAGCGGTTGAGCTTTAGAATGTTCCTCCATCAAATAAGGCTTCGAAGCTCCCTTCAAACCAACAACAGAGCTCAATGCATACGGCTATGTTAACACATACCGTCATTGACTGGATCAAGGAAGGCCACCTTCCCTAGAAACTCTCTGATCTTGGAAGTTCCTTAATCTACCTCCAAGTCACTAGGAATGAACCACATAAGGTTCTTCTTGACTCAGGTTCTGGAGTCAACTTAATATTACAAGAAATGTATAAAGCCTAGAACCTGCCTCCACTAAAGAAAAGCAATATTCGCTTAGAGCTGGCTAACCAGTCCATCACCATTCCTTTGGGATTGGTGGAGGACATCCTTACCATTGTGTGTGGTTGGTCATACCTAACTGATTTCCTAGTGATCCAAGTAAATAATGACAAAGGGGACTTCCCAATAATAATGGGGAGGGCATGGCTTAGTACCATAAACGCATGCCTAGGAATCCATGTTCTTTCCTTGGAAATATCTAAGGAAAACACTTATGGAAAGATCAAGAAGAAGAAGGTTCCATGCATCACATACAGTGATATAGAGGGTGATGGCGTACAGGAACGTTCAACATCTCCTGCATGCAACCCGTGTGCCCCGGAAGTTAACATACAAAAGTGCCTGTATGTAGCAACCACGCAACAAGAGAACACCCAGTGGTTGATAGCTAATCAAGAGAGCAACCTACCAATATGCATGGAACTAACTGGAGGACCAACTTGCACCCATGTAGAAAGCATAGATGCACTAGAGCAAAAGTGTCGCTAGCTTCCAACCCTTAATCTAAAACCACCAATCAAGGGAAGATGGAAACTCTTAGAAAATCCAAATGAGTACTTCAATAGGAGAATACTAATCTGTGTGCAACCAACCAACTCTTATCATGAACCTAGAATGGTCTATGCACATAGCACATTTGAGAGAGGAAGACCTCGCTCCCTTCCAACTCAGTCATGGGGGAGATGGCCACCTGTGCTAATTAATTGAGGCCCTCAGTTTCTTTTTCATTTTTTATTTTACATATTTTTGTTTTACAAATTCCTTTAACTTTTCTTATTTTTGTTTTACGACATCGTTTATACTTTTCATTTCTTTGTGTGTTTGATTACTTTGTTTGATTCATCACTTAACAAGTGCTCCGAAGATGGTATGAACTGTACTCCATTGATTGCTAATGTTTGGTTTTTACCTTTAAGTTATGATGTTGATACTAAGGTATGGTTTTTTTGATATAACAGGAAATGAGCCCACATCATCCACGCATCCATAAATTTCTATGGTCTCTCTTGGCTTGGAACTGTACAGTCCCTTCTCAATAATAAGAACTATTAACAAATCGGTGATTAAGTATTTCTCAAACCAAGGAAGTACTCAAGGATTGAAAAGGGTGTGACTTCAAGGGGATTTGATGCACTTGTGCTGACCATTCTCTTGGATGCTTGGATGTTTTCTTCTTGAGTTTTCTTACCGTTCCGACATTGCCGCATTATCGAGAAGTTGAGCAAATAAAAATAATAAGTCTTTGCATGGTGTGATTCTCACGCAAAAACACAAAAAAAATAGTGAGAATTCAAAGCACACCCCTTAGACGAAATAATCATTTGGGCTACAAGCATTGGTTATGGAACTAAATAAAAATGTTCCCTCTAACTAAGGCCCTTCTCGCTTCCTACTTTCTCCTTGTTCATTTCGTCGGAATGGTGGTGACTCTTTGGTGAAGGCATTCTTGTTACTTCGAGTGGATGGATTAGCCGAATGTATTAATGCGAAGTCACTAGTGTGGATGGTTTGAGGCTGGATTTGGAATGAGATCTACTAAGTCACATTAACCATTAATACACAAGGGGTTGTACATCACCTTGTTCTTGAGACTCCATTCCATTCTCTTCTTTCCATCTTTCTTTCTCCATTGTTCACCTCATTGTCGGTTGTATCAGTAGTCCATATTTTGGTTGACGCAATGTTTTCTTTTTGGTAAACTCTTGTGGTTAAGACTTTAACTCTTGTCTCCGAATGACATTCCTAGAGCCCATGGACTCTTTGAATGTCGAATTGTCAGGGCATTAAGGGCATGAGCCTACTTTGGGGAGGACCCATTGGCATTTCTATCTGGTGCATCCATTAATTTCTTTCCCTTAAACATTTTTGCAATCAACATCTATTTTTTCATCTCCATCTTTGACATTCATTTTATTGGCATGGTCATTGTTTCTTTTTCCCCATCTTTCTTGTTCCTTTTCTTTTTCTCCATTCTATCGCTACTGGAGGTTCGCTCTCAATCATGGGGGTCCTAGTCCAATTTTTTTGATTTTTCTCTTAATCCCTACACCTCAGGTAGTCACCAGTATTATATCTCCAGATCTGTATCAACCATACCACAACTCAGCCAATGGACCTTACACTGAAGTAAGGTATCAATTGCATTATGATTCATTTATCCTTGCTAATATCAGACTGTGTTGTGTGTGCAGATGGCAATCATACAACAACAAATTGGATCTGGAGGAAACACTTGGAATGGACTAGCGTTGAAGTAGTTATGCAAAGGACAAGATTGATGGCGCACTTATGGATGGACAACGAAATGCGCAATCTTGGCGTTGGTAGCAGCAGACTTCTTCTTTCTTCTTTTCTCTCTCCCTTCTCTTCTCTCTTCTCTCCCAGCTACCAAATAAGGCTTGATGTCAAATATGTATAGTGTTCACTCTTATTGTCATGAACACTAAATTTTGCCATGTATTGTAATGATGATATGTTCACATGTCACCCCATCTACCATTAGTGTCATTCAAGTCAATAATCCCATAGCTTCCCAATATTTTGTAAGGAACTCAAGGACGAGTTTTCATTCAGTCATGGGGGTATGATGGGACGCAATATTGCATGGGCCGTGATATCGCGTCAGCCCCTGCGATATCACGTACACGATATCGCAGCCTTTCGCCTTGTCTATAAATAAGAGGCAGCTTTCCCTTGTTTCATCATCTAAATCTAGACCCTTAGCTAAACTCTGGCAGTTTTACCATTCCAAAGATAGAATAAGTTCCATGTGCCCGCAGTAGGAGTCTCAAAGTGAACAGATCTTTATTCGAGCAAATTGTACGTGAGCACACATTTGTGTATGGAAATAAAGACGAACTTTCTGATAAACCTTGTAGTGCATGGACTAAGCTAAATAGGAATTAATTAAGGTTAAATGGTTAAATGCTTTCTTAGATAATTAATCTCTCTCAACCCTCAACTCCTAGTTAAGTGCACTCAATACGACTACTTTGAGCACATGTGCTACACTTGCNTCATTCAGTCATGGGGGTATGATGGGACGCAATATTGCATGGGCCGTGATATCGCGTCAGCCCCTGCGATATCACGTACACGATATCGCAGCCTTTCGCCTTGTCTATAAATAAGAGGCAGCTTTCCCTTGTTTCATCATCTAAATCTAGACCCTTAGCTAAACTCTGGCAGTTTTACCATTCCAAAGATAGAATAAGTTCCATGTGCCCGCAGTAGGAGTCTCAAAGTGAACAGATCTTTATTCGAGCAAATTGTACGTGAGCACACATTTGTGTATGNCCTTGGAGTTTGACCGAATCGCTCATGTAACACTCGTATTCGTATGGTTGAGTGTAGGGGTACCTCGCCACTCATCAATAGAGAAGATAGAAGCTCATGTGTATAATTTTGTTAATGTTAAAGAAAGTATTAAGTAGCCTAGACAAATAGCTTATAAGGTAATTTTGCCTTATATGACAAGAATAATATTAACTCAAAGATTAAAGCTAGTGTCAATAAAAAGGTTATAGTTGATGGTGAAGATTGTTGATATAAGATCAATAATAAATGATGAACTGAAGATCTTCTACAAGTGTGTTTATTTTCTTGCTTTGATACAAATATTGATATTAAGCCACAACTTTCTCTCTCAAATCCTCTTACTATTTTTCTTTCAAGCATGGATATTGAAAAATGATGTAAAATTTTTTAGGACTAAAATCTTCCTCCCTACTAATGATTAATTTTCTTCACTTATTTTCTTTCAAAGTATCAATAGTAATGTTGTACACTTAAGTAGAAAATTTGAAATTGGAAAGTTTTTTCTTTCCATGTACTTTTTTCAATGATGTATACTTAGTGTCACACTTGTGATGTACTTTGAATTTCTTTGTTCATTGATGAGTGGCGAGGTACCCCTACACTCAACCATACGAAATGAGCGTAGCACGCGTGATCCAGTCGAACTCCGCAAACTAAATGCCTAAACGCTGCAGGGAACACTTGGGGTTAATTAACCGTTGTCTTCCCAGACTTACTTGTTGTTGTCACGGTGTATGGTTAAGTAAGTTCGAGGTATATGATTTTTTTGGTATTTTTTGGTTTATCTCCTATGCTAAGGGGTGAAGGGTTGAGAGACTAAAACTAACTCTAACTACAACGCTAAGTCCTAGCGTCAACATCCGTTCCCACTTGCCGTACACACCCTGAACTGTGCAACTGTGGCTACCAAACGCTAATCGTTACTGGGATTACCACACGTAACTCACATGCTCGAAGCGGTCGTCCTGAGGCACCTAACTAGCCTAAGTGTGACAAGCAGCG
>MNCI01004181.1:573067-630837 GCA_015680685.1 Gnetum montanum | reverse complement strand
AGCAGACCGTGATATCGCGTACGCGATATCGCAGGGGACGACGCGATATCGCGTACGCGATATCGCAGGGGATGCAATATTGCGGCTTATGCATATTGCGTCTCATCATTCATTGTCAATATTTTTTTTGGGGTTCGACATCTTACGACTAACTAAGCCTCTCATTGACCATGTGGTGAAAGCCAATTAATTGAAAATAAAGTAGGCTTAAAACTTTAGATGCCTATATCCAAACAACATGGGCAAGCGTGAAACTTTAATTTAAAAAATAATATTGGTGCATTTACCACGAAAGAAGTGCTAGTTAATGTAACCTATCAATTGATAATGGCCAACTATGATTTTTTTTAATGTATCTTTTTATTGTAACTCTATGTGGCACTTCTTAACATGCCTTTTAGAATCAAACTTATGTTTTGTAAACCACAATTTGCATACTCTAACCAAATGATCACTATAAAATAGATATCATAAGCAAGAGATACATCATTAACAAACTTTAATCCAAAAAAATAATTTAGAAAATTAAGAGGATGTTGAAACTTGAAATAATTTGACTATAGATCCAATTTAATACTTAAGAAGAAGCTAATAATGAGGAGTTAGCCTAAACTTTTGATTTGAAAATTCCAAGTTGTGAGTTTGATTCTAGTGGGAAATATTGAGTTATAAAGTCCTAATTTGACTATATGTATTGGAGGTTAATATTGTTAAAAAAATATTTTGGATTCCAACATCCCCTATACTTAAAAAAGAACTTAAGAAGAATATAACCATATCTAATTGAGTCTTTGGTGTCAAACCTATACCTTCCACATCACAAGCCACACTCCTAATCAATCCCTAGTTGACTAATCAATATCATTGCAATGATATGCCATTTGACAAAATTGCCATACAATTGATTATACTAAAAAAAATGTTATTTTGTTATTATTGGAATTGAAACTAAATTTTTACTTATATTTACTAAGGCCTCTTGGAACCATTTTTAGAATTCCTTTTACTAAATTTTTTGGTTCTATAACTTGGTATTACCTATTAAGTAACATTGGGTTACCAAGCTAAGAATCTTACTACTAAATTAATAAATTAACAAATCACTATTGTTATTATTTTAAGTTAAACTTAATTGAAAGACTAGAGTATTATTTTAAGAATACTCTAGATTTGGAATACAATTACGACCCATTAATCTCCGATGGTGACTACCACCATGCCACGGCTTCTGGTGAAGCACCTAAAGACAATGGTAATATTAACTTTTTTAACGGTTAAATTTTCCACAAATGAGTGAAAAACACCGGAATCGAAAGTTAGCGCGGGAGAGCCCGAATAATTTGCGCGAAATTTGAATTTCATTTGGCGGAACCAAGAAAATACCGCATGAACCGAAAATGAAGTAAATCTGCAGCTGAAGATAACAACTGGATGCATCCAGCTGCATTGCTGGAGCAGGCCCGCATCGAAACACGAACATGGGGATTCAAGGTCTGCTCAAAGCAATGAAGCTATACATCAATCCTGTTCATGTCAAGAAATACGCAGGCAGACGCGTAAGAAACTGCTTGTTTCGCATATTTTAGATTTTAGATTTCAAGTTTCCTGCAATATGCATTAGGGCAGACAATTTCTCCTCTAAATCCTAATCGTTTATTCTGATATCAATGTTTATTATGCAACAGGTCGGCATCGATGCATATTCATGGCTTCATAAAGGAGGTACGCTTTTCTATGCGATGAAACTTTAAAAAAACTTTTTGGCAAATTTTTCTTTCGGAAAACACAGAGAGAAGTCAGTCTTACATCTATCATCATCAGCCTATTCCTGCAGCATGGAAATTTGC
Organism: Gnetum montanum; assembly: GCA_015680685.1. Taxonomy (NCBI): domain Eukaryota; kingdom Viridiplantae; phylum Streptophyta; class Gnetopsida; order Gnetales; family Gnetaceae; genus Gnetum; species Gnetum montanum. Next base: position 628,990 of record MNCI01004181.1, on the reverse strand, counting down.
CAGAATAAATTCAATGATTCGGATCCAAAGCTACCATATTTGCAGTACTGTATGCATAGAATCAACATGCTCCGCTATCACAATGTCATTCCGGTTGTTGTGTTTGACGGTGGCCGCCTCCCATCAAAAGCATTAACTGTGGAAGATCGCCAAAGGTATGTGTTCTTATAATCGGCTGCAGAGGTCTATTACAAAGATTCTTGCCCCAAAAAAGAATTGTTATAATGGAATATTTACTTGTTACCGTTAAATCACTAATTAGATACAACCTGGTTCCACATTGATTCATTATTAATTAGCATTTTGTTGGACATTTTTAAGAAAACGAACAGAAAATCTTGAGCAAGCCCAGGCCAGGTTAACAGAAGGAAATGTCAAAGCGGCAATAGAGTCTTTCCAGGTACGTCTTTATAATTTTGGGATCAGGTTTTGACTTAGGCTGAAGAAATAGCAGATTTATGGGCATAAGCATGCTAATGAATTCTGCACAGCTGCATAGAAAACGACTACTAATGATAACTCTTTGTTTTTCTTGTTCCACAGAGAGCAGTGGAGATCACGCCATTCATGGCATATCAATTAATTCGAGTATGGTTTAACTACACATAGCTAACTGTACAATTAGTAGCCGTTACTGGAATTGGGAATGTAAGTTTGGAAAATGTTCTTTTCCAGATTCTGAAAAGTGAAGGTGTAGAATTCATAGTCGCTCCGTATGAAGCAGATGCTCAATTAGCATACCTAGCTAGGTTACCCCCAGAAAAAGGGGGAATAGAAGCTGTTATCAGCGAAGACAGCGACTTAATGGCATATGGCTGCAATGTGGTTAGTAGGATCGAGTCTTTTCCATGTTCATCCCCAATGGTTCTTTTCTGAGAGGCCCTGTATACTTAATTTCAGATCTTTGGATATTGATTAGGTCTTTAGTTTCAGCTTTTGATAACGATTTATTAAAGCTTGATGCTATTTCCGCCTTCAAAGTTGTTTTTAACAGATCATCTACAAAATGGATAGAACTGGAGACGGTGAAGAAGTTGAAATGGATCAAGTTCTCAAGGGCCACCGAAAGTCTCCTGACATGATTTCATTCAAGAACTTCACTCAAGAAATGTTCACAGGTTTGTCGTAAGCTTATGGACTGTTTTTCAATTCAATAGTTTATTTAATGGTGGTAATTGGACAATATCTGGCATCCTGGGAATTTCTTTCCATAGTTTTTAGATGGACAGGATTCATAGCCATATTCAAGAGAATCAATCCTTATGCTGTTAGGTTGTTTCATCTTTAGCCAGGCATGCTATTCATGACCCATCCGCGCAGTGTAATGTAGATATTTAGTTAGATGGAGGCACTGAGTTCATTAATTTGGTTGAAGTAACATCACATTTTGCTGCAATGTTCTATATTTGAACACATTATAGATACAATGTCCTGTATTTAAACACATGATAAATAAGTAACACCGTTGAAAATTTAGTTTACTTGTGCCAAATGTTACTAAGAACAATTTCTAATTGATACAACACGTGTTCGTAGATGTACTTTAATTTATTATAATTTGCTAATTTCCCAGTTAGGCCACGACGCTGAACATTTAGAAGTATTAGTTAATTGGGAGTTGTCAAATTTGGGGAGAAGCCAGGATTATCAAGATGATTGTTTACAACTTTACATGGTTGTATAAAGAATTTGCTAGCTTGATTAAGATACATTTTCGAAATTCTGGTGTGTCTGATTTTCAGACACATTTAATATCTAATCTGGTGCTAATCTTCAATCCTATCCTGCTGCAGGTATGTGTGTCCTCGCAGGCTGTGATTTTCTTTCATCAGTTCATGGCATCGGGGTTAAAAGAGCACATGCTTTGGTATCCAAGTACAGGAATTTAGATCGGGTAATTTAATTATTTCAACTGCATCTATGAACTTTAATATGTCTTCCATGTTTATAAAGGAAGGAAAGCTGCACTGTGCTTCTTCGAATTGTGCTGCTAGAGCAAATCGTGCAAACAACAATATTTGTGGTTGTTACAAGGCTATTTCATGATTGCTAAGATAAATTTCTTGATCGAAAATTTGCAGTCGCCTTAGGGTTTTTAGGAAGTCCTTTATTCTTGTTCGGATTCGCATGACTTTATAATTGAACCACTCTTGGAATTTCCTGTACAACACTGGTACAGTGGGTGAAACATGAAATAAGGAAACATGAGGCGAAAGCTAAAATGGTGCAATTTTACAGAACGAAATATGCACAATTTCACTTAACAAGAATGTGGAGGGATTTCTATTGATCGAGAAACATTTACGTGAAATAAAGAACAAAATTTTACTAGGCGGCAGTCTAAAGAGCCTTCTCATACAGCGAGAAGCGAGAGTTTAGAGAAGAGAAAAAGGGGACATATGCAGCCGGCGGGAAAAGTTGAGGGCGCTGAAATTATGAAATTGTAGGGGAAGAAACGAGAATAAGTAAAAACGAAATCTGCACCAGCCGGGAATCGAACCCGGGTCTGTACCGTGGCAGGGTACTATTCTACCACTAGACCACTGGTGCTGGATGGACGTTTCAACGGCTCTTGTCTTAGAATATTTGTGCTTTTCTAGAAATTTTGTATCATACCAAGAACTTGTGACTAGATTGAATTTTGACACGAAATGCAATGTTCTGAGAGCCTCTATTTATTTCCTATTCTGTTTTATTTTCTGCGGTGACAAGAAGATCAAAGATGCTTAGCTTTAGTAGGGATTAAATTCCTATTTTTGTTTTGCAGGTGATTTCGGTCCTACGAATGGATAAAAACCTTTGCGTGCCTGAGGGTTATTCTGATTCCTTCAGAGAGGCCTGTGCAATTTTCCACCATGCGAGAGTGTAAGTTGGAGTTTTGGGTAACAACTCTATATTTTAGTTCTGGCTGAGGCCAAAACCACCAATAACTTACAGGCGCATTTCTTCTTGACAGATACGATCACAACATGAAATGCCTTTCATTTCTAAGCTCACTGCCAGAAGCTTCCACTCAAATATTCGAGGGAAATCTTGATTTCCTTGGCCCGTATCCTTTTCTTAATTCCAATCCCATACCCAAAATGAAATCTGATTTGAAACTGTCAGTTCTCTGGAATTTACACGCAATGTCAGAAATTTTTTTTTGTCTCCATTGACACATATAGGGAACTGCCAAAATCGATGGTCATCGCCATTGCAGAGGGAAAATTGGACCCAGTAACAATGGAAGCATTTAACAATCAGTCGTACTCACAGAGGGAACGCACCAGCTTGCCAAGCGGCATCCGTTCAGAAAACGTAAGAGAGCAACCGAGGGCAGTTCAGACTGCCAAGGAGAGCAGTCCGTTCGTTTTCATATCACAGACACTAAATGTAACTTATGTTTTTCTTTCAGAAACAGAATGCTATCACTTTGATGTTTTCCGCAAATTTCAGGTCTAGGTGGATCATCACATTCTTTTTCTTTGATCTAAATTTTCAGGAGGATCTCTTCGTGCTCCCAGAAAACAAGGCAGAAACACAGCTTTCCTCCAGGCACAAAGAAGGCAAGATATGTTTTTTAATTACTATGATGTTTAAGCGTGACAAAGGTTTCTAGATTTTACGATATTTTTTCTGGAATTTTTCAGTTGCTCGTGCCGTTGAAGATCCCCATGTTTGCAGCGTCCCTGCTGAACGAATTACATCTGCTGCAGAAAGGAAGAGAGGTTCAGGTTCAGTTTCAGTTTCTGACAGTGCTCTGAACGCTCACTTTCGTTCTATTCTTGAAGAATCAGCAAGTAGATCCACGAGAGGTGCGTCCCAATTCCAGAAAGAAAATGAAGATTTGAAATCCAGTACTGTGGGTACGTTGGATATCCGGGGACAAAAGAGAGTATTTCCGATTCCTCCATCCAACAATCCATTCAAGAAGCAAAAACGTGATACCTCTGCTTCACTTACTCCGAACTTCAACACAGAAGGACTGGAACAAAAGGGAGCAAGCGAAATGGAGCCAAAAACCGTCATTTCTGAATGCAGAACTCATGAAAAGACGGATGAGCAGCCCTTGTCAGACATGTCAATAAATCGATCTTCTGTGCTGTTAACCACAATCAAGGAGATGGGTTGTTCAAACAATGGTCCAGAGTCTCCTCCTCCTGATCCAAAATCATCGTCAGCGTCACGTGATCTCAGTTTCGCGCCTGCTCCAAAATCTTTGCAAGCGTCGCACGATTTGAGTTCTAAGTTGCTTCACAAGGTTTTGTCAACTCCTACTGCCAATGAACATCACAAAAAGAGGAAAACCGGCATCTTCAAATTTTTCAACAAAGCCACAAGATTTTCTTGAAAGACATTAATTTACTCTGCAATTAAAGTTGTTACCTGAAACCTTGTCACCCATCGCCAAAATCCATATGTTTATTTTGTGAATTTGTTTTCAAACGATTTTGAGACATATTCATCAACGTTTACAAACACACATAAATTATATATATGTTTCTATTACATGAATTCAAGGTGAGGTACAAATACCTTATTACATAAATTGAACATGAAGGTACAAGCACCTTATCATAGATTATTTTTGGAATGTAATTTACTTCCATTAAAAGTTGAAGCTTTTTGTCAATTTATTAGCTATATTTAAAGTATGTTAGAAATTGAGCAAAGCCAAATTTTCCAAATCAATTTTTAAAGACAAAAGAATAAGAATGGTATTTAAAGTTTGTTAGATAATAACATGGAATCTTTCATTGGAAGCAATGCAATATAATCCTAAACACATACATAAGTTGGTTAAACCACAAGTATTGCGAAAAATATGGTCAAATGTGAAAGGAAAGACATTTTTACTTGAAGCACATTAGAGGTAAAAGTTCTTGCTAATAATCCAATAAGATATTGTAGCTTAGTTAGCAAGCTTTATTTGAGTTCACATTGACTAATGATAAAAAGTGAAAGATGGATTAATCTTCCTAGACAAGAATGCACTTGTAGGCTTTGTGGATTAATAGCTCTTGAGAATGAGTACCATGTCTTTGTTATTTGTCCTTTAATTAATCATCTTCACCAAAAATATAATATTGTAGTAAAATGTTTGTAGGACTTATTTTTGTTACATCTAGTAGCACTTAGGCACTTTGTTGAATCTATTTTTATTTTCCATGAAATGAATGTCTTCGATAGATCATTTTTGGTTTATAGATGTAATAAAATCTTGAGTTTCAGTTTTAGTTTCACATTAAAAAATGAAATTTATATAAAAATTAGCAACATCACTATGTATAGCTTGAATGTATTTTACTATGTTTCATTTTCTACATTGCATATTATTGCTAACATTTATGAATACTATACATATATATGTATGTGTGTATATATATGGATGAAATTTTATATAAAAATTTGCAACATTAATATGGGGGGGGGGTGTCGGACCCCGAAAAGAGAATTTTATTAATAGAAACCAAAATTTAGTACATATGCTACTTCAAGACATATAGATTGAGGAAAGGAGGAAGAGAAACCGTGTTGACTGAGATTATTATAGAGGAAACATGTTAAACTTAGCATTCCACAGGGTGTGGAAATGCATTCCAAAGATCAACCATTCGCTGAAATGTGTGTGTCTTTTTCTGGATGTGGATAGTCGAATGAGAATAAAGGTGGAAGAAAGAGGAAAAAGGCCAAATGGTGTAGAAAACTGTGGCTTAATTAGGAGACTCTCTTCTGAAGCGAGGCTTGATGATGGAGATTACTTGGATCTCCGATATGACTCCATGGCTGCAATAAGAAAAACAACTGGTTAGCATTCATCTTGAATTTTGGGGCTTGAGATATAATTTGGAAGTGAACATGCCGAAGAATTTGCATTTTTTCCGAAGTAGTTAGTTGTAAGGAGTTTGAAATAATTGTCTTTTGAAAAAGTGTGGTACATCTACGTTTCCAAATATTATATAAGATGATGGGCCTAAGGATCTTCCATAGGAAATGAGAGTTTTTGGACCTGATAGGTAAGAAACCAAACATTACGGCCTCTTGTGTAAGAGTGCATGAGGGAAAAACCTTAGAAGCCCATTCCCATGCATGCTGAGCAAATGGGCAAAGCCAAAAAACATGGACAAAGGTTTCAGGGTCATTACATAAAGGGCACTTAGGGGAGTGAATCCCAAGGTATGCTAAACGTTTCCCGATTGGGAGACCTTGATGAAGAAAACACCAAAGGAATTGTTGAATTTTGGGAAGAGTCGGGAGATGCCAAATTTGGTTGAAAAGAGAGATCCAAAAATCCTCTGATTCTTGTTTATTCCAAGATCGATTACAGCGTAGAATGACTTCGGAAGAATCGTGTAACAATTGGAAGGGAACATGTGGCCGATAAGGAAAAATTTTTGACCCATTAGACCAATAGAGGCCATGAAATAGACCTTGGATAGCACCATCTAGGTGTAATGATTGATGAAGAAATGTATGTATCTGGTGGAAGCAAAGCCGCATTGCTTTCGAAGCTCCATATAGGTTTTCAAACGCTTCCCAAGAAATCCATTGATTAGCAAGACGAAGACAATTAAGGGAAATCACTCCCTTCCGGTACCAAATAATGGCTAATCTTGCATTAGTAATGGCAAGAGGGGCAGGGGTCAAGGGTAACCACCAAGGGCAAAGCATGGGAAGGAGAGTAGGGTTAAGATGGATATTAGACCAATTAATATGATGGTGGAGAACTTGCCAAGCCTTCCATATGCTTTTGAATACATGGGAACCAGGAATGGAGATAGAATGAGGAGAGAAAATCCAATTAATAGGATGGATGTTTTTCCAAAAAGGCTTATGTTTAGGAAAACTTTGATGAAGCCTTAGCTGGAGAAGATTTCCAATTATGTCAGAGGTGTCCAGATGTTGCACTAACCACTTAGCAACTAAGGTGAGTCCCTGTTTGTAGGAATTCAACAGACCTAATCCTCCTTTGTTTCTAGGAAGAGTGACAATGTTCCAAGCAACACGATGAAAACCTCGTTGGGAATCTTTAGATGACCACATGAAGTCTCGAAATAACCGCTCCAAGTTTTGATAGGCTGTGTGGGAAGGAGCCCAGCACGAGGAATAATACACATGGGTAGAAGCACAAATGGATTTACAAACAAGATATTTTCCTGCCAAGGTAAGGGGCTTAGTCTTCCACTTTTTAGTTTTCTTACGAATACGAGAGATAACTAGCTCCCACAATGTAGAAGTAGGACCACGAAATCGAAAAGGGATTCCCAAGAGCTTCATGATCTCATGGTCTTGGATTAATTTCCATGGATAGGTGGGGAGTTTACTATAATTGTTATGAAAACTATATACAGAAGATTTAGACCAATTAATGGTAGAACCAGAGAGAGAACAATATTGCTCTACTTGGGCTAAAAGACGTTTAACGTTATCGGTTGTATTTTGGATTAGAAAAAAAGAGTCATCAGCAAAATGCATATTAAGTAGTTGATGTTGAGGAGAGGAAAAGTGCATGCCATATAGCATACCTGAGTGAATATCGTGGTTAATTTGATGGCAAAGGAAATCCGCAGCAATTATAAAGAGATAAGGGGCAGGAGGACAACCTTGTCTTACTGATCTATGAATTACAAAGGGGGCGGTGATGCCAAAGGTGGTGGCTATTCTCGCATTAGCATTTGAGAAGAGACATTTCACCATATGAAGATACTTGGAGCCAAAACCGAGTTTTGACATAGTTTGAAGGATGAAGTCCCACTTAATGTTGTCATAGGCCTTAGCATAGTCCAATTTCATCAAAAGGATGTCTTGGCCATCATCCTCAGCCCACTGCAAACCTTCCCAAGCAGCCACAACATTATCTAAGATATAACGCCCTGGGACAAATCCGGTTTGTTGAGGGGATATAATTTTATGAAGGAATTTTTTCAAACGTAAAGCTAAGCATTTGGCCCAAATTTTGTATACCACATTAAGAAGAGTAATGGGTCGCCAATTAGCTATACTAGTAGGGTCTCCTGATTTGGGAAGGAGGCGAATAATCCCAAGATTTAAATTTGGTCCTAGAGAACCAAGATGGATAGCCTCTTTAATTACTTGGAAAAGGTCATGGCCAACTAGATTCCAATGCCTTTGAAAAAACTCAACAGGGAAACCATCATATCCAGGAGCTTTCCCAGAACTAAGTTTGAAACAAGCGTGTTGAAGCTCTTCTTGAGTGATATTAGCGTCAAGGGTGTGAGACATGGATGAGTCAACTAACCTAGGATAGTTACGCGTAGTGTCCTCAAATGATGAGAGATTCATAGGGGAAGCTATAAACAAGGCTTCAAAGTGCTCCTTAAGGTAAGAGAGGATACTCTCATGATCATTGATAATAACACCATCCCTAGAGAGAGTATCTGGGGATGGATTGGAAGGAGAGCTGTTGAGATATTTAAAAAATTCCTTACATTGCTCATCTTGAATCTTCAACCAAGTAAGTCTACTTTTGATTAAGGCACTGTGGGCCTTGTGGACTTCCCAGCATTGGAAAGTGGAGCGAACTTTAGCAAGTTCTTCGTGAATGTGGGTGTTAAAGGGTTCTATGGATAATCTTTCCGTAAGATTATTAATAGTTGAACAAATGTTGTTGTACTCTTGTCTAGAACGAGAGGCCACTTCCTTGCCGAACTTTCGAGCAAAGTTCCTCACCCTACTAGTAGTTCGCAGCCACCATTGGATCCAACCCACCTGGCCAATGGGCCTAGGTTCGGCATTCCAAAGATTAGACAGAAGATGTTGAGACGAGGGAGACGAGAATAAATTAGAGTGTAGGCGGAAGAGGTGGAATCTGGTCCTATGAGAAGTACCAGAGATTTGCATGGAAATGACGATGGGATAATGGTCAGATAACGTAGCATGTTGGTGAACTGTAGTGGTGGAGATTGCCTGCCAAAAGGATAGTGTGGAGAAGTAAAATCGATCTAGCCGACTATATATTCGAGCCTGACCCAGACGAAGGTTACTCTAAGTAAATCTATGGAGAGGTCTGTTTGAGATATCCTTGACTCCATCAAGGAGATAAAATTATTTTTTAAAGTCAGACCAAGGTTGAAATTCTTGAGGAGGAAGTCGAAAAGGGACTCCCCCAAGTTTATCGTGAGGGAATTCAATCATATTAAAATCTCCGCCAAAAATCCAAGGGACGGAAGGAAGAGAATAGGTTAGTTCCTGCCATAAGTTAGCCTGTTCCATGGAGTCATTTGGAGCATAAATAGAACAAACCCCAAAGGGTCCATGGGAGGAGGAAAAGATAGCCCAAGAAACTCTTTGGCTTGAATCGGAACCAGAATGGATGAGTTTGTCTTTCCAATGGGCTGAAATGAGAATAGTTGCTCCGCCTTTACCATACATGTGGGAGGTAGCTATGACTGAGGAGTGGGGAAGAAACCTATGAGCTGAAAACTCTAAGTCAGAAGCTGAAATTTTAATTTCCTGAAGAAGGATGAAATCAAAGGTGGTATTCAGACTAGAGAGAAAATTGCTAGCCCTTTTACCTCGAAGCCTATCTGTAAGGCCTCGAACATTCCAAGATACTAAATTCATGAGGAGGTAGAAGATGCGGGTAGGGAAAGAACTTCAGAGGATTTGAGGGTTGATGTGTCCACTTCCATTATGTTGGAGAGGACAACAAAGGGGTCGTTTGTAATAACTGGAACTATAGAAGAGGCTATATGGGAGGGAGATAATGGTGGGTCAGAAAAGGAGGATGGTTTAGCTCTTTTCCTGCCCCCATCATTCCCTCCCTCAGTGGTTGAAATAGAGTCCTTGAAAGATTTAGACTGGGTGACTTTAGCTTGCGAAGTGATCTTTATAGAGGAGCTAGAATGAGGGACTTGTGTGGTAGAGGATTTAGGTTTGGAGAGAAAACTAGAGGTCTTGTGAGGAGTGGCTGCAAATTTAAATGTTTTCGGTAGGACTTGAGTTTCATCTATAGGGGAAGAACGATTTTGTGAAGGGTTGTTTGCATTTTTCTTCCTAGCTAAGGAAGGGCAGGCCGAGATGTGGTGATCAGCTCGATGACAATAGCTACAGGAGTTTGGAAGGTAAAAATAATCAACTTTTTGTGTGAACAGTTTTCCTCTAGCGACTAATGTGAGAGAGGTTTTCTTGTGAGAGATGTCTAGTTCTATACAGTAGCGGCAAAACTGAATTCCATTAACCTCTACTTCGTTATCAGAGATAATGTGACCTAGGGTACTGACAATATCTCTCTCAAAGGTGAAAAAAATAAGTGGAAGATTAGGTAACTCCACATAACAGGGGATAGTTTTATAGGTTGGGTCAGTGACATCGAAGTCAAATTTCCATGGATGGACGACCAGGGTGGCATTTCTTGCTGGGAAAAAATAGGCTGAAAGGGCTTTCTTGACATGAGAAGCATCAGAGAGTTCTACGAGCACAAAGTTTCGAGTATAATATCGGGCATAGGAAATGGTTATGCCATGAGGTTGTAGAATAGATTTGATGTACAAATTGAGATTTACTGATCGGGGAATAAAACCCATAATTTGAATAAAAATGAACCGAGATGAAAATTCTTCAGCGACATTATCAAAAAGATCGTCTGGAATAAAAAATCAATATGAGTGGAGTTGGGGGGACTTCCCTGCTAAGAAGAACCAGACGAGCCTTGAGATTCATCCATGACTGCACTGTAGCAAAGATCTTCTCTGCCAACAGCACAGCCCTAGGTAGCACTCCTGGAACGGAAGCACCGTTAAACCCGTTGACACCAAACCACCTCTGAACCCATTGATGCCCACCGTTGGTGTTGTCGGTCCGCAGTCTGCCGTGCCTGCCACCGCGACTTGGTTAAGGACAGCCACTGCTAGTACCATGCGCCCAGCAACACGCCGTACGCCTGGTTTGCCCAAGAGAAAAACTGCAAGTGCAAATGCGCCGCACAGTCTGCGTTGCAAAAGATGCACAGTAGCGATGCAGACTATCTGTTCACTCCTGATGTGCCACTGCATGCGCCGTACTGACCACCGTGTGCAGTGCACAGAAGGAGCAGGGAGGAGAGAAAACCCTAGGATTGGAGAAAAGGAAAAGTCCGTCTGGACCTGAACCAAGAATATCAATCAATTTGCAACATTAATATGGCTATGCATGGCTTGAATTTACTAATACTAGTATTTTATTACATTTGTGTAGACTCAAACAAATTAAATCATTCAAAATACATTTGTAGCAATAAAGCCTAAGTACAATACACGTTTATAATATTAATGTATTTTGAATGCATTTGATAAAGCACCATATGTTAAGTAGCTATGTCGATGCATGCTAGATGTGTTGTCGCATATGTGTTGATGCCTTACTGCTCAAAATCTATAAAAACATACAACATTGGCATTGGGGATCATAGTTTTCAGTAGCGTAGTGAAACTTTTGCAGTTTCTCTTCGTAGGACTTAGTTAAGTTTCCCTCTGAGTGCCCAAAACATGCATTGAATTGATTGTATGAAATTTTATTCGAGTGCAAGATGTACTTGGACACTTCTGCATAAATGACAATAAAATTGAGATTTATTCCTTTCATTGCACCACTTATATTAGCATTTAATTCACTTTCCACCACTTTACTTGTCATGCACTTTACTTTCAAGTACTTAGTGATTTAATATTTTGTTCTGTTGCAAAATGAGTACGACCACTTTAAGCATAATATATTAATGCTTGGTAATCCCAACAATGAATACTTGGTCTACCTAGCAGCATTAATATAGGTTTAGGATGTGTACAGAAAATGGGAACGAATGCTCTATGTTTAGAATAGTCTAGATTACCTTTACTCCCATAGGTTAAATAGAATTTAAATATTTAAATCATTTTATCCTTATTAATGCTTTTAATCACATAAAAAATAATAAGAAAAAATATAAACATCTTACACCTCAATTACACTTAGCCATACAAACAAGAATAACACAAGTGATTATCATGATGACTAGTAACCGCATGTCTTACTATCTAAAGACAAGCTACTTAGATAGAAAAAGTCCATGGAATTCAATTGGATCATGTGTACACGTTAGTGATTCATATGGTTGGGCTTAGAGAATACTTCTCACTTATCATTGGGGCCTTTGCTAGGGAATTTTCTATTTTAGCTATGTTCCTCAATCCTACAATAACCTTGCTCCACCTCTCATATCTCCTACCAACTTGTTCATGCTAGAGTGGGCCATCTATCCTTAATCTTAGAGAGGACACCAATTTTATTCTTTTTTGTTTTACAACGTTTTTCATACATTTTCCATTTTCTTTACAGTTTTTACATTTTTCTTATATTTTCATGTTAACTTTCTTTTACAATTTGGAAAATTAGTTTTATCATTTCTTCATAAAATAATTTGATTTTATTCCATTTTCCATTGTAAATTCCAAAAATTACTAAATGTTACTATCAAGATTGAAACCATTTGCATGGGCCATGTTTGTTTTTAAATTATGTTCTCTACTAAGGAGTTATCTATTTTTCCATTACTATCACGTAATGAGATTCACAACATCCACCCATTCCATCCATCATGTATTGAGATCTATATTATAACAACATGATGATACATCCTCTAGAAACTAAAAAGGAACTTGTGATCTTCTTACCCAATGAACTAGAGAAGAGCTAAGTGGGGATGGAAAAGGGTGTGGCTTCAAGGGAATTTTGATAAGTTTTTTTCTTGATTTCCATTTTAAGTTTTATGACTTCTTGTGGATTGTATCATCACTTCCAATGTCGACCATAAAAGGAAGCATGTCTTTGCATGATGTGGTTCCTGCTTCAAAAAAAAACACACACACACACACACACACAATAGGAATTCAAAGCACATCCCATAGACAATTTTATGGGCTACAAGCATTGATTATGGGGTTGAATAGACATATTATCCATATCTAAAGGCACCCCTTTAACTAAGGCCCAAATTCCTACTTGCTTCCTTCTTCTATTTTCTTCTTTTCGTGAAGTGATGGTTGTTCCATGTGGCTATTTTCGACTCCTAATGGTAGAGGAGAAGGGATGAATCAATGTGAGGCCACTGAAATGATATGGACTTGGTTTAGACTTCAGATAGATAGGTATTAGGATCACTTTATCCAAACATTCCTGAATAGGATCTCTTGTGGTTATGATCTAGATTTTCTTTTTCAAATATCTCTCTCTCTTCTATTTTAAACATTTCATTATCTCATAGCACTACCAAGTACCATGGTCTCCTAGTGATTTTGGTTATGCAAGTTACATATATTCTAGACAAACCACCTCATGGATGTGGTATTTAACCTAAATGACCATCCATCATTGAAGGTGCCTATGAACTCCTTGTCACAGGGATATGCAAGGACTTTAATTTGGCATACATCTACTTTGGAGAGGACCCACTTGCATAGCTATTGGTCCCTTTCAATTTAAACCCCACAACCATAGGTCTAGGGTTCATTTTGACAATCCTCGTAGTTTGCATCATTTAATTTTATGCTAATTTGGCTTAAGGAACATCTTCCATTGACCTTTTCTACATGATTAGATGGTCTAAATTCCTTAACTAAAACTTCAAGAGTATTGTTGTCATGTTTTCTTAGCTTTTTGGCTTCCATTTGGCTTGTTTTTTCCTACTTCAAAATCTTTCAAAAATTCCCAAAAATTGAGTTGAAAAAATTTGCAAATAGCTATATCGATGCATCCCCATTGACACAATCGGATACATCAATGCAGTACAAAAATACTAAATATACACATGATACTTAGCTCATATTTTTACATTTTGCTTCAGATGCTAAGGAAGTTTTTGTAGTTTTTAGAGCTCAGAGACTTTTAGAAGTCATAACTTTCAAACTTCTTACCTGTTTTCACTCATTTTTCAATTCTCTAGCTACAGGAGGTACACACTATGTCATGAGGGTATTAAACACTAGGTTTTCAAAGTATTTTTTTTTTGAAATTTTTTTAACTCCCCATGGATAAGATATTAAAATAATATTAAAAATTTGATGAATCACATTTTGCTATTTACTGTGATGTCACATACATGACGTCGAGGTATAGTTGCGATGTCACGTATGCAACATTAGAGTGTAAACCCCAAGGCTATAAATACCACATAGGGGCTCCAATTATTCACAATCAGTTTTTAGTCATTCTTAGTTAAAGTAGTGAAGCTTTTGCCATTTCTTTTTCTCAAAGTTAGAATATTTTCTGAGTGCCTGCAAAAGGAGTCTAAGTGTGTATGGTTCTTTGTTCAAGCACTGATGTACCTTAGTGCAACAGTGTGATGGGAATAAAACGAACTCTTTTGACAATCCTTGCAGCATTGAGAATAGCTTAATATTTTCTTTATTGCATTTTACTTTCATGCTCTTTATTTTAATGCATTTGAATTCATCAATTTATTTCTAGTAGTTAATGAACATGAGCATGACCACTTCAAGCATTCATATAGTACTTGGTAACCCAGCAACACTTAATGTTTGGTAGCCTAGTAGTGCTATATGTGTTCAATATGTGTCCAGGAAAGTGGGGTGGTTACTTGTGTTAGGCTAGCTAGGCAATAGATGAATTAGATCTTCAATTACCTTACCTTTCATTATTGTTGTAGGCAATCAAGCTCATAAAATATAAAATAAGAAAAATCATATACCTCAGTTACATTTAAACTATACCCTTGAACTTCACAAGTGTAGTTGGGAAGACAACGAATGTTCTCAACACCCATTTCACTTCCTAGAAGAGCTAGTGCATTAGATAAATATAGGTCCATGGAATTCAATTGGATCGCATGTAATTCCTTAGTGATTCGTATGGTTGGACGTAGGGGTACCTCACTGCTTATCATTGGCATCGTTGTCGAGGACCTTTTTGTTGTTTCATGCTCTATCTAGGACCTAGTGAAATGTATTTAAACCATTGAAACAAACCTTAGAGTCATATCCTATTTTATCATTACTAGAACAATTGTTAGAGCACACTATGATTTTTTATTTGCTAACTAAAAATGTCTTCTTCTCAAAGAAGCGATTCTCCATCCAAGACTGATAGAGTTAATTCGCCAAAGCCTCAACAGTATTGAATTATACATACTCATGCTGATGGGTATGTGCCGAATCCCACCTTCATCTTACACCAAGATGAACAACTGCAGTGGCATGACATGGAGGGCAACATTGTGTTACTGCTTAATTGTGGTACTCCTGCAATGCTCTATCAAATGCTTGCATGATGTGGTCTTCAAGACTGCCATGGGGACTATATTGTGGAAGATGTTGACGCTAGGGATTATCATCCCACCAAAGCACAATGTCTATGGGATCGACAACTAGAGAAGTTTTCGAAGGGAAAAGGACTTAATGTTTCCCCTTTCTTGTTGTACTAACAAGCTAGTGGGGAACCCTTCTCTAGGGGTTTTCCATTCAATGAAACTCCTCTCTTTGACTTTGATGATGGAGGTCAAAATTAGAATCTATACTCCACAGTTTACAATCCTAATTCTGATAACAAGGGATCCAATGACAAAGAAAGATTCAGAGGGGTAAGTTAAGACATGGATGCAAACAAGAAGCACAATTGTGATCGTGGTTGAGATTGCCCAAGAGGTAGTAGTAGGCATCGTGATGGTGTTGGTTCTTCTTCCTCTTTCCCTTCGTCATCTTCTTCTTCTTCTAGCTCTAACCATGATCGCAAAAGGCAAGATCATGATGGGGGTGATTGAAATGAACAAAATGATCGACAAAACCAAAATAACCAAAGGGACCATCAGGATAGACAAGATTAAGGGCACATATGTTTAAGAGAGGCACATCACCATGAATGAAGGGGTAGTAGAGGGCATCATAGGCACCATGATCAAGGCCTTGATAAGCCTCTATTTGCTACTTGAAGTATGCCTAACATCATACAGGCAGTTAGAATTCCAACAAGGCATGTGAGGCATAGTCAGATCAAATGGATAGACATGAACAATATTCCTCGATTTGAAGGAGGATATAACTCTAATATGCAGAATCATCTTCAAGCTTTCCAAGATGCATGTGCCTTGAAGAACATAGAGAACGAGTGGAAAAAATTGAAGTTGTTCCCCAGGACACTCATCAAGGAAGCAGAAAACTACTACCGATCCTTATAGCCCGAATCTATCAAACGATGGAGTACCATGCCTGAGTTGTTCAATAATAAGTATCAAATGTACTTCAGAGTGTCCAACTTAAGGTAGAAAATTCAAGGGTGGAAATGAGGAACACACAAACCCTTGGATGCTACCATTGGTTGATACTATGCCTTGATGCACAAATGTCTTGGCCATGGTTATTCTCAATTGGTTCAACTTCGTCACATTGTAGATGGGCTTCGTAATGAAACGAGGAAAACCCTTGGTGTCTATGCCCAAGGATGATTGTCACAACTAATTGCTCGTTAGATACAAGGATTAATAGAGTAGGTAGCTATAGAGGAGGGCAAACTAAGAAAAAGAGAAAATGCAAAAGAGTACAACCGTGATCCTTCCATTCACAAGAGGGAGGTTCAATTTTGTGATAGTGAGGATGAGTTTGTATTTGATGAGAGGATGCATAAGAAAGCCTTACCACTCCAATAGTTCCAATATGAACTTACATCCAAGGTTGATTAGTTAAGGGACTTAATGGACAACAGATTCCAAGCTATCCTCAAAATTGCTGAGGAGTCCAAAGAACAAAGTAATGAGCGTGAATGCAGGAGGCATAAGGAAGTTGAACGTGCATATCACAAAGGTAAGGGAAAGATTGCTATAATAGAAGAGGTTGTGGATAGTGAATCAGATGATGATCATGGATATGACATTTGTTAGTATGAACATCCTAAGGGATGTTGCCTCGTTGTGTCACATCTATGGAAGTTTGGGGTGTATGCCTTACATCCACAACTTACACAAAGGCAAACATCCAGAAGGTTACCTTATCCTCAAGGTAACCTTAGAAAGTTCCACCAGCAACAACCATATTATTTAAGTGGAGCTCCATCGCAACCGTATGAGTAGTATCAACAGTGGTAGCAACCACAATCATGGGCACTCGCATCGCCAAGTCAACAATACCCTTATCGTTTGCCTAATCCATATGGTTACCACATTCAGCAATCCATGTCTCCACATGACTTTCCTAGTCACGTTTCCAATTTCTAACCTCAATACCACCCTTCAGATGATTACTAAGCTCATTCACCACATGAAAGAAGGGATACCACCTCTTACCCTTATCCTCCTATCCCTGCACATACTTCTCCTCCAGTTTCATAGCTACCACTTGCTCCACATATGCAGGGTGAATTACCATCTCAACCACAACAATGTAATGCTAATAGGGCTATTAATTTGTAATTGAATCATCAATCAGAAGGGTCGAATGCTTGATCAAATAAAAGACCTTTCTTTCAACCCCATAGTCCACCTAAGCCCTCACATATACCCATGATTGACAACCTTGCTCCTACCTCTCCTTCCTGCATATCAAATTCTTTCAAGCCTTCTTCAAACCAAAATCTACCAATGATCCATACCATAATGCTTACTCACACTGTGTTTGATTAGATCCATGTAGGAAACCTTCCTAGGAAGTTAGCCAATCTTGGAAGTCCTCAAATTTACTTATAGATTGCTAAGAATGAACCGTGTAAGGCTCTTCTCGATTCAGGTTCTGGTGTTAATTTAATTTCTTATGAAATGTACACTGCCTAGAACCTACCTGCTCTTAATAAGAGCAACATACAATTGGAATTGGTAGACTAGTCCATGACTGTTCCATTGGGACTAGTAGAAGACATTGTGACCACCACCTGTGGGTGGTCTTATCCTACTGACTTCCTAGTAATCAAGGTGGAGAACTACAAGGGGGATTTTTCAATCATCATGGGAAGGGCATGGTTGAGCACCGTTGATGCAAGAATGGGCATCAAAGATCTTTCCTTGGAGATATCTAAAGAAAATGTATTTGGAAAGATCAAGAAGAAGAGAGTTCCATGCATCACGTACAACGATAGTGGGTGCAATTGTGTGTAGAAACTATGGGCTGTAAAGTAAGCATTTATCTCTACATGCAAATAGTGTGTGCCAAAAGTAGAAATTCAAAGGTGTCTATATGTAATAGCCACAAAATAGGAGGATACCCAGTGGCTGATCATTGATTAGGAAAGTAGCACACTTTGCATGGAACCAACTAAGAGGCTGACATGTGCATATGTCACGAGCATGGATGAACTAGACTAGGTTCATCACCAACTCTCTGATAACACAAATGATGATACTCACTGGGAAGAGTTGGAAGTTTTTGAAAAATTCAAACAAGAGCCCCTTGAGTTGAAAATGTTATTGGCTGAAATGGAATATGTATTTTTGAAGAATGGGAAGCTGATTATAATGAATGCAAAACTTGCTCCAGAATAGAAAAAGATGTTGTTGAAAGAAGTTGAAAGATGGTCAACAACTTTTTCTTGGTTATATCCTGAACTCACAGGGATTGATCCTAGGATATGCCGGCATCACATCTACATTGATCTAGCCATGAAGCCAAAATGATAGCCATAGAGGCATTTGAACCCCAAACTGAAGCAAATCGTCAAGGAGGAAATCAAGAAACTCCTCAAGGTGGGGTTCATCTATCCCATTGCGAATAGCAAGTGGGTTAGCCCACTCATAATTGTGCCAAAGAAAGGTGGTAAGTGGTGGGTTTGCATCAATTTTAGGCTACTAAATATGGCAACATTCACGGATCATTTTCCATTGCCATTTGTTGACCAGGTCCTCAAGACAATATCTAGGCATTGCTACTACAGTTTTCTAGATGGTTATAGTGGCTATAATCAAATCCAAATTGCAACAGAGGATCAAGAAAAAAAACATTCATGAGCCCCTGG
The DNA here is from genome assembly GCA_015680685.1 of Gnetum montanum. NCBI lineage: Eukaryota > Viridiplantae > Streptophyta > Gnetopsida > Gnetales > Gnetaceae > Gnetum > Gnetum montanum. Next base: position 610,084 of record MNCI01004181.1, on the reverse strand, counting down.
GAAACTTAGCATATCATAAGATCTCTTTTGGTTTATGCAATTCTCCTACCACATTTCAACACCTAGTCTTAAGCATTTTTCAACAGTAGATTGGTAGTGGTGTAGAAGTCTTCATGGATGACTTCTCTACCTATGGAGCTACATTTAAGAAATCCCTAGACCACCTTGAGAAAGTGCTGAAACGATGTGTTGAAACTAATTTATGGCTCAATTGGTAGAAGAGCCACCTCATGGTCTAGGAGGGCATTGTATTGGGGCATAGAATCTTGCAAGTAGGAGTTGAGGTAGATCCTGAGAAAATAAGGGTTAAGCAAGGAATAAATTGCTAGCCAGAAATAATTAAAGATGTTCAATTATTCCTTGGGTATACTAGCTACTACTGGTGATTCATAGAGAATTTCTCTAAGATCACAAAATTGTTGGTGGAGCTGACAAAGAAAGATGCTCCCTTTGTTTAGACCACAAAATGTGAAAAAGCATTCCAACAACTAAAAGAAAAGCTTGTAGAAACTCCAATCCTACAAGCCCCTGACTAGTCCAAGCCATTTTATATTATGATGGATACATTGAATTATACCTTGGGAGTTGTTCTAACAAAGTTAGATGACTAGAAATGTCCATGTTACATCTAGTATGCCAACTGAAGCATTATGGATGCATAACTAAAAGACACCACTACAAAAAAAGAATTGATGGTAATGGTGTTTGCTCTAGACAAGTTCAAGTATTATGTGCTTGGATACAGGGTGTTTGTGCACACAAATCATAGTGCCATTTGCTTCTTGATGAATAAGCCAACAGTGAGCCCCTGTGTCATATGGTGGTTGGTGATCTTGCAAGAATTTGATCTTATGATGGTAGATTGAAAGGGCACTGAGAATGTGATCACTAATCACTTGTCTCGGTTGCAATGGGACAACAAAGAGGAAGAAAGCCCACTCTTTGACATGTTTTCTGATGAACTCCTCTTTGCCAAGGCTATAACAAAACAAATTCCCAATGAGTCAAAATGGTGTGATAACATTCTCACCTATTTGCTCACTCAAGAGATGCCACAAGGGTTGGACCACTAGAAGAAACAAAAATTTCTTCACTAGGTAAAGCACTTTATGGAGATCAACAAACATCTCTACAAGGTGTGCGTTGAAGGTCTGGTTCATTGGTATGTCCCTAATGCCGATCAACTGTGCATTCTCCAAGATGCTCATGAAGGTCCTTGTGGAGGACACTATGTTGAGAGATGAACAACCATTAAAATCTTGATGGCAGGGTACTATTGGCCAACACTATTCATGGATGCCCATCATTATGTCCACTCTTGTGAATAATGCTAATGAGATGGTGGAATGACTACTTGAATGAAGGAACCTCAACAATAGATTCAACCACTAGAACCATTCAACATTTAGGGTATTGACTTCATGGGTCCCATCATGCCCATGTTAAATGGAAAGGAGTACATCATAGTTGTTGTTGACTATTGTACGAAATGGGTAGAAGTAGCAGTCATCATTGACTGTACATCCTGTAATGCTGCTCAATTTGTACAACAAAATGTTGTAAACAGGTTTGGTGTGCCATGTGCATTAATTTCTAACAATGGAACTCATTTTAAAGGCACTACTTTTCGAAAGCTCATGTAATACTTGGGGTTTGAACATAAACTCACAACACCTTACCATCCCCAAGCTAATGGTCATGCTGAGGTTACCAATAGGGAAATCACAAGGATACTAAAAAGAACTGTTAGCAAGTATAGGAAGGACTGGAGCACAAAATTAAATGATTCCCTTTGGGCCTACCTCTTATCTTAGAAACTTCCTATAGGCTACTCTCCCTATGAGCTTGTGTACAACAAACTACCAACACTTCCTATTCAATTTGAGCTTTGTATGCTTTCAATGGCTTGTGACCTTGACCTTAGCTTGAGTCTAGCCAAAAAAAAAAAAAGACTAATGAATCTCAACATGCTAAATGAAAATTGATTAGTGGCCTTATCATCTAACGAGTTGCACAAGGCCTATAACGAAAAGTCTCATGACTTGAAAAATAGAAAAGTCAAATATCAACCAGGAGACAAGGTTCTTTACTGGAACCCCACACACGTACCTCAACAAACTAAGTTTCAAATGTGGTAGTAAGGACCTTACATTATTTACAAGACTTTTCCTTTTAGGGCCATGATGATCTATAAACTTGAGAGCCCAAACAAGAAACAACTGGTCAACATCCAACAAATTAAACCTTTCCATGAGCATATGCCAACTAATGCAACAACAACCTCATCAGATGGACAACCATGTTCCATATTTCAGATCTCCTCCTTTCAACTAAGTCATGGGGGAGATGGCCACTCATGCCAACCATACAAAGCAGCTCTTCAATTTTTCATCTTTTTTTTTTTACACATTTTTTATTTTACATCTTTTTGTGTTACAAATTCTTTATTTTACATCTTTTTGTTTTTATGTTATTAATATTTTCTAATTTTTGTTTTACACCATCGTTAGTACATTTACTATTTCTCTAATATTTTACATATTCTTTTATTTTATTTTTGTGTGATTTTCTAACTTTTTCTAAATAAGTGCCAAGTAGAATGGTAGTGCATTACTTGATGGTGGTATGTACTATTTTTGTTATTTGATTGTTGGTGTCTAGTTTCTAGTTATGGATAATTAGGACATGGTTTCTTTTTCATGCAATAGGTAGTGAGACCATAACATCCATCCATTCACACACTCTATGGTTTTCCTTATTTTGGAAATGTGTAGTTCCTTTTTCATTAATAAAACTTTAATAAATTTGTGACTTTGGTAGTTTTCAGACTTGGGAAGGATTGAAAGGTTTGAACAGGGTGTGACTACAAAGGGATTTGGTATTCTTTATGCTTTTCTATTTGCCTAGGTGCATGTGTATTTTCATGGACTTCTTATCGTTCCATGTCACCTAATAATAGCAAGTTGAATAAGTCCTTGCATGGTGTGGTTTTCATCAACAAAAAGGAAAAAAATGATGAGAGTTCAAAGCACACGCCTTGGACAAAATAAATGCATATGTCCTTGCATGGTGTGGTTCTCATCAAGAGAAAAAATGATGAGGATTCAAAGCACAGCCCTTGGACAAAATGAATGTATGTGTCTTTGCATGGTGTGGTTCCCATTTCAAAAAAGAAAAAGAAAAAAAAGTAATGGAAATTCAAAGCACATAACTTAGACAGAATAAACAGGCTACAAGCACTAGTTATGGGAATAGTCCCCTCTAACTAAGGCAATTCCTCACTTCCTACTTCTTCTCTAATAAGGAACGGTGGTTGTTCTGTGGAAGCTCTCTTGTGTCTCAGGGGATGAATTGGTCTTAGAATGTCAATGCGAAGTCATTGAATGTGGTTGGTTTTGGTTTAGACTAAGGATGAATCCTATCAAGTCATTTAACCACAAAATCTAGAAGGGACTTCATGTGACCATAATTAGGAAGTCCATTTCACTCTCTCTCTCATCCATCGATGCTTTCCATGTCTCATCTCACTATCGGTTTCATGTTCTAGTTCGATGTCCTAGTTTGATGTGTCAGAATTTGTAGTTAGTTTCTTTCAGGTTTTTTGTACTTAACCTTTTGTGACCATTAATAATCCGTAGAGCCCATGGAATCTTTGGTTTGAAGTTATGTAAGGGCATAAAGGCCTGTGCCTACTTTGGGGAGGATCCACTTGCATATCTTTTAGTTGGGTTAGTTAAGTTCTTTACCCTTAGACATTTTTACAATCAAATTCTTTTTTGTTTACCCCTTCAATGACATCCAATTGTACACATCTTCACAATAGTTTTTAGTGACTTCTTCTTTTTATTGTTGTGAATTCTTATATCCTCTTCAACTATTTTCTTATGTTGAACTTTTTCGAATTTGTTGAACCGCTTATCTATTGTATCCTATTTGTCTACCTTTCCGCTAAGACTACTACAACAACCAATCTACCACAGTCACAAACTAGTTGAGTGTAACCATCAACGAGACAAGGCATTTAATCACTATGTGTTACACATTGCATACTAATTCATGATTTTGTTGTGATTGCAATGGAAAGCATGGACTGGAAGTGAGACTATCTTTACCAAGGCTGATGCAATAGTACCACACAATGAGGATCATTCGTGATCATTGGATCTCTTCTCTCTCTCTCTCTCTCTCTCTCTCTCTCTCTCATTCTTCTATAGCCAATAGGTATTGGATGTCAATGTTCTCTAGGGTGTTCACTTCTCTTATCAGGAACATCCAATGTTGTAAAAATTGTAATTTTGTATAGTTAAGCACTTAGAGTCTGTCTGTTCCATCTAAGTGAATTTGTATTATTAGTCAATAATATCATACCTACCTAATATTCTTTGTAATGAACTTGTTCCTCCTCTTCTTTACTCGAGGATGAGTTTTCATTTAGTCATGGGGGTATGATGAATTGCATTTTGCTATCTACCGCAATGTTGAGGTCTAGCTATGAGCCTAGGCTCTAGTTTTTACAATCAATTTTTAGTCATTCTTAGTTGGAGTAGTGAAGGTTTTGTCGTTTCTTTTCCTTAGAGTTAGAATATTTTCTAAGTGCCCGTAAAAGGAGTCTAAGTGTGTATAGTTCTTTATTCGAGCACTAATGTACTTGAGTGCAGTAGTGTGACGGGAATAAAACAAACTCTTTTGACAATCCTTGCAGCACTAAGAATAGCTTAATATTTTCTTTATTTCATTTTAATTTCATGATCTTTATTTTAATGCATTTAAATTAAGCAATTTATCTCTAGCAGTTAATGAACACGAGCACGACCACTTCGAGCATTCATATAGTACTTGGTAACCTAGCAATGCTTAACATTTGGTAGTCCAACAGTGCTATATGTGTTGAGGATGTGTCTAAGAAAGTGAAGTAGTTACTTGTGTTAGGCTAGCTAGGCAATAGATGAATTAGATCTTCAATTATCTTACCTTTCATTCTTGTTGTAGGCGATCAAACTCATAAAATATAAAATAAAAAAAATCATATACATCAATTCTATTTAAACCATACCATTGAACTTCACAAGTGTAGTTGGAAAGACAACGAACATTCTCAATGTCCATTTCACTTTCTAGAAGAGCTAGTGCATTGGATAACTATAGGTCCATGGAATTCGACCGGATTGCGCGTAATGCCTTAGTGATTTGTATGGTTGGGCGTAGGGGCACCTCACCACTCAAACATTGATGATCTTAAGAGTTAATATCAACAACCAAACTTTGCTAAAGTATGAAAAAAATAATAAAATAATAATATAATGTATTTGCAATCACTAAGTAAGAACTTAACCTGATTAAACAATGAAAGGTAGCCAAGTTAAATAATATTATATCTAAACACCTAAATCAAGGTGATGTTTGTGATCACAGATGAAACTAGAAAGAGAACTACAAGTTTAAGAACCATCTCAGACAAGGGAAAAGTAACCACAGGGTGGAAGAGTGCAAGAACAACAACAACAGTAGACATCCCAATGACAACCTACTAAGGGAACCCATGCTATCGAGCTCTTATGTGAAGAGTCCAAGGTGGAATCTATTTATCAAAATTCCATCGCAAAGATAGGACAATCTAGGCATGATGAGGTGTCAAGGCCACAATCTAACATTGAGATCGCTCTTATAGAGGCTTGCTTAGAAAATATTCACAGCAGAGAAATTCATAGGTCCATCCTTCAAGAAGTAAATTTTAGACCATTTGTATAGCTAGCACCAAAATAGATTCTTATAGAGCTGCATGGGTCTTCTCTATTACCCATTCTCTCCACTAGTGGTGAATAAAAAAAGGAAGAGATCTACATCTTTTGGAAAAACTAATAAGGAGATGCAACTATAAATCTCATAGCCATCATCATCTCCTACTCAATTGAGGCAATTATAGAGATGCTTAGGATTCCAAATATAAGGGCAAAGTTGATAGAAATATCAACAGAAGTTGACCATAAGCAAAGAAAGAATGGATCCAAGAGTGCTATGGAGTAAACCATAAGGAGCACGGTAACCTAGCAAAGATGGAGAGAGCCTACTTTAAGATTTTAGCCTATCATCTTAACACAAAGGTGACACCAAGTAAGGTGACTATCTTTTCTACCAAGGTATGTGTTGTTTTAAGTAAAAACATTCCATTCAACCTATCTTAGCTCATCTTCCTTAAATAGATAATTATTTTAAGGAAAATGAGAAGGGTAAGAAGATACTACTATTTTCATGTCTAATCAAAAAACTTTACAAGAGATGATAAAAGACAAAGCCACTACCAAGCTTCAAGATAAAGAATTGCCATTACCACCACCACTTATAGCACTAGGGATGACACTAGAGATGCTTGTAGCTACTAAATGCTTAAGGAAATTTAGGGAGTAATAGTTGCAGCAACAAAAAGCCTCTAAAGATGATGGTGAATCTTTGATGTCTCAACCAGCTATGAGTCATTTGAATGAAGTCGTAAGATCCACTAGTTGGCAAGATGATGGGATGACTCTGCTATTCTCATCATAAAGAAACTAGGCATCAGTTTGCTCTAGTTCCAACACAAGAGAAGCCACTATGTGCATACCAATACAAGTATTTACTAAGATCTCTAGGAATGCAACAACATTCTCTATGATGCTTGAAGAAGGTGAAGGAGCATTAGTCCTGGTCTTGCCATATAAAAGCCAAGAGATAGTAACATAAGTGGTGGTAGATAGGGTTGGTGAAGCACTAAATGCTCTTGTTACATCTATCCTTGATGTCACTACTATGGTAGATGCACAAGCATCAACATGGACCAAAAGTGGGAGAATGAGTGCAACATAACATGAGAAACTACTCAAGTGACTAGCAAGAACCAAACAACTAATTTTGAAGATCATTAATATTCTAGAAGACAGTTTTGCAACCTAGTTGTAGCTATTGGACACAAAGGATAAGCTATTGATCACCAATGCGTAACTCAAGGAGGCCACCATTAGTAATCAATAATTGGTCATTGAGATTGCAAAGCCTATAATCCATTTGTCTAATCTTGCCATTCTTACGCCAAAACTCACAAGAGATGAAGCTTTTTAGTAGCTTCAACAAAGACTCCATTGGGCCAAGAATGAGAAGTAGATAGAAATCTTTGATGCATCATTATTGAAGATAATTTTGAATCTTACCATCCATGACCTACATTAAATTTGCAAAGACAACCTTGTGTTTACCCACGACAATCACTACTTGTGGAATGCTAAGTAGTAAAAGGACAAATTGGTTAAATATATTAACTAGTAGTAGGCATAGCTTGGCAAGGGAAACTTGGATTTGAGGAGCTTAGTTGCTAAAAATAGAAATCTCTCAATGAAGGAGGTTCATGCCCTTCACTAGAAGATTTTAATCAATGTCACTAACTAGAAGAATGAGGTTTTGAAGTTTGAACAAGTAAAAAATCATTATAAGGACAAGGTTAGGATGTTTAAGGAAATTAATGAGAAAGAAATTATGTTGGTGAAGGAAAATGTACATGAAGCCTTCTAGCAACTCTAGCAAAGAGGCGATGTATGATAACCCATCTTTGATGGCCTCAATGCCTACAACAAAGTAGAGATCTATCTAAAAGAGTTAAAAATTGAAGAGATGATAGAATATCTAAAACTATCCAACCTCCAATATGCAAACTTGGCAATGTTGATAACAAGGAGGCTGGGAACTAACTTGGAGAAGTAGGTGACCAACTTCTACCTTCTCTACGAGGGAGAGTTTAAGCTCCATAAAGAGATAAAACAAAAGTTGAAAGTAGCCAAGGTGGAGCTTAAAGTTCTTAAGAGTAATTTGCTTATCAATGATCTATTGCTGAGAACCTAACTAGATGAATAAATGACTACTAAGAGTTTCAAAACCTTGTCAGAATGTTTAATGTTAAATATAAACAATTCACAACTTGGTTCATCAAATTAAGAAAATGTTTCTTTCACTACCATGCCCATGGAATATTCTAGTACCAGCTCATCTAGGTGAAGCAGCCTGGACCAATTATGACTCATGGAGCAAAGAGAAGAAAATGAAGACACTTCAATAATCCTTCAAATTCTAAGGAATAGCAATAGGGTTTTGTCATGTTAAACCATTTCGTGGAACAATAGTTGAAGCTAATGCAATTTAAAATGAATGAGATTGATACATCTGAGAAGTTAGGAGAAATGTCTTAGAAAGTTAATATCAATAGTAGATGAGTTGTGACTGCATTTGAAGATGAAAGGCTACATTCTCTCACTGAAAAGTTGAAAAGGAAGTTGTTTCAAGTGGACAAAATGAATAGTTCTTAATTGGTTTATGAGCACTAGTTGTTGCAAAAAATTATGCAAAAACTATAATAATTTGAAAAGGTTTTTAAGACAATAAGCCTCTACCATGTTAGCTCTTGGCAAACCCATGGTTATTGATGTTGATTTTCACAAAGTAAATTTATAGCTTCTTTTCATAGTAGCCTAAAATAGCAACGCCAATATCATTTGATCCAATTGTGTTATTGTATTAACTAGATCTCGTGTGCTTGTACTGCTGCATGTTATACTAATTGGTATGATGAAGTTTAGGGGCTACATCAACAAAATGGCTCTTTGTTTAACAAATAATTTCTACAATATAATGAAATGGGTTTTATTAAGAAGGATGAACCAATGATGGTTTCATAGAAAATTTGTGTCATTAATTTTACCATGTAATCTAAAAAAAACCAATGAGTATATCTTGCATAATTTCCAGTTGAATTACATTGGAAAAGTATTTGAAAACTTACTGTAATCAACTACTTCAAAACAAAACAAACATCATCAATAAAACCAACAAAAAAAAATGATAGAAAGCCCAGAAACATAAGCCAATCTACAATTTCTCTACCCTTTGCAATGGAAATTACATCAAAATCTTTCTTAGTCTTAACGTAGAGGCACTCTTCAATGGCAGCTACAGTACACCCGTTTGTAATGTTGACATGGCATTTGTCACATTAGTAGAAGCGCCATCAAAGCTGTAGCACCTCAATGAACCAAAAAATAGATGCAACCCTAATGCAAGACACCAGTTGGGATTCACAAATTGTCACCAAGGTTGCGATCAAATACTTTGTTGGCAGTGACAAGACAGAAGCCAAAGCCATACAAGGTGTGATGTAGTTCACATTGCAAAAGTATGCAAGAGAATATGAAGACAACCCCTACATACGAACTCAATCGACAAATAGAGGAACCCCAACTAGTTGCATTGAAAATCATGAGTGATACTTTCTCTTGCAACTTCCAGAAGCTATCTTGGCTTAGAAAAACATTTCATCATGACAAACCCGAATTGTTAGTCCTGCAGATTTTATGCATCCCAACACTACTAAAACTCAAATACAGATATGTTGAATCATCAAGGATGATTGATAAGCGGCTAGGTACCCCTACGCCCAACCATGAGAATCACGAGCATTCACACGTGACTAGGTCAAATTCCATAGACTGTAAGCACTTTGCATATGCCAGGCCTTAACCAACAAACCTTTTGTTAGAACGGTCATTGTCTTCCCAACCTCACTTGTGATGTTTTGATTGTGATGGTTAATTGAGATTAAGGCAACTAATTTTTATGGCTTTTTACTTTATCTTCTAGTGTCTAATTCTCAGAATGGAAAGTAAGGAATGAAATATTATGTAAGCTATAATTATCCTAATCTATGTCCTAACTCTTTCTAGCATAAGTATCCAATCCCATCTTTCGTGCACATCCTAAGCATCCCCTAACCACTATTGGGTTAGTAGACATTAAGCATCGCTTGGTTGCCAAGCGTTGGGTTTATGTTCGAGATGGTCGTACTTATGGTTTCTACGAACTATAAACGAGCGATAGAGATTAAAATAATAACAACGAAAACTTAAGGAACTATTAAAGCATAGATATATTAAACTATTAAATGCATTAAATGACTAAGTCCAATTGTTGCAAGGAATGATTAAAAAGGTCATCTTTATTTTCGTCCACACCAATGGGCTCAGGTACATCAACGCTCGAATAAAGAGCCGGACACCTTTCTTACACTTACTACGGGTACTTGGAAAATATTCTAACTCTCACAGAAACAAACTACAAGAGCTTTGCGACAACTGCCAAAAAGGTACCTAAGTGTGGCGGGAGCCCACTTATTTATAGCCTGAAACAAGCTCCGCGTAAACGGGACCACGTCGGCGCATGGAAGGATGCGTCGACGGGGCTATGTCAACGTGGCCGCGTATATGGAACCCCATATACGCAGCCTAGTTAACGCATCGACCATTTAGCACTTCATTAATGATCAAAAGGTAGAAATTATAGCAAGTATAGTAAAAAAAATTACATTCCAAAAGAATACCAAAATGGCAAGATACCAAAGCGACAAGAAGGAATTTTTGAACAAATATTTTGCATGAATGGATTGTGAAAAAGAAGTTCTAAACTGGCAAATCTACAGATGCGCAGAAAGCTGGTGATCACAACGTCAAAGCTAGTAAACACCGGGGTTTCCTCTCGATTGCTACATCTACCATGCTTCACAAGTACGCCTGAAACAATGCTAACAAAGCTCGCTGTGCCTAGAAAACTACCTCAACTTCCAAGTGTACCACCTGATTTTCCATCTGTTACCTAGAAGTACACAAAGAGCGACATCCTTGACATCAGAAACAAGGAGATGCAACGTGGTGGACTATAATCCTCATTCGTGTAACACGTGATGGAAAAGCAAACCACTAACGTGGTAGAAAAATAAACTCTTATTCTTGCATTTATGCAATGGGTTAATCGTGATTCACCTGAAGAACTAAATATTTTTCCTTTTAATGCTATTGGTTAGAGCATATAAGGAGAAATTCGTATTATTTTCATTACAAGAGTGCAATATGAGTTTAAAGATAATTTGTATGTATTTTTTATAAAAATAAGGGGATTTTATGTAAGAAAAAAAGAAAAGGGAGATTATTCATGAAGACACTTGCCAAAAGTGGCTTAAAATTCTCATAAATTCCCATGGAAGTTATGACTCCTTATGTGGTTAAGATTAAATATCTTAGATATTTGTTACTCATCTCATGATTATTGTAACTAACCAAAGCCACTATAAAAAGGCTTCAAAGGTAGACATAAGGTTTTGGGGGGAGGGAAGTTAGATCAAGAAGAAATTTGAAGATTGCTTATAAGATGACTTGCTAAAGACATCATAATGGCCACTTTGTTTAATCTTGTGAGTTCATTCTTTCCTATTTTTTTTTAGTTGCATAGCTAGCGGTTTAGGTAGTATTATGCTTGGCATTTAAATTTGGAATTTTTAGATCACTTTTATAGTTCTTTGTTGCATGATAGTAGACTCCTATTAGGATTTTCCATAAAAGAGCTCATGTTGGAAAGCCTCAAGAGTAATTTAATAGAGAGGTTTATTATTATGCAATGTTTAAGGCTACTATTAGGATTGCTATAGGAGAGCCTCTACTATAGACAAACTAGTTGAGCAATTCAATAGTCTAGAGGGTTCAAAAAATCTTTGGTATGTTGATAGGACTAAAATAACTTTTAATTTTTTTAAAGTATATTCATTTGGTATTTCAATAATAAATTGTCAAATCTTTGAAAACTCTATTGTATGCAATCGTTGACAACTATATCTAGCCAAAATAGAGACTTGTACATGTTTTACATAACAATTTTTAGTAGCATAGTAGGATTGTCTTTAAGGAATTGCTTATTTGAGCCTAGAAAATTTGAACAATTGATAGATATTGAATTAGGGAGAACTTTATTGTAAAGTGTTTCCTTGTATCAATTTACCTTGCTTAAATATTTAATATTTTTACACAAATCTACTTTCTTTCTTTCTCTTTCCATTAAATCTTACTCTATTTCTAGCTTTCTTGTGGAACTTTTTCTCTCTAGGCAAAATTAGGAGTAGATTGGCAAGGTTGTGATCAGATGATTTTTGCAAAATTTTATTTGTTATAAGTAGGTATTATAAGGACTGTATAGACTAAGTGATTGAACAAAATAGAAATCTCCAACAACTCATAGTATTTTACAAAGTTGGTCGAATCTCTTTCATGATAACCAATCACAGTTTTATACATGACTCAACTATTTCAACATTCAACAGCAACAAAAACTCACGTTAACTACTCAATCTATTTGGAGGTATTTGGGCCTTGGTGTTGCCAAAGACTAGCAAACACCTAAATCCTATTTGAGGCACACGTTGGCGATGTCCCAAATGGTCACCAACATAGGATAATCTCAACCTTGAACAAGACTAGGATGTGATGAAGGACCCTCCACATTGTGGAAGCCTTCACCTCCAGGCACAGTGTGAAGACTTCATTTGACCTGTCATCATATGGCTACGCACCTACCAAATTTTTTAATAATAATTCTAGCATTCATTTTTTAAAACCATACAATATATTGTAAATATGGCACTTAGAGTTATCTTTAGTTAGTTCCATACCTTCCATAATTTTGTAATCAACTGTATCCTAATTTTGTAACTTGAGGATGAGTTTTTAGTTAGTCACGGGAGTATGAGAAAGCACCATATACTAGGCAACTATGTCGACGTAGCCTCATTGATGCATGCCAATCAACACATTCTAGATGCATTGGTGTATATGTGTCAACATCCTACTACTTGAAATCTGTAAATACGCACATGCCATTAGCTTTGAACATCATAGTTTCAATAGCATAGTGAAGCTCTTGTAGTTTCTCTCTATAGGACATAGTTAAATTACCCAGTGAGTGCTCACAACATGGATTGAATTGCTTGTATAGAATTTTATTCAAGTGCAAGATGCACTTGGATGCTTCTGCATGAACAACAATAAAATCAAGATTGATTCCTTTCATTTTAGCACTTAGATTAGCAATTAGTTTATTTTCTTGCACTTTACTTTCAAGTACTTCGTGAATTAATATTTTATTTTGGTGCAACACGAGTATGACCACTTCAAGCATAATATATTAATGTTTGGTAATGCGAGCAATGAATACTTGGTACACCCAGTAGTAAACACTTGGTAACCCAACAACATTCATATAGGTTCAAGATGTGTATGGAAAGTGGAAAAAAATGCTCTATGTTTAGTATTATCTAGATTACGTTTACTCCCATAGGGTAATTAGCATTTAAATATTTTAATCATGTTATCCCTATTAATATTTTTAATCACATAAGAAAATAATAATCAAATATATAAACATTGTACACTTCAATCACACTTAGCCATACAAAAGAAATTAACATAAGTGATGAGTGGGAAGACAATAACTAGTAATCACACATCTTACTATCTAAAAACATAGGTTACCTAGATAGACAAAGTCCATGGAATTTGACCGAATCATCCATACACACTTGTGGTTCATATGGTTGGGCATAGGGAATACCTTCTACTCATCAACGTCTTTTGTATAATTTTTTAGAACTAATACTGATAGCTTCTATACCTCATAGAAAGATTGACTAAAGATTTTTTATTTTCTTTTAAAGAAATCAATTCCACAACATTCTAATAATACATGTCGCTCATCATTTACAACTTACAATAAACACAATTAACATATTTGTATTCATGCTACTCATTACTCCATCTTCTAGTTTCAACTTGGAGATGATGTTATACCATTCTTACTAATGAGTCATGAATTGTTGGCCATGATATCACACCCATGATATCACGTACGCGATATCACAGCCTAGACGCGATATCGTTTACGTGATATCGCAACCTATCTCCTCGTCTATAAATAAGAGGCAGGTAGATTTGGTAAAGAAGTTTTGAAATTTTGAAGTTTTTTAGTTTTTAGTATTAAGGTAGGAACTTTTTGTTAGTTTTTTCTCTCAACCCTTTCTCTCAATGCTAGCCCGCAGTGTCATGATTGTAATTTCACGACATCCTTATTCTAGTGTGATGTACTTGGACACGCGCATGATCGACAATAAAGATCGAGATTACTTCATCATTGCAACATCCACTTAGCTTAATTATTTAATTGTTATTGTTATTTATTACTTTCTTAGTTAATATCTCTCTACCCTTATCTCCTAGGAACGTGGAATGAGTATGACTTAATCACGAGCATTTAAGTGTGACTACTTGGTAACCCAATAGCGTACATAGACCATGCGCTTGGTAATCCTAGTGGTAGTCGTGCACGAGGTCCAAGATGTGTACCGATGATTAAGGAACGGATGCTCATCGCACTTAGGCTAGTTTAGATTCTCTCTCATCCTCTCTCCTAGCTTAGTTGATATTATTTCCCATCATACCCAAGAGTAGCATTAGTGTAGGAACACATCATACACCACACTCTGGACTAAACCATACGTGACAAAGCTAATACTAGTCCAAGTGGGAAGACAACGAACTACGATCTACAAGTAACTATCTAGATACCACAACTAGTCCGTCTACGGAGTTCGACTGGATCATGCGTGAAATGTTCATATTCGTATGGTTGAGTGTAGGGGTACCTCGCCACTCATCATTGGCACCATTGCCAGGGACGGTGCTAGTTATCTAGATTAGTCATCATACAAGGTCGTTGTATCGGAATTAACGATATATCTTTTAGGAAGAAATAATTACAAAAAGTCACATATTAATTCACACACAATTTCACAATCATGCCTCTCCTACAAGACTATGATAATGCCACATCTAGTGAGGCAATTCATTGGAGAACCAACGAATCATATGACAATGAAGATTGGAGTACGCAATCTAAGGTGGGGGTTTTGTTATAAACATAAATGAAGGCAGCATCATCCCAACACACGAAAGCATAACTTACTCAATGACGATGATCCCCTACTGGCCACTACAAGCCTAACACAAATACAAGAGGCTCTTCGAATCTCCTGTAGGCATCGTAAAGAGAGCCGCCTACCTAGTCTCGATTTAAACAACTTTTCCAATTTCTCAGGAGACTATGACTTAGATCTGCATCAACATTTACAAGCCTTCTACGATGCTTGTGTATGGAACAACATTGATAACAGTTGGCAAAAACTCAAGCTCTTTCCTATGAAACTTGTTGGCCAAGCAAAAGTATGGTATAGATCGTTAAAACCAAATTCAATATCACGTTGGCCAACAATGGTAGAAATCTTTAACGAAAGATATCAAACCTACGCAAGAGTGTCAGCCTTGAGGAAACAAATCCAAGAGTGGAAACAAGCACAACATGAACCCTTGGACATGGCCTGTTAAACAACTATCCAAGCTATGAGTTCTTCGAGGAAAGGCTAATATACGATATCATTGATGGGCTTCGTGATGAAAGAAGAGAGACCCTAGGGATGTATGCCCAAGGTCAACTATACGAACTATGAACCCATCAATTCCAAGAGCTTATTAAGTGGGTAGCAAAAGAAGAAGGAGAAATGGCTAGATGGGAGAGTGTTGAAAAACATCAACGGGGCCAAAATCTCAACTTAACAAAGGTCCATAATCATAAAATGGAGAAATCAACCTATCTCAAGGAGGAAGAACCATCTTTTCCATTACAATAATCATTAGATGAAATCGAGGAAAAGATCAATAAGATGTTGGAATGGATGCATACAAAGTGTGGAGAATATATCAATATTATTGGAGATAGAGTTTTGACAACCAGAGAAGCAGGACAAAAAATAATTAGACAATCGAAAAGAAGGGATGAGGAAAATAAGAGCTCAACTGCCAATCACACGTATGAATGCAACATTTGCCTGTACGATCACCCCAATACGTTATGCCCAGAGTTCTTACAAAGATACTTTGTTTGATCACAGTGGCAACAATTCCAGTCATGGGGGAAGCCATCCCTAAACTAGAGACACCCTTCGTATCATCCGAATCCAAATGCTTATCTAGTCCAACATCCTGTTTCCCCAACTAGATCAACATACTCTATCTCGTCACATTGTTATTCTTCTTAGTACAATCAGCCCATGTCCTGAACACAACCACCGCCTTTTGTACCTTACACTTCTTCTAAATTTCAACATTCTCATCCTTTCCCTCCTTCTACATCGCCACCAATTGTTCCTGAAGTGTCTGCATCACAACAACAACCCATGAACGTTACTTGTGCTCCTATTGCCAATAGTAGTGAGAGACCTCCTCAACATCGAAGGCGTCCCTTCTTTAGACATGACCGTAGGAAGGGACAACACAGTTCTAAGGCCATTGCATTCTCCAACTCAACACAAGTCCAACACTGTGGTGCATCCTTCTCCTAGAACTCAACGCCTCATGTCACCTCATTAGGGCCACCAATTAACACTCCAACAACCATACGGCCCAATGAATATAGCCATGGAGGATGACATCCCGATCCTTGCATGCCATCTTACAGTCTCAAGTATCATAATGGGTTAACTCTTTACCCAGGAACCACATCTTATAAATTTCCCCACTATGCTTACTATAATCAAGTGTGTGAACCCCAATGCGGTAAGTATGACCAAATTTTAATATTTCCAACATGCAAGGATCCTCATTTTTCATTTATTAATCCTCGCCATGCTCAACTCTTTAGTTATGGGGGATATCCCCCATTCTAATAACAAGCAGGATTAATAGATATTTTTCATTTTCTTTAATTTTACAATTTTTTATTTTCTAGTTTTTCAATTTCTTTTTTGTTACCTTTTTGTCTTTTTATCTTTTTATAAGTAATCTCATCTATGAATAAAACACTCATGTGGCTCGTTGATTGAGGTGTGTTCTATGTTATCGAGTCTCGAGTGATCAATTATTTGGATAGTGAGCCCATTACACCCACTCATCCATTCTACAAATAAGAGGTTCTGTTCGAGGGTATAGTGATATTCTTGACATTATTTAAACTTAAAATTAATTTTGTGTTCATTGTACCCAAAATGAACAAGGATGGATCAAGAGGGAATGATTAGGGTGTGACATCAAGGGGACTTGCAGATTCTCTTTGGTGACATCTGTGAGAGTTATCACGCAACGTGGTTGTACTAAGATCCTTGTATATCCAATGCAAAATGGGAGTAAGAGTAATCACAAGGCACTCAAAAATCTAATTTTGTTCTAGGGGGTTCCATCGGAAAGACATGAACTCATGCCTAAGGGCTGGCAGCTTCTCTAGATTCAGCATTCAATCAAAAAAAAAAGAGAAGAAAAAAGAGAGAGAAGAAAAAGTGCCACAAAGAAAAAATCACTGCTCCCTTGAACAAAATGCCAAGTGATCGTACATCTTGTTGTTCTAGTACTCTCATAGTCACTCATCATGGGATGAAACAATGCGGTGTCACTGATCATAGAAATGGACTTGGTCCTGATCTTGGAACGATGGGTTAATGAAAAATTAATCATGCCTTACACGTAGGATTCATTATGCCCTGGGTCAATTACCTCATGTGCCAATCTCTACAATCCCTTCTATAGTCCATCTCCTCTCACTATTCATGTAATTGTAACTCGTGTCCTATGTAGTATAGAATTCTTACCTCATTCTGGTGATACTTACATGTGTGTGTTTTGTGGAACCATTGTGGATTACAATTAACCCTTCTAGTGCCTACAGACATTTTAAAGTGTGGTTATGCAAGGGCATTATAGGTTGGAACCTACTTTGGGGAGGACCCACTTGCATAATTTTTGTAATTTGCACTCATAACACATCTTCCACACACCATCTCTTACCCTTAGCGTATTGTTAACGGTATTCTTTCCCTTATTACTATCCCTTCGATTCAAATGTTCCTACAAACCATCACATAACCTTTTTCTCCCCCTTACCATCCGAGGTCCTTATTAACAAATTCCACACCATCATAATTTTTGTGCCTTCAGAACTAGTTGAATTACCCTAGAACCCTTTAACACTCATCCAGATGTCCTTAGTTTACATTGTTTAATTTTAGAAAAATATTAAAAATTTTGTATATTCTATAAAGTGCCTTAAAATCGATAGGCCGCGATATCGCGTCCAAAAAATATATATATACACAGCCCCCTTGCACTAATCAACATCATTTACAACTATTCACATGGGGGAAGTTTTTTAAATTTCTCTCTACGACTTGTGATTGCACGTCCCTTGCTTTCATATCCATAACTCGCTCACTGGTACTCCGATTTTTATTCCATTTGAACCTACTTGAACCTAGAGTGTTCAACTTAGTTGTGGGGGAGGGGCACATGCCGAATAGCACATAATTTTTTTGAATTTCATCATCGCCCAAAGGACATTATTAAGATTAATTAGTTATAAAATTAAGGATACATGCGCCAAAAACAGTTTCATCTCCTTAGTTATACCGGGAAACTAGATTTGGAAACCACCTAAGTAAAGAGGATTCAACATTATAATCTTTTGAGGACATTTTATCCTAATAAGTAATGTCACACGGAGATAAAGCAAATTCATTAAGGGAAGCATTAATGTATAACCTAACTTTGGTAACAACCTTACTAACAATTGGCCCTAAAACACGGACACTAGGAAGGTTCTGCTAAAGGTGGGATTAAGCAACCTAGGAAAGGTGAAGGACAAGTTCTTGTTGAACAACATGCAAAGTAGGAGGAACAATCATTTAGTATCGACCAAGAGGACCCTACCATTGTATAATCAAGGCAAGCGGAAGGAGGAGCTACTGCAGCGTCTGAACAGGGACGACATCTCACATTGTCCCAGGATTGTGTTCAGGTCATCCATGAAAGGTCCATATTAATTGTAGTGATCATGGAATTAAAATTTGGACGTTTCACAAAATTTGCTTCAAATGCTAATAGGGATCACCTCAAAGGGTCCCCATTATGGCCTACCCTCTCTAAATGGGGTGTCTGGTACTTAGGGGAAACGTACCAATTTTGGCACAACAAAGAACAAGGCACCACAATTAACATTTGTGGTGTGACTGTTGATTTCTCTATTCAAGCCATTTTGGAAGTATTAAACCTTTTGAATACAGGGCCAAAGGTTGCTCAGTTGTCTACTTTCTCAGACCTTGATGCACGATGAGTTTGTTTAGACAGGGCGTACGACAAGGAAGATAAAACCTATGGGGAGTTGACGACGGAAGAGAAGATTTATTTCAAAATAGGGACTTTATCACATCTTCCCCACAAAAGGTTTAAAAAGAATTTCAACATATGCAGTAAGAGGATGTGCAGTGTTGATGGGAAAGGTTAATGCTAACCTGCCTCATCTATATTTTATGGAGATCCTAAGGAAATTTGAAGAACGGAAGATAGGGAAGTTTGCATTGCCCTTCCCTTGTCTTATCAGGAAGCTATGTAGATGTGTTGGTATTAGAGGATACACAAATGATGTTCTTTGAAAAGCCAAAAATGCTTCATATGTCACACTGCTAAAGCCACCAGATGCAAGAAAAATCACTAGTGAGATGCTGGGGCTAGAATAAGAAAAAGAATAGACGGAAGGGCCAACTACAACTCAACTTGGAGGACCCAGCTGACTTCCAAGCACGAGACCTAGTCAACAACAAGAAGCAGGGCCTAGCACAAGCCAGCAAGATCAACCACTGCCATCACTGCAAGATTACAGACCATTGATGAGCCATCTCAGGGCCATCGCTAAGATGGTCAGTTGGAGAAGTCGTGATGACACAAATCTCTTCCGCATCATCGATGATGTTGTACAGCCTATGATTTCTATGGATCATGCACGGGGTGAAGTGTCCATTCAGATAGGAGGAGGAGAGAGCGCTTGGTCACAACAGATTTCATGGAATGCTACGTCTTTTTAGCTGCAGTTGGAAACTGGTGAAGGGGTCACGATGGTGGTCATGCAACACCAGGATGCAGCAGGAGCTGCAAAAGTGGTCGTAGACCACATTAAAGAATCATTCAATGTGCCTGTTGTGCCACCAGCATGTCTTACAGGAGCACAGGATGTTCAAAATTTGGCCAATACCTCAATGACTCCTGCGGAACATGAAGATGTACTTGACTGATTACTACAAATAAGATAGGTAATGACATCCTTGTTTGACATCCCACATGATGTTATAGCAATACAATTAGACCTCATTTCCACCAAGGGGAAGCTGGTCATGACGGAGATGAGGGCCGAGCACATTGAAGCAGAAGTGAAAAGATTGCAAGAAAAGCTCATGACCCTATAAGTAGAACAGCGGGATCCTTCTCAATTCGTTCCCTCAAACCAGCTGGACACTGTTAGAACCAAGGAACTTAATAAATTATTGATAGAGAATAAAAGGATGGAGGAAGAAAAAGAGAAGGCTGTCTGGGATGCCTCTGTGGCACAAGCACAAACTTACGCGCACGTTAAAACACTTAAAGCCTTACAAGAGGAGAATAAACAAATTATTGTTAACAACCTTGGTTGACCTCTGTGGACAAACAAAAGAATGTTCTTGAGGAACATTTTCAACAGTTGTAACAACAACAAATCAAGGTCAACCAAGACATGAACCGTTTAGCCAAGGAAACTCAAACCCTCTCGATGGAGGAGGTACGCGCCATTCGTCAAAAGATGGCCATTGAAATAAGCATGTGGCAGAATGAGGCTAAATGGCATGAGAAACTAAAGGAGCATTTATGGGACCAGGTGAGGATGTATAAACAAATCATCGAGAAGAAGATCCATATGGCCAAGGCCCACATCAACACTCTTAGTGCTCAACACATTAACTAGCGGGCCATATTGTACACATATGCATTCACCCACCAGGTGGAAATTAAGAGCCAAGACCTGCAGATCCAAAACCTTACAGAGTACATGGAGTTGGCAAACCTACAGTATGCCAACCTTGCCATGTTAACAACAGGGCGCCCAATAACAGAGCTCAAGCAACAGGTAGCCACCACCTATGCCAAATATGAAACAGAATTTGCAGAACACAAGAAAACATTGCAAAAATTGGAGGTTGCAAATTTTGAACTTGAGGTGGTTAAAGAAAGCTACAAGGGGTAGAAAGGTGTCGCAACAGACTTGGCTTGATGGCTCACAGATTTTCAAGAATACAGAGACAAATCCAGAGCCTATGAGGAGGAATGAAAGGTGTTTGCGACTTGGTATGTCAAAGTAAATAAAATGTTTCCACAACTACCATGCCCATAGGAGGTGCCAACTCCATCAAACATCAGAACATTAGCATGAACTGAAGAGGAGAAACTATAGGCCATACTGCGATGCCATCAAATCCCAAGACCTGGAGCACAAGACAAGGGAAAGGCACCCATGGAGGAGCCACCACCACCAGGAACTACATGAGTTCCATCCAATTTTGTAGCTATAGGATTTTCTTTTGTGTTCTTCATGTTGTGTCTTAATTTTTTTTTGATTCCACACTGCGGCATGAATCCATTCTAGTCAGTCAATAATCCCATACCTATTTGCTGTGTAATCAACGGAGCTTGTTCTCAATTTAACTCAACGACGAGTTTTCATTCAGTCATGGGGGTATGATGAGTCATGAATTATTGGCCATGATATCACATCCATGATATCACGTATGTGATATCACGTACGCGATATCATAGCCTAGATGCGATATCCCAGCCTATCTCCTCGTCTATAAATAAGAGGCAGGCAGATTTGGTAAAGAAGTTTTTAAGTTTTTATGTTCTAAAGTTTTAAGTTTTTTAGTCTTTAGTATTAAGGTAGGAACTTTTTGTCAATTTTTCCTCTCAACCCTTTCTCCCAATGCATGCCCGTAGTGTGATGATTGTAATTGTACGGCATCCTTATTCGAGTGTGACATCCTTGGACATGTGCAAGACCGACAATAAAGATCGAGATTACTTCATCATTGCAGCATCCACTTAGCTTAATTATTTAATTATTTATGGTTATTTATTGCTTTCTTAGTTAATATCTCTCTACCCTTATCTCCTAGTAACGCGGAATGAGTATGACTTAATCACAAGCATTTAAGTGTGACTACTTGGTAACCCAGTAGTGTACCTAGGCCATGCGCTTGGTAATCCCAGTGGTAGTCGTGCACAAGGTCCAAGATGTGTACGGATGATTAAGGAACGGATGCTCATCACACTTAGGCTAGTTTAGATTCTCTCTCATCCTCTCTCCTAGCTTAGTTGATATTATTTCCCATCATACCCAGGAGTAGCATTAGTGTAGGAACACATCATACACCTCACTCTGGACTAAACCATATGTGACAAAGCTAATACTAGTCCAGATGGGAAGACAATGAACTGCGATCTACGAGTAACTGTTTAGATACCACAACTAGTCTATCTGCGAACTTCGACCGAATCGTGCATGAAACGCTCATATTCGTATGGTTGAGTGTAGGGGTACCTCACCACTCATCAGTTACTTTGCTAATTAGTGCTCTTATGGACATTGGAATTGTTGTAAGTAGATATTATGTTTCATAAGGTTTTTCATCTCTAATATTTTGCTAGTAATATTAAATTTTTTAAATTTATATGTCAGTTTGTCATCTATCTAAAAGTTTCTTTCTAACAAGTTTTCAAGATTTTTTAGAGTTAGTATTCCATTAATATTATCAATGTCCTATTTTTGTAGCCATAATCATCCTTCATTTAACCATCCTTATTGTTGAGATTATTGAATAATCTATCTTGAGATTTTATTGCTATTTTTATTACTCAAGTACAAAGTTCAAAACTAATACAATACTTCAACTTCTAATGGCAACAAATTATGCTCTAATAAAAGTATTGAATATGGAACTTGAGTTTTCACCTTGAATTCATACAACAAGAATTGTTTTTTAAGTTTTTCAAAATTTTCCATAAGTTTTGATCAAGACCTAGGCCCCATACCAAACATCTATTAAAAATTATAGTTTGTATAGTTGTTTGAAAAAGATAATTTTGAATTTTCCAAGTCTCAATATTTTGATTGCTACATTTATTCTTCATTGTATAGAAAGTCTTTTAGCCATTTGTAACTTGATGTGATCTACAACAATTCCACTTATCATTTTGAGAGCATTTTACTTCTACAAATTAGTACTTTTATTTTTGCAACATTTACCTTCGTTTTTATAGATTCACAAAATTTTTGTAATTCATTCAACATTGCTTTTAACTTGTTTTTGGATTTTCTATTGGGGCTACATCATCTACAAAGATTAAAAGTCGTATTAATAATTAATCCAATTTAATAGCATCATTTGCAAGTACTTCTTTCATCAAATAAAATGAAAAATAAAAATCATGGAATATGTGTATATAGATATTGATTAATGAATTAGAAGTGTGGATTAAAGTGGCATCTACATGGATATGACTTTCAATAATAAGAATGTCAAATAATGTTGGTCAAATAGGATAACCTTTCTTTACTCATATATCACTATAAAATTGACAAGATTACGTAGGTTTTTCATTTTTGAATTCAAAAATTATTTCTATGTATAAATTTTGGATAGCATTGAGTAAACTGGAATCAAATTTAAGTTTGATAACTTTGCTCCATAATTATTCTTTCACAATAAAGACAAATGTTTTACCTTGTTTTCCATTTACTTGTTCCATGTAATATCTAAGAGGATCTTGATGATCTAGTGTATAATGCTTTTTTCAAAATCTTGCTTGTGAAACTACATGTAAATTATTTTGTTTTGCCTAAGATCCTAATTTTTTCTTGAAAATGGTATTTACCAAATTTTTAAATGAGTTATTGATCAAGAACAATAAATAATTATTTAAATTCTAAAAAAAAGCATAACAACTCTAATAATCATCCACTATCTAGTAAAACCATTTTGAAGTCTTTCCATTAAGCATTTTATCCAAGTCTCTCTCTAGACTAATTCTCCACTATATTTTAATAATTCACCATATAATACTTTTGCATATACAACTTTTTCATAACCTTATTTCTTAATTCCCTCTCCTACTTTATCATACATATGTTGTAAATATGTAGAAGAATGCAACTAGTTATAATATTTGTCTCATGTTGAAACATATTTCTATAGAATCCTTTTATTTGTGCATACAAAATATCATTGCTTGGAGAAACTTTATTTCAAAAAATGTTTCCAAAAATTTCATGAATCTTGCTTGATCATTTGCATCATATTGTTTTGATGCTCTTTAAGAAATTTTTCTTTTTTCTTTTGAAGTAATTTCTTGTAGTTCTTATTCAGAGTTTTTTTTATTACAAGAATTTTTGATAGTTACCCTTGCTTATAGACATTTTTTATCCAATGAGTTCTTCTTACTTATAAACTTTTGTTACATAGTAGGATTTTTTTGTAGCCTTTAACAACATGGCTTCTAACCTCATGACACCATTATTCATTTCACATTCATCTTTTAAAATTACATTTAATATCTTGCTTGGAAATTCCGTTAAGTATTGGATATACTAATAAATTATTACTAAATGTTATCTTAATAAAAATATTTAATATGACATTTATTTAGATTCATGATATGGCCATGAGTCATATCTCATGCTAAAATGGATGTTCATATGAGATAGATCTAGCTAGAAGAAGTGACCACAATGAATAAGTTATGTTTCTTTGTATGGAAAAT
This sequence comes from Gnetum montanum, assembly GCA_015680685.1. Lineage (NCBI taxonomy): Eukaryota > Viridiplantae > Streptophyta > Gnetopsida > Gnetales > Gnetaceae > Gnetum > Gnetum montanum. The sequence continues at coordinate 585,539 of MNCI01004181.1, read as the reverse complement.
AGCAAATGCAAGCCTTTAGTATAAATGATTATGAATCTTATAATGGTTTTAGGTTGTAATGATTACAATCAACCATTTCAAACTCAATATTTCTAGATAAAAATTTAATGACCATGTAGGTTGCATGTACTGAACTAGATAATGGTGGTATGTGATGTAACAATACTGCTCTGGGAAGTGATGCTTAGCAACCTTCTTGAGCATGAAAGTCACTTAGTATTTTAGTGAGGATTGAAGGTAGACTACGCCTCACCCTCCTTCAGAACTTGCAAGCACATCAAGAGTATAAAACACATATGTCATCAGCTAATCCAAGGCTTACAAGCATAGTGAGAATGCATTGATAATCATATAAGCAAATAGACCAATGCAACATATTCATATAACATTCACAAAGAGCACTCACAAATACGTAAGAGACATTGTTCCTTAAGAGAGCTAAGACATGTCCCTATACTACACACATATAGTCCTATATCCTAGCTTTATAGAGAAGGGGTAATACTTGAGTCAAAAGGCCAAAGCACATAGTAGCCTACATATCCTTGTGATGTAGTACATAAGGTATTAGGACCATGTAATTCTTCCAAGGAAATCATGGTTAAGATAGCATGGAACCCAAGAGGATGTACATACTTCTTCTAGTCTCCATTTTAAAAGGAAGTATCCGTTCAACCACCAATAACGCATACACTCTACACTCTCCCTTACTTAAAAGAAGTAGTGTTCTTAGAACTTAAGTCTTTATTCATACACTTATCAAACATAAAGAGCAATGTGGATATCAAGGGTATCAAACAACTTAAAGTCCATTTGATAGTTATAGATACAAAGGTGTAATGACTACGGTTATCAATGATATAACATAAATGTTGAAATCAGATTAGCATCTAATCAAGACTTAGAGATGCCTATGCAACCTAGGTTAAGGAAGAATATGCTTGTCCATTTTACCAAGCAATACCAACCTTTCAACTTGGAGCAAAAACTTGCCTAAAATGTGAAGCATCCTATTACTCATTATAATGATAGAAATTTGGAGAAACTCACTTCTCCATCCCTAAACTTATGCTCCCTAGTTGAAGTCATGATCCCCAAATTCGTGCTTCCTACTCAAAGTTACAATACAAATTTATGCTTTCTACTTAGAGTCACAATAGAAAATGTATGCTCTTACATAGAGTAATAATGAAAATTGGTGCTTCATTCTTGATGTCACAACAAGAACATTTGTTTTCTACTTAGAGTCATGATATAAAATTTTGCTTTCTACTCAAAGTCATAACAAGGCAATGTGCTTCCTGCTTAAAGTCACTACACCTATACCTCCTCTCACCCACACATGCACACACATACACTTTGTCTGTGGATCTTTTTCCTTATTTTTACCACTCTAACATACAAAACTCCCTTACTAACATTCAAACCCATCTAGGAACTAGCAACAATAGGCTAGCCATGCTCCATCCTTCTTGGCATAAATTTTCTTAGTAGAATAATTAATTGTCCACCTTCCATTAAGGTGGTTAAATAAAAAATCCCATTTCTTGGTTACTTTCATCCTTAACAACATTTTTGGTATAAAAAAAAAACCTTTGCAAACCTCTCCTATAAAATAAGATCCAACATCTAAAATAATGTTTAAAGGTAACCCAAATCATTGCATCACATGGGGTAGGAAATAATCTTGCCAAATCTTCTATTGTCAAAGATGTGAACATGGAAGAGAGATGGTGAACATAGGGACTTATCCACCAAAGTTTTTGTTCTTCCAAGAGTGCTATTACATATTCCATTATTTACCAATTGCAAGTTGTCTAAAGAAAGCATATAAGACCTTATGTTTTTTAAAATTAACAAGTTGGTCACCATGCATCATGTTGTTTCATATAGGCGTAAATCACCACCCACATCTAGTACAAATTGTTACAAGGAAAAATGATATGGGAACACTCTCCTTAAACATGAAATTCTACAAATAGAATAATTTGAAACATTGTCAGTTCTTTTCTATGGATCATGAACTGATCAATTAAGGCAACATTGGCAAAGGATCCTTGGATGATAATTCATGTTGTTTCATAACACATGAATACAAGACCATCACACTGTAATACCAAATTATTAAGTTCATAATGCGTTCAAGCTAAATAATTTTCACAACATTAATGGATTTAGGAATATCCACACCTACAAAAGCAATACTTTGCAATAAGAAGCACCAAACTAACATATTACCTCATATTCAAGGCCTCTTATCTATTACTTGTAACTACATTGCATAAGTATCTACATGGATCTTCCTCTTAAACCAAAACCTTTTCTCTAATACTAAGTGTAATGGCACAACTCTAGGAAGCACCACTTAATACTACCCTTAGCATCAAAGTCATCAAGTATTCTAGAGAAACCTCAAAGTGGCCTATACTTCAACATCTTCATGAAACTACGAGCATAGCAAGAGTACACAACGCATATGTTATATGTTAATTCAAGGGGTAGGAGCATCATAAGGATGCCTTGATAATCATATAATCAACTAGACCAATGCAACACACATGTATAATATTCATAGAGAGTATTTGAAAATGCATAAGATACATTGTTCCTTAAGACATGTCCTTATACTAGACACATCTATCCCTATACCTTTATTTTGTAGAGAAAGGATAATGCTTGAGTTGAAAGGCTAAAGGCCCAAGCAGCCTACATATGCTTCTAATGCTGTATACAAGGAATTAAGACTATGTAGTTCTCCAAAGGGTATGAAAATTAATTTATCATGGAACCTAAGAAAATGTCCATACTCTTCTTAGCCTTGTTTCAAAATTGAAGGAGGTTTTGAACCACCAATGAGACATACTCTCTATAAGTGATATTGAATAAAATTATAGTAAAAGTGATATTTAGACAATGATATGTAGACTAGTAGTAAGGATCTTAGCTTGGTAACACAAAGTCACATGTGTGATTCTACTATGTAACATTGGGTTATAAATTTTAAAAACAAAATTCATAAAAGGAATTTTGAAATTGGTAGATCCAAGGGGTCTCAATAGATGTAAATAAAAATTTTACTCTCAGATTCATAATATGATAAGCCAAAAAGGTGTCAAATTCAAAAGATCATTTTAGTATAAAAAATATCATCAGAGAGATTTTTTGGATCAAATGGATTATAAAAGATATTTAGGTTGAAATGGAAATTGAAGTTGAAACTTTATTGTCTACATAGATTCGAAGGATATGCTAGAAAAATTAGCTCATGTAAATTATATCAATAGTTATAAATCTCAAGTACAATAGATGTCTTTAATAGTGATATAAATTCTACTAATGGTTGGTACATATATATACTTTTTTGATGTTATGTTAATGCTAATGAGGATTCATCACCAAAGTGTGCTACATCAATATAGTTGCATCAATTCAAGAATAGGGAGATACCTCCCCATGTTCATAGTGGATTCTTGCATAGTGCATGATTAAGATGACCAACATATCAATCCAAAAGGGTTTCAAACCAAGGCCATACCACATCTAATGATATTGCATTATGTCATCATGGGCCCATCACCATGAGACTAATCATAACCACAAGAAAATACTATCATGTGAAAAAAGAAATTTTGAGAAATATAAATTATTAGTATGAAAGTTATGGATCTTGACCATTAATTAGAAGGATCCCTTTAGGCATGGGTAACATATCTTTCTATCCTCATAGCTAATGCTACTTTTATCAACAGTGTACCTTCAAACATGGATCACATGTCTTTTCAACATCATAGTAAGGTAACAAATCATGATAAAGGATATTTTCCAAATAATTAAAATATGAGTGATAGTATATCCAAGTGAAGTAGCAGCGGAACCCATAGGAAAAGTCTAACAAATCAACAAATCTCCTTGATGTCACACCCTTTTCCAATCCTCTTAGTCCTTTCTCTATCCATCAATATGTGATGATGATGGATTAATTTTAGTTTTCACATGTGATAAGAATAATGTTATTCCCATGATAAGGACCTCTTATTTATAGAAATGAAGGGATGAATGATGTTATCTCATTCCTTTTGCACAACTATTCCCTTGATAGTTTGATAGTATAGAATACAATCCCAACAAGAAGATTGGTTTTTGGACATTAGGAATAGTTTTATTAATAAAAAGAACATGAAAATTATTTACACTATGAAAGAAATGACTCAAATAAAAACTAGAAAATAGAAAATATATAGAATAATGGAAAAATTATTAAGAAATAGAAAATATAGCAAGAAATAAAAAATTTGCAATGAAATATGCAAAACAAAACTATGAATAATTTGTGAGTGCAAGGTATTAGTTTGAATGAGTATCTCCCCTAACACTAACATTGAAGGAAAATATATAGCTAAAAATGGTTGAGATTATGATTAAGTGTATGTTTACTTGGGAATCTTTAAATCAATTCACTTGTTGCATGTTGACCAAGACAACTTTATCAGGGTAGTCTAGATGGTCTATTTGCATGGCACGAGACTAGAATGTAAAATGTATGATGTAAGATCATTTTCATAGTGTTTGTAATACAGTGCATTAATGACTATAAGTGCGGTTTTAGTAGAGAATCTTATCTTCATGTTTGAATTCTACATATCAAATCTTAATATCATTACATTGTTTACTGTGTCTCTTATGGACCTTATTTATCATGAGTGCTTCTCCATGGTTTTCATCTAGCATATTAATGTTTATTAAATGTTTCTTTTGCACAAAACTAATGTCAAGGTTAAGCTCATAAGCGATATTTAGTGTATGAAGTTCTATTTGGATGGATAACTTAGATATATTCAATACAGTAACTCACACTTGAAATAACCTATAGGAAATTTTCATGTGGAGTGATACGATTATAAAGCATTATTTTATTTTGTGCTCAAGTCTTTCTTGTATTTGTTAACCATCCTAATCAGGATCTATGTAATTTCATAATTGGTTACTTCTACTTGACTGTTAGCTTGAAAATGATAAGGTATGATTAATTTGTGCTCAACTCCTAAGCATCACATTAGTTTCTTAAATGTAGCATCTATAAAATGAGTACTATTATTGAAAACAAGTGTCCTTGTCACATCAAACCTATTAATCACCTACTGCTTAAAGAATCTTGCAATTGTTGTCATAGTGTAGTTAATTATGATTGCATCTTCTACCCATTTCATACAATAGTCTACTATAATAATGATATTAGACTTCTCATTTAACATTGGTGTGATGGAATCCATAAAATTAATTCCCCATAAATTGAATGGTTTCAATAGTTGGATCCATTATTGATGATCCTTAAGCCTTCCTATAGTCCCACCATTGCATTGGCATATTTCATAGGAATTGATAAATTAGTGGGCATCCTTGAAGATTATATGTCACAAGTATTCTCTCATGGGGATCTTGATGGTTGTGTGTCTCCTAACATAGTGGTCTTCTTAGCCCATTTCATGAGCATCTTAGAGAGCTCTTAGTTGATTCTCATTAGGTACACACCAATGAATGAGCCCATTTATGAAAATTTTATGGAGGTTACCCTTTATTTTCATGTAATGCTTAAAATGATGTTGAGATTGTTGTTTCATACACTTGTCCCATTTATTAGGGAACTCCTACATGACTAGACATGTGAAATAATTAGCATATCATGGCTTGATCACTTCTAATGAAACCATTACAGTTTTTTCATATAACAATTCATCTAAGAATTGATTAAAAAATGTCTCTTTATTAGTTTTACTATCCCATCTTAATCAAGATAAATGATTGATTATTATATCAAATTGTGATTTTTTTTATTCTCTTTTTGTCAATCATTATTATATCAAATTCCTATAAACTCACCTATGATCCTATGATATGAGGGCTAACTATTCCCTATTCATGTAAAACCAAATTGCATTATTATTAATGTGCATGAAAACTAGGTATCTAAGCACATAGTTCCTAAACTTCTCTAGTGTGTATACCACCATCATGAGCTTCTTTTCAATTGTGGTGTAGTTCATCTTTTCATCTACAATACTTTTACATGTGCAATGGATATAGTTTGAACAAATTTGATCATCTTATTATGTGAGCATGATTCCAAAGGAAATGTTGAAAGCATTTATCATGATATGAAAGGATTTGAACTAGTAAGTAACTTATAGAATTGTATTTCTATAAGATTCTATTTAAGAAGTTTGAATACTTGATCACATTCCTTAGTTTGTTCAAGTTATGCATCTTTTTTACTAACTTCTCGAGTGATTTCGCAATCTTAGGGAAAATTTCAAGTAATCACTTATAGTAGCTAGTATGTCCAAGGAGTGATATAACATCATTTACTATCTGTGATCTCTATGTAATTCCCTACATCAATCTAATTTTTTCTAGATCTACCTCTATGTCCTTCTCTGATGTTCAGTATTAAAAAACAATGCCCTCTTGGACCATCACATGACTTTAATACCAATTCAACTTGAGGTTGATTTCTTCATAGCAGTTGATCACTTGCTCCAAATCCTCCAAGGCTTGCTCAAAATTAGAGCTGTAGATGGAGAAGTCATCCATGAAAATTTCCTTGGCATTGTCAATTTTCTTTTGGAATATACTAAGGACTAGATGTTGCAACATTGCAAGATCATTACATAGGTCAAAAGAGATCTTCTTATAGATAAAAGTTCCTCATGGACTTGTGAATGTAGTCTTGGCTTGCTTTTTTGGGGCTATCTAAATTTGATGGTACCCACTACAACCATTTAGAAATCTATAATACTTATTTCTTACAATGGTATCTAACATTTGGTTAACAAATGATCATAAAAAAGGGTCTTTAAAAGTTCCAATGTTCAATATCCAGTAATTAATACAAATCCTCTATTAACCTTATTTTTTAGCCACAATCATAAGTGATCCTATTCACTCCTTGTCAACAACAAGATAAATGAACCTTACTTTTAGAACCTTTTTAGTTTCTTTGTTAACAATTAGATTCAATTATGGATTTATCTTGTGACGTGGTTGATATTTGGATTTTATGGATAGATTTTCATAGATTTTATGTTAGCATATGCATGAATCTATCCCTATTATTTCATCATATTACTAGGCAAAAGATGTTGGCAATTTAGTAATCACCTTAGTAACCTCTATTTTTTCTTCTGTGTGACCTATGCATTCAAAATTACGAATTTACCATTGTCCAAGAACATACACTCTAGATATTTTAGTAATGTTTAAAGTTCAATGGGCTCTAGTTCTATTCTTTCTAGAATTTCAAACTTATCCCAACTTATCTCTTCTTTTTGTTCATTCTCTACTTGGAAAACTTGCTATTTAAGTTGCTTAATTTCATCCATTTTATCAATGTAGTTACTTATCAAGGCTTCCTATAATTCAATGCACATTTTAGAATTGTAGCGCTCAATTGCTATACAATTGGATGCCTTCCTATTTAGTGGTTGTTTCATACAAGCATCTTTGAACACAAATTGTTTCTTTGCATAATCTTCATGCTATGATGCTTCTTTATCTAATAATCCAAGCTTTTGTATGCAATTGCACCTTATATTGTTGTATGGAATGCTTGGAACTCTCTTCTTTTTAATTATTCCATCCTCATTCTTATTTAATATTTTCAAGGATAGTTCTTTGGTTCTAATGAGTGGCAAGGTACCCCTACACTCAACCATCTGAATACAAGCGTTTCATGCACAATATGGTCGAACTCTATAGATGGGCTAGTTGTGGTATCTAGATAGTTACTCATTGATCGCAATTTGCTATCTTCCCACTTGGACTAGTATTTGCTTTGTCACGTATGGTTTAGTCTAGAGTGAGGTCATGATGTGGTTTCTAACCTAGTGCTACTCCTGGAGGCAATGGAAAATAACTTTAATTAAGCTAGGAGGAAAAGGGAGAGAGAATCTAAGCTAGCCTAAGTGTGATGAGCATCCGTCCCTTAATCATCTATACACATCTTGGACCTCGTGCACGACTACACATCTTGGACCTTGTGCATGACTACCACTGGGATACCAAGTAGTCACACTTGAATGCTCATGATTAAGTCGTACTCATTCCACATTTAAGGAGTTTAGGGTGAAGAGATATTAACTATGAAAGTAATAAATAACAATAATAATTAAATAATTAAACTACGTGAATGCTGCAATAATAAAGTAATCTCAATCTTTATTTCTGATCATGTGCGTGTCCAAGTATGTCACACTTGAATAAATGTGTCGTACAATTACAATCATCACACTGCAGGCATGCACTAGGAGAAACGGTTGAGAGGAAAAACTGACAAAAAGATCCTACTCTAATACTAAATTGACTCCCTAACTCCTTGCGCCTACATGTGTATTTATAGGTCCACACAAGAGTCACGATATCGCGCATCCGATATAGCAAGCTAGGCTACAATATCATGTACCCAATATCGCATATGCGATATCATGCATGTGATATCGGGGCCTAATGAATCACGATTCATCATACCCCCATGACTAAATGAAAACTTGACCTTGAGTCAAAAAAAAATGAGAACAAGCTCCATTGATTACATAGTGGAGAGGTATGGGATTATTGACTGACTAGGAATTATTCATGCCATAGTGTGGGATTGAACAAAAACAATTGGGACACAAACACAGAATTACAAAACTTTGTTGGAACTCATGTTGTTCCAGGTGGCAGTGGTTCCTCCATGGGTGCTTTTCCTTTGTCCTGCGTGCCAGGCTTCTAAGATTGATATTGTTGAAAAAGCACCTGATGTTTCTCCTCTTCTATCTGAGGATTATGATTCATCCATGCTGATGTTCGAATGTCTGATGGAGTTAGCACTTCCCATGGACACGGCAGCTATGGGAACACTTGATTGGCCTTGACATGCCATGCCACAAATAACCATTATTCCTCTTCATAGGCTCAGGCCCTAACCTCTCCACCTTTTTCCTGGCTAGATTGTGTAGTGGGAACAGTTCCCTAATGGATGCTGAATGATTGTGCATCCTGCTCTACATGTTCTACATGAGGTCCTTGGCCTCTGCCTCCCCCTAGATGTTCAGTTGCACCTTGGGAAGGTCCTCCTTGTTGTCCTCTTTTAGGGCCCATCTATAATCTCACAAAGATCAATTATTAGTAAGGTTATTGAAAGAAGTTCAATTATTTCATACCTTCCTCATTACCTTTAATAAAGGTTGCATTTTTTACTTAGTGTGAATTTAGGGTTAGAATTTTTTTCAAGGAAGTTGCCCTAAAAGTTTAATGTCATACCTAGTTTATTTAGGTGACACATCAAAGGACACTTAATGATTTTGAGGAACGTTTGATAAAATGATGACAAAGGAAAGAATAAATTTAGCAATGAGGTACTCAAAGGGTATAAAATGATGTGGTGGTGATGTGTTACGAGTGCAAATTACAAAAGTCACGCAAGTGGGTCCTCCCCAAAGCAGGTTCCAACCTATAATGCCCTTGCATAACCACACCTTAAAATGTCTATAGGCACTGGAAGGGTTAAATGCAATGTACACCAATTTCATAAAACACACACACGTAAATACCACCGTGATGAGGTATAAATTCAATGCTACACAAGTCATGAGTCCCAATTACATGAACAATGAGATGGGACGAATTCTAGAAGTGATTGCAGAGAGTGGGACATGAGGTAACTAGCCTAGGACACAATGAATCCTTAGTGTAAGGCATGATTAATGTGTTATTAACCTATTATTCAAAAATCAGGACCAAGTCCATTCCTCTAATCAATGACATCGCATTGTTTTTTCCCAATGATAGACAACAATAAGAGCTTCATGATGGCAAGGCGTATGATCACTTGGTGTTTTGTACAAGGGAGGATTGATTTTGGTTTGTGGCACTCTTCTTCTCTTTTCTCTTTTTTTTAATTAATGAATGCTTAAGCCAGAGAAGCCGCCTACCTTCAGGCATGGGTGCATGTCTTTCCAGTGGGATCCCCTAGAATAGCATTGAGTTTCCTTGATTAAGTGCCTTTTGATCACTCTTACTTCCATTTTTCATTAGATCTATAAGGATCTTAGTACAACCAAGCTGCATGATAATTGCTACAAATGTCACCAAAGAGAATCCACAAGTCCCTTTGATGTCACACCCTAGCCATTCCCGCTTAGTCCATCCTTCTTCGCTCTAGGTATAATAAACAAAAGGTTACTTTAAGTTTTAATGATTAGGGATATCATTGTACCTAGGGTAAAACCTCTTATTAATGGAATGGGTAGGTGCATGTTATGGGCTCACTATTTAAATAATTAGTCACCTAAGACTTGATAGCATTAAACAACACCTGAATCAATGAGTCACATGAGTGCGTTATTCATAGATGAGATTACTCATAAAGAGATAAAAATACAGGAAGATAAAGCAATAAATTAAAAGGTAAAAGACTGGAAAATAAAAAATTGTAAAATTAAAGAAAAGGAAAACATTTATTAATTCTGCTATTGTTAGAATGGGGGATACCCCCCATAACTAAACGGTTGAGCATGGCTAGAATTAATAAATGGAAGGTTGGGATCCTTGCATGTTGGAAATATTGAGACCCAATCATACTTACCCCATTGGGGTTCACACACTTGATTAGAGTTGACATAGTGGTGCAAGTTATAAGATGTGGTTAATTTATAAGGAGTTGACTCACTATGGTACTTGCAACCGTAAGATGGTATGTAAGGATCAACATGTCTTCCCATATGATAGGTAACATGACACATTGGGTTCGAAGAGGAAGATGCACCACAGTGTTGGACTTGTGCTGCGTTGGTGGATGTAGTGGCTTTTGAACTGTGGTGTCCCTTTCTATGATCATGTCTAAAGAAGGGATGCCTATGATGTTGTGGAGGATTCCCACTACTATTGACAGTAGAAGCACAAGTAACGTTCATGGGTTAATGCTATGGTGCAAATCCTTCAGGTATAATTGGTGGCGATGTAGAAGGAGGTGAAGGATGAGAATTTTGAAATTGAGGAGAAGTGTAAGGTACCCAAGGTGGTGGTCCTGTTGGTGAGGATACATGTTGATAGTATTGAGAAGAATAATAATAATGTGGTGAGATAGAGGATGTTGACCTAGTTAGGGAAACAAGATGTTGGACTTGATAAGTATTTGGGTTCGGATGGTATGAAGGGTGTAAGCAATTTGTAGCTGGCCTCCCCCATGACTGGGATTATTGCCACTGTGATCAAACATAGTATTTTTTTACGAACTATGGATGTAACATTCTTCCCCAATGCTCATGCAAATGTGACAAGATTGGACGTTGGCCCTTGGCGTCATCATACAAGCAAATGTTACATTGATACATATGATTGACAGTTAAGTTATTATTCTCTTCAACCCTTCTTTCTGATTGTCTAAAGGTGTTTTGTCCTATTTCTTGGGTTGTCATAACTCTATCTCCAATAATTTTGGCATATTCTCCACATTTTTCATATATCCATTCCATCATCCTATTGATCTTTGCCTCAACTTCATCAAATGATTGTAGTACTAGCAAAGATGATTCCACCTCCTTGTGGTGAGTTGATTTCTCCTCTTCATAATCATGGGCCCTTGTTGATTTTTGGGCCTGTTGAGATTTTTTAGCATTCTCCCATTTAGCCATTTCTCCTTTTTCTTTTCCTACCTGCTTAATAAGCTCTTGGAGTTGGTGGGTTCGTAGCTTGTATAGTTGACCTTAGGCATACATCCCTAGGGACTCCCTTGTATCATTATGAAGCCCATTAATAATGTGGTACATTAGCCTATCCTTAGAGAACTCATGGCTTGGGTAGTTGTTTAATAATGCATAATACCTTTCTAAGGCCATGTCCAAGGGTTCATGTTATGCTTGTTTCCACTCTTGGATTTGTTTCCTCAAGGATGACACTCTTGCATAAGTTTGATATCTTTCATTGAAGAGTTCTACCATTGTTGGCCAACGTCAAATTGACTTTGGTTTTAGGGACCTATACCATACTTTAGCATGGCCAACTAATGTCATAGGAAAGAGCTTAAGTTTTTTCCATCCATTATCAATGTTGTTCCATGCACAGGCATCGTAGAAGGCTCGTAAATGTTGTTGCGGATCTAATTCATAGCCTTCTGAGAACTTGGAAAAGTTGTTTAAGCCAAGCCTGGGTAGACGACTTTCCTTGTGATGCCTACGGGATATTCAAATAGCCTCTTGTATATGCGTTAGGCTCTTACTAGCCAATAGGAATTCATCGCCACTAGGTAGGTTATGCATTCATGAGTTGGGATGATGTTGTCTTCATTTATGTTCATAGGAAACCCCCTACATCAGATTGAGTACTCCAAACTTCATCTTCTTTATCATATAATTTGTTGGTTCTCCAATGAGTTGCCCTACTAGTTGTTGCGTTATCATAGTCTTGTGAGAGAAACATAGTTGTGAACCGTGTGTGA
>MNCI01004181.1:562561-572941 GCA_015680685.1 Gnetum montanum | reverse complement strand
TCTTCCCACTTGGACTAGTATTTACTTTGTCACATATGGTTTAGTCCAGAGTGAGGTGTATGATGTGGTTTCTAACCTAGTGCTACTCCTAGAGGCAATGGAAAATAACTTTAATTAAGCTAGGAGGAAAAGGGAGAGAGAATCTAAGCTAGCCTAAGTGCGATGAGCATCCGTCCCTTAATCATCCATACACATCTTGGACCTCGTACATGACTACCACTGGGATCACTAAGTGCATGGCCTAGGTATGCTACTGGGATACCAAGTAGTCACACTTGAATGCTCATGATTAAGTTGTAATCATTCCACATTTAAGGAGTTTAGGGTGAAGAGATATTAACTACGAAAGCAATAAATAACAATAACAATTAAATGATTAAACTAAGTGAATGCTGCAATGATGAAGTAATCTCAATCTTTATTTTCGATCATGTGCATGTCCAAGTACGTCACACTTGAATACAGGTGCCGTACAATTACAGTCATCACACTGCAGGCATGCACTAGGAGAAAGGGTTGAGAGGAAAAATTGACAAAAAGATCCTACTCTAATACTAAACTAACTCCCTAACTCCTTGCGTCTACATGTGTATTTATAGGACGGCACAGAAGTCACGATATCGTGCATCCGATATCATGAGCCAGGTCGTGATATTGTGTATTCAATATCATGTACGTGATATCGCGGGTGTGATATCAAGGCCTAATGAATCACAATTCATTAGGTTCCAAGTCTAGCATTAATTGTGCTTATCCAAGCTCTTTCCACAATAATGGGAAAATCTCTCTTATAGTTGTCAATATGGATGACAAGGAAATTAGTAGGATATGAATACCTAGTGATGGTGGTTATAATGTTCTCTCCCAATCCTAATAAAATGGTGATTCACTAATCAATGAGCTCTAACCTGATATTGTACTTCTTTAATGATGACAATTACTAGGCTTTGAACATTTATTAGAAGATTAAATTTACATTGAAACTTGACTTTAATAGATCTCTACATTGAGTATTCTTTCTGATTTACAAATAAATAAGGAAATTTCTATGGTCAATTCACCTCTTGGAAAGCTTTTATACTTTGCTCCAATTTGTTACAAGATGGGTCAACATCATAGTATTCATATTTGTGCTTTGGTTTGAAGAAGACTTTTTAATTATTTGGGAGTGTATTTGTATGGGATCCACAACCACAAATGCTTGCATAAGTTTAGGTAGATTGGTAGGTCTAAAGAAAGAATATTCCCATGGCTTACACTTGAAACCATTGGAACTGTCATCGATTTATAAATTTATAGCTCAAGTAGCAGGTCTTTGTTGTGTTTGAGAAGAAATCTCATCTTACATAGGTGAAGCATGTACAAAGGATTCACAACATGTGATTGGGTATGTTGATGAGAATAAGGAGCATATGATGGGGATTTAGTTTACAAAGTGATAGGTTTGTGGAACTTAGGAGAGTAGTAGTGATGAGTAAGAGCTTGGGCATTAGAACCACTTGGAGACACAAGCTACTAGATAGAACACTAATAAGGATTTGCTTTCATGTAGTTGTACTGCTGCTTTGGTGATGGTGTCCCTCATGATTGTGGATTTTTCAAATACTATTGATAGTACTCCTAAGGTTGCTGATGATAGAGCTATTAATAGTTTCCTTAAGGATAACACAACCTTCTAGGCATTTACTTTCTAAAAACTTTTGTATTTAAGACATAAGCTATAAGCTCTTCAAGATATGAGATCATTATGAATCAACTCTTAGGATGTTCATACTAGTAAATATTACAACCATCATCATCTACATTTGAGTTTGCAACCTCCACAATCACAAATGCTTTCCCTTTTTGCTGGTAGTAATCTTGGCCTGTGCTTTTCTTCTTTCTTTCTTTTCTTTTTTATTCTTTGGCTCTTCCTTACTTCATTCTTTCATGTGCAATCTTTAATGTTGATTATAAATTTTTGTTAATAGTATCCCATATTTTATTAATCTTAACCAAAATTTCAATGATAGACTCTTAAATAGACAAGGTTTTTAGCTAGTCCACCTCTTCTAAGAGTGATTCCTCTTCTAGTTCATAAAGACAAACCTCATTTTCACTAAGAGATGGATCTCTATTGTGTTCCTCTACACTTTTTCCATTTTTTAAGTTCTTATTCTTCATTTTCTACTTGATCAAAAAGCTTTTAAATCTTATGAGCTCTCATATTTGATAATCTTCATTGGCATAAACCTTAAGGGTCTCTCTAGCTTTGCTCATAAGTCCATCCATGATGAGTCACAACTACTCCTTTTGATAGAAACCATAATATGGGCTTTGGTACTAAATAGAATAATACTTGCACAAGCATACATTAAGGGATTCATGATTTTCTTATCTTTATCCTTAAATTTTCTTTCTCAAAATGGACATCTTAGCATTTTACTTTACCTTTTGATGAATTCTAGTTCAAAGGATTGGCACTAGCTTTCAACCTCTTTAATAAGTGTCTTGGGAAATAATTTCATCTTCCACCATTCATTTTCAATATTTTTCAAGGTTTAGGCATTGTGGAAGACTTACAAATGATGATGTAGATCAACATTAGAGCCTCCTTCAAACTTGGAAATGTTATTCATGTCTAGTTGTTTAATCCAAGTATTTCTCTATTACCTAGTTGGTATGTACATATGTCTCCCTAATATTTATCATACTCCTTGTAATGAATATGGATTCATTGTAATCATCTCATTTATCATGGTCCCCTTCATGACCATATCCAATTTTGTGCTACCAACTATGCCTTCATTCATGGTTGTATCGTATGTCTTTATCTCTTCTACCATCTCTACTTGATGGTCTCTTTTGTCACCTCCACCATATCATCTATCATTCCCCTCCTACATGTCCACACTCATTCTTGTTAGAGCTTGATGATGAGGATGATGGAAAACTTGGAGGGCCATGCTAACTTGCCCTCCTTCCATGACCTATATATTCATCTTTTAGTGGCCTACTAGAAGATCTAATCCTTGAAGTCCTCCTAGTTTTCTATTTGATTCTCCCTCTTCCTTGGTTGCTAGCCAAGGTTGAGTGTATCCATGAATTTATTAAATCATTTGCATTAAAGGGAGGAGAATTTTGATGATATGATCCATCTTATTAATATTCTATGTTCTTATTTATTGACAATGATGTTAAGAGAACTTTGGTCTCCTTTCCCATAGTAGCTTCATGACCAGCTTCCTTGAAATAATCTTTTTTGCATTTGACTTTAGTAGGTTGGTAGGGCCTAGACATTTCATCTACTATCTTGTAGTCTTTGGCAACAACTTCTAGTCTTGCCTTCATCAATACTATCATAAGCATTAATGGGAATGAACAATCAAGTAATAACACTATGTTGGCCCTTCATCTCATTTTGTCATCTTGGTAAAGTATAAAAACAAAGTCCAGATAATAACGATTTAGATGTTGCTAGACTATCTTCATTGGGTAGGACACTTCATTCTTACTTCTTATTATTTTATCATGTTCCCTATTAAAATCATCAATAGGTGGGGACTATGCCTTACAAGAAGAATACATCTTAAAATTACTATGTGTGTATTAAGTAAAACAATATTATTTTTTCAACCAATAATTCATTTAAGTTTTCAATAGCAATTGTAAATAATGAAACTAATCTAGATTTACTAACACTAGTCCCCAAAAATGGTGTCAATGATGAGTGGTAGAGTTGTCCTAATATTGAACCATACAAATCTTGAGCGTATGTAGGTGACATGATCATATTCTGTGGACTAGACAATCATGACACCTAGAGAGTTAAATGTGCTTGTGGGTTGCTATTTTCCCAATTACACTTATGTGGCCCTTAGTGTATATGGTTAGGTATAATTGAGAGGTACGATTGATGTTGTGTGGTCATAACAAGAATATTATTAAAATATTGAAATATAAAAACTTAATCTAAATCAATCTATCTAAATTAACCTAAGTACTAAAAGTAAATCTAAACTAGACTATGTGATGAACATCTTTTCCCACCTTGTCATATATCTTGAACTTATTCTAACATTGCTAAGTTATTAAGTGTTCACTACTAGTTGTACCAAGTGGCACAGTATTAGGATTGCCAAACATTAATGATTTTGTGATTGAAGTTGATTGTACTCATTCTACATATTTAATATGCATGTAAATGTAAAGCATTATTTTAAGCACAAAGGAAAGTAAATAGTTAATCTAAGTTGCCTTAGGTATAAATGACATTAAAAAATAAATCTAAATTAAGTTAAAGTATTGTAATGACATGGAATAATCTTTATCTTTATTTCCAATCATGTGCTATATGCGACATAAGGCACTCAAATAAAGACCTTGGACAATTACTTCAAACAATGTTATGGGCACTCATTTTCTATTCTAAGTGTTACATTAAAAAAAATTGCAAAAGTTTCATTATAAATATTAATGAAATGGGTTCATACATGTACTTGATGGTACATTTACAGACATTTATTACTAATGCATCAATTATGATGTGTCAATGTAGTGGACCCTATGTCAACGTTGATGCATTGATGTAGCTAAATTGACAAAGTTGACTCATAACTAGTCATCAATGGGTGACCTTTCGAATTCTTTGTTTAATAAATCTAAGAGGGTTGTAGTGGAAGTAGGTAAAAATTTAATTTTTATTTTAGTTATCCTACCCTAGAGTGGAGGTTTTTCAAGATTGTTTATAAGGATGAAAACCTAAAAAGGCATCTCCAAAACCATTGGGCTTTTACTTTAGATTCTCTCTTTAATGATAGGATGTACTTTGATTTTTTAAATATTATTATTCATTTTTTAGGATCCAAACCCCCTTAATTTTAGTTTTAGTAATAAAGTTCTAATTTTGTTATATGTCTTAAGAGTAAATATTGTTAAAAAAGGTTTTAGTTTTAATATTCTCGTGCTTCAAAAAAAATGATAATTGGGTAGGAACAACAAAAAAAACTTAACTACATGTACCTTAAGATATATAGCTAACATGATACTTTTTGTAAAATTCAGGTAGAACATAAAAATTTCTAAGTATAAGTTAAACTAGTAATTAATATTTTATAGATGACATAACTTATTTAACCATCTTTAATTAGCCAATATAAAGTAATTTGAAGGTTGCAAGGAATGATACAAAACTGAAGACTAAGAAAATGGGCCAATGCACAAAATGGTAAGGGGAGGTGTTGGACCCCAAAAATAATGTTGATAATAAGCAAACAAACATTTTGAGTACATTATAGGCTTAACACCAAGTAGAAAATACCAAAAATAACATGAAAAGAAAAATCTTTCTAATTACAAGGATTTTTTCTCAAGTGTACAACCTTATAGTTGGTATTTTTGAAAAATCAAAGAGAAAAAAATTAATTGTTAGTTGGGAGGATGATCCCTATCCTAACAACATTTATATTACTTTCAACATGTGTGCTTAAACTTAAAAAAGCAAAGGGATTAGAGGTAGTAATAGAAAGGTATGACAACATATTAGCATCTAATAGAATACAAGAAATTGATGGCACATAATGTACATCACTATTACTTCACCACTTAACATTAATCTTACATCAATAACCAACAACTATAGCCTACTTCTTAGCATTAGTTTTGTTAGATAAGGATAGATTTGTCTTATAAGCTATTTGTATGTACTAATCAACACTTCCTATAGTATAGTAAAACATTCATATAAGTTGCTATTTTCTTTGATTTCTTTATTGCTATTTGATTATTCTTGTCATTGACATTAACATGATTTTTTGTATCTTTAACTTTAAGTTGTTTTTTTCTATCCAACTTCAACATGTTTTTTCTTTTCCTTGCAATCTCTTTTTTATAGAGCAAAAAAGGACAAGAATTAAATAAATATTATTCATGATGATATAACTTTTAAAATTTAGACAAATTACAATATTAAATTGGCTGAATATAAGTCTTCTTATCTATTTGTAATACCAATTCCTTTTTATGGTTAAGAAGATTTATTTTGACCAAAAAAGAAAAAAAAAAACATATGCAAAAACCAAATGTAGCAATAGTCAAACCCAAGTACAAGATCTTGGATGATTTCTAGGAGTAATTAAGAATAAAGAAAGAATTAAAACCTATATATAAACTGGTAAAATTAGAAACAAGAAATATAAAGACATTAATTATGTCAAATGCATAACAAAGATAGGGGAAAGAATTTCTGTAAAAGATAATGAAATTTATGATAAGGAAAAAATATATTTGGAAAAAATATTAAATAAAGAATTTTTAAGAGAAGATATTAAAGAAGAATAATCAAATTTAGGTTTGGGTAATAAATTTTTTTCTCAAGGTGAAAACAATGTTATCTAAGATAAAAATGGAAAAGTTACTAGATAAGAAGACATTCTTATAAAAACTTAGAAAGCATTGAGAGATGAAGGAGTTTCATGGCTGACACAACTATTTAACTATGAAGGATGGAGAAATGCCTAAAAATTGGAGAAAAAACAATGGTGTTCCTATCTACCAAAATAAAGAAGATGTGCAAAATTATGCAAACTATAAAGCGATAAAGCTAATGAGCTATATTATGAAGCTTTGCAAGAGATTCATAGAACAACATCTTAAATTTGAATTAATAGTATTAGAAAATCAACTTAAATTTATGCTAGAGAGATCTACTATAAATACATTTTTTATATAATAATTAATGGATAAATTTAGAAAATATAGAGAAAATCTATATATGATCCTCATTGCATTGGAAAAAGCATAAGATAGAGTGCCTAGAGCATATGATATTGTGTTAGTAGATATTGCTCAAGAAGTATAGACATGCTCTAGAATCAAAAGACTTTAAAAATTAGTAGAAGTAAGATAGAATATATGGAATGCAACTTTAATAATAGCATAAATAGTAGTGAAATAGAAGTGACAATAACAAGGTAAAAAAGTCCCTCACTATAAACAATTTCACTATCTAAGATCAATTCTTCAATTAGATGGTGCAATCAATAAAGATATCAAAAATAGAATTGAGGTAGGCTAGTTAAAATGGAGACAAACTAGTGGTGTTCTATGTGATAAAAGAATACCAATAAAATTAAAGGGGAAATTTTACAGGACAAAAATAAGAACTACTATATGATATGATAATGAATGTTGGGTAATACCAAAGGAGCATGAACAATAACTTATTATAGTAGAAATGTAAATGCTTCAATGAATATTGAATGTTAGTAGAAGAGATAAATTACATAACCAAAATAAGAAAGGAAGACTTGGAGTGGCTTCTATTTCAGATAAGCTACAAAAATAATGACTTAGATGATTTGGACATATACAAAGAAGATTAGGCAATGAGCCTATAAACAAAGGTTGCTATATTACTATTCTAGAAAAGCCATCGAAAGGAAGATCAAAGAATACATGGGAGAAAACAATCAAAGATGACTTAAAAAAAAAAACTATAAATAAATAAGGATCTAGCTCTTTATAGAGGCGAATGATGAAAAAGAACTCATGTAGTTAACCCATTTTGTTAGAACAAGGCTAGTATGATGATGATGATGATATGATGGAGTGCCTAGAGATGTTATTTGGTGGGCCTTGTAGAGTAAAAGCATCCCTAATAATTATGTTAAAGTGATTCGAGATAGGTGTAAATAAGCTACTACTAGAATTAGGAAAATTTATGGAATCACATCTAATTTAGTAGGCCTACATTAAGGATTTGAACACAACCTATAATTATTTGCCTTTTGATGAACCACGATATTGGGGCCACGATATTGCATCTGCGATATTGGGTATGCGATATCGGAGCTCAACAAGCGATATCGAGCATCTGATGTCGGGACCTGCCTCATCGCCTATAAATAAGAGGTAGGCACGCTTGGTTTGCATAGTTAGTCTTAGTCCCTTACCTGAACTCTTGTAGTTTTCCTTCCTCAGAGTTAGAATCATTTCTGAGTGCCCGCAGCAGGAGTCACAAAGTGAATGGATCTTTATTCGAGCATTGTGTACCTGAGCACACCTTGTAGCTAGAAATAAAGACAAACTTGGTGATAACCCTTGTAGCATTCAAAATATCTTATTTAATGTTATTTACAGTTATTTAATGCTTTCCTTAATTAATTAATGTTCTCTTTCTCACCATGTTAACTCCCCCAAGTAAGCACACTCAGTATGACGACTTCAAGCGTGCATGGAACACTTGGTAACCCAGTAACGATTAGTGTTTGGTAATCCCAGTAGTGTTGCACTAGTTCAGGATGTGTACGACAAGTGGGAAAGGATGCTGGTGTTAGGACTAGTTAGAGCATAGTCAATTAGTTAAATTAAATTAGTTCACTTCTCCCTTTGTAGCATCAGGACATAAAACATCAAAAAATATATAAAAATCATATACCTCAAGTTTACTTAACCATACAATTGTGCTATACAAGTAAGCTTGGGAAGACAACGATTGATTAACTCGTCCGGGTTCTGTGAAAGCGCATAAGCACTTAGTCCTTGGAATTCGCCTCGATTGTGCGTGTACGCTCGTATTCGTATGGTTGAGCGTAGGGATACCTTGTCGCTTGTCACCTTTGTTATGGATGAATTGGTAATATAGGATTGAATTCCTTGGTGTATGCTATTTGCAGATGATATTGTATTGATGCATATAACTCCAAAAAATATTACTTACAAAACTGAAAAAGTAAAAACATGACATAAAATCAAAATGCTTAAGAATTAGTAAAAGTAATATAGAACACATGAAATGCATTTTCATCAAGAGCATACATAGTGGTAAAATAGAAGTAACAATTCTATACCAAAAAGTTCCTTATTGAAAATGGTTTTACTAGCTAAGATTAATGCTCTAATCAAATAGCAAAATTGATAAAGACATAAGAAATATGATTGAGTCAGGATTTCAAAATAGAGATAAGCTAGTGGTGTTATATGTAATAAAAAAAGTTTAATTAAACTAATTAGAAAATTATACAAAATAGTAATTTGGGTAGTACAAAAGATTCATGAATAAAAAATCAATGTGATGAAAATGTGAATGCTTGGATGAATGTTAAATGTTACAAGAAGAGATAAATTGCATAATATAGATATTAGAGGATTTCTTGGAGTAGCTTCAATTTTAGGTAAGCTATAAGAATGGTATCTCATATGGTTTGGGCATATCCAAAGAAAATTAGATAATGAGCCTATTAGAAAAGGTTGTTACATTGAACAATCATTGAAATAAAGACAAATGAAAATAACAAAAACATTTTTAAATGATATAAAAATAATTGATAGGTAGTAAATAAGTTGATTGCATATTGCATTGATGTAGCTACGTTGACGCATGTTGGGTCTACTACATTGATATATTGGTGTTAACATAGTGGTCTATTTTACTTATATAAATGCATCACTTATTGTATTTATGGTACAGTTTGATCAATTAGTAAAGTGAAACTCTTGTAGTTTTCTTTCATAGAGTTAGAATAGTTAGTAAGTGCTGATAGAGTGAAGGTGAATTAACTGACAAAATCTTATTTGGGTGATCATGTCCCTAGATACATTTTCATAAATGGCAATAAGATCAAGATCAATTTACCTTCATTACAGCAATCTAACATAGTTAAGTGTTTTCTTAAATGCAATTTAATTTCCTTATTTATTTACTTCATGCATACTTAAATAATAATTTATAATGAAATGCACATTAATCATGCAAAGTGAGTATGACCAACTTTGAGCATAAATACATTACTGTTTGGTAATTTCATCAGTGTTTCCACTTAGTACACCTAGTATTGGAACACTTTGTAATCTAGCAACATTAGTGTAAGTTCAAGATGTATACAATAAGCTGGGAACAACTACTTATCACATAGGCTAGTTACATCTCATTTCTTACACTTAGATTATATAAATTAAAATTTAATATTTAATAATATTTTTGATGGGACGCGATATCGCATGGGCTGCGATATCGCGGGGCATCATCAAGTCTATAAATAAGAGGTGGCTCTCCCTTGTTTCTCATCTAGATCTAGACCCTTAGCGAAACTCTAGCAGTTTTACCTCTCCAGAGATAGAATATTTTCCATGTGCCCGCAATAGGAACTCCAAAGTGAATGGATCTTTATTCGAGCAAATATTGTACCTGAACACATGTTTGTGTACGACAATAAAGACGAAATTATTGGATAAACCTTGCAGTGCATGGAATAGGCTAAATAGGATTTTATTTAATGTTATTTATTGTTTATCATTTAAATGCTCTATTAGTTATTAATTCTCTCTCAACCCTTCTCTCCTAGTTAAGTGCCTCAGTACGACCGCTTCGAGCACGTGCGTTACGCTTTGTGATCCCAGCAA
>MNCI01004181.1:541288-562462 GCA_015680685.1 Gnetum montanum | reverse complement strand
TTGAGTGTAGGGGTACCTCACCACTCATCATTGGCGCCGTTGTCGGGGACTAAGTGTTTGTGCGCTAAGTAGAACATAAGAAATTATCCACATTATTGGGAGCTTAAACAAACCCTTAGGGTTAATTAAACGAAAAATTATATAACGGTTAATAGCACACCGAATAAGACACAATGTCTTCTTCTTCTTCTCGTAAGAGCACTTCACCACCTAGGGATCATACAAGAAACAGTCGGCAGTCTAAAACACGTAACTGAAATCCACCAGTTCCTCAACAATACCGAGTGGTATATACCCATCCCAATGAGTATATACCCAATTTTACTTTTATCCTCCATCAGGATGAACAACTGCGTTGGAGAGACTTGCAAGGTAACATAGTGTTACCTCTAGATCTTGTAATCCCCAACATGCTTCTTCGTGCTCTTGCACAGATAGGCATGACACAGCTATATGCTGAATATTTTGTGGAAGATTTTGACATGAGGGATTACCATCCCACATCAGTGCAATGTCTAAGGGACTCGAGGCAGGAGAGCCACCATACATTGTTGAAGGGCAAAGGGGTCCCGCACATGCTAAGTGAAATTGGAGATGGTGAACCACTTATAACGGGTTCTCTATCAAATGATGTTGCTCCTTCTAACACTAGTGAGGAGGTGGGGTATTAGAACCTACGCTTCACGATACACAACCCTGGTTCTGATCCTTGTGAACACCAAATGTTCACTGAGGGAACAAAAATACATGACAAGGACAGGCACTTAGATCGTCATCACGATCGGGGCCGTAGCCACAGAAGAGAAGGTAAGGAACATCGTTATGGCGATGGTTCTCCTTCTTCTTCCCCTTCATCACACCATTCACCCTCTCCTTCCACATCAGGGCGTAGTCATCAAGGACATAATGATGAGGATAGAGGTAGGCAAAATGAGAGACCTCAATGAGAGAGTCGAGAGAGAGGACAAGGGCATGAAAGAAGGGAAAGTAGGAAACCACGTAGACATCATAAATGTCATGAAAGAGATGATCATGATGAACCTTTACTTGCCACCCGTAGTATGCTAGATATCACGAAGGCTGTAAGAATACCAACAAGGCATCAAAAAGATAATCGGATCAAGTGCTTAGACATGAATAACATTCCATGATTTGAAGGGGGATATAATGTTGATCCGCAAAATCATTTACAGGCATTACACAAATCCTGCGCCTTGCAAAACATTGAAAACAAGTGGCAAAAACTAAAGTTGTTTCCTAGGACACTCATGAAGGAAGCAGAGAGTTGGTACTGGTCCTTAGAGCCGGAAACCATTAGGAGGTGGAGTACGATGTTAGAGTTGTTCAACGATAAATATCAAACGTACTCCAGAGTGTCTAATTTGCATAAGAAGATCTAAGGATGGAAGCAAGGTACTCATGAACCCTTGGATGCTATGATGGGCTGATACTATGCATTGTTACATTGTTGCCCGGGCCATGGTTACGCACAACGGGATCAACTTCGCCATCTCATAGATGGGCTAAGGTATGAAACTAGGAGAACCCTTGGGACTTATGCCCAAGGGAGACTATCTGAACTTAGATCCCATGAAATTCACAAGTTGTTGGAGCAAGTAGCCAAAGAAGAAGAGGAGCTACGAAAAAGAGAAAGCATGGAAGAATACAACTACGATCCTTCCCTCCAAAAGAAGGGAGTGAGATTCTACGATGAAGAGGATGAGTCACCACTCGAAGAGTTGGTGAATAGAAAAACCTTGCCCCTCGAAAAGCTAACAACTGAAGTTTCGGCTAAGGTAGATCAAATACAGGACTCCTTGGATAGTAGATTTGAACTTGTCCTGAAAATCGTAGAGGAGTCTAAGAAGGAATGAAGTAGTGACAAGGATAAGAAAAAGTGGAGAGATTTAGACCCTACACGTAACAAGGATAAGGGAAAAATGAATATGGCCGATGAGGTTATGGATTCGGATACAGACAATGACGGTGGATGTGAGATCTGCCAATATGACCATCCCAAGGGATGTTGTCCAATCATCTCACATCTACAAGAGTCTGGGGTGTATGCACTCAACTTGAGACTTAACAGACGACAGACACCCCAGAGGTTACCTTATCCCCAAGGTAACCCAAGATAGTTCCACCAACCGTTGACGTACTATCCAAGTGGAATTCCACCACAATCCATCGAGCAACATCAGCAGTGGCAACACCCACAGTCATGGGGGATTCCACCGCCAAGGCAACAATACCCTTACCGGCAACCCGATCCTTATGGCTATTACATGCAGCAGCTGGTTTCTCCAAGTGACTCCATGGGTCATACAACTCCACAACGTCACTACCAAGTTTGGGAGTACTTTAGAAGGACTCCTTCTCCTCTGGGAGATGCTCCACATCCATACCATCCTCCAAATACATCCGCCTCTCTCGCATCGTTAGTTCCAATACCTCCTGCTCCAACAATGCAAGGGGAACTCCCCACTCAACCGCAGCAACGTAACGCTATGAGAGCTATGAACCTTCAACCCGCTACTGGTTCTAAAAACCACAAAAAGAGAATATCTTTCTTCAGAACCAAAAGCCCAAACAACTCCATGCAGCAGCTGGTTTCTCCAAGTGACTCCATGGGTCACACAACTCCACAACGTCACTACCAAGTTTGGGAGTACTTTAGAAGGACTCCTTCTCCTCTGGGAGATGCTCCACATCCATACCATCCTCCAAATCCATCCACCTCTCTCGCATCGTTAGTTCCAATACCTCCTACTCCAACAATGCAAGGGGAACTCCCCACTCAACCGCAGGAACGTAACGCTATGAGAGCTATGAACCTTCAACCCGCTACTGGTTCTAAAAACCACAAAAAGAGAAGACCTTTCTTTAGAACCAAAAGCCCAAACAAGCTCTCACAACCACAAGCGGTTAAGTCTGTGCACACTCCTCCAACATACAAGGCTTTGGAGCACCCTTCAAACCAACAACAGAGCTCAACGCATAGGGTTATGTTAACGCATTTTGTAACTGACTGGATCAAGGTAGGCCACCTTCCCAGGAAACTATCTGACCTTGGAAGTCCCTTAATCTACCTCCAAGTCGCCAGGAATGAACCACATAAGGCTCTTCTTAACTCAGGTTCCGAAGTCAACTTAATATCACGAGAAATGTATAAAGCCTGGAACCTGCCCCAACTTAAGAAGAGCAATATTCAACTAAAGTTGGCAGACCAGTCCAGCACCATTCCCTTGGGATTGGTGGAGGACATCGTTACCACTGTGTTTGGTTGGTCATACCCAACTAATTTCCTGGTGATAGAAGTTAACAGTAACAAGGGGAACTTCCCAATTATAATGGGAAGGGCATGGTTAAGCACAATAGATGCATGCCTAGGGATCCATGATCTTTCCTTGGAAATATCTAAGGTAAACATTTATGGAAAGATCGAGAAGAAGAAAGTTCCGTGCATCACATACAGTGACTCATCGGGTGATCACATGGAGGAATGCTCAGCATCTCCTACATGCAACCGATGTGCCCTAGAAACTCTGAGACAAAGATGCATGTATGTAGCAACCACACAACAAGTGGACACCTCGTGGTTGACAGCTAATCGATATAGCAACCGATCAACATGCATGGAACGAACTGGGGGAACAACTCATGGCCACAACAAAGGCATAGATACATTGGAATATGAGCATCACCGACTTCCACCCCTTAATCTAAGAACATCAATCAGGAGAAGTTGGGCGTTTTTAAGAAATTCAAATAGGCATTCATTATTTCGGATCTCTCCCTTTCCATTTAGTCATGGGGGAGATGGCCACCTATGCTAATCATTTGAGGCCCTCAGTTCTTTTTAATATTTGTTTTACACATTTTTGTTTTACATGTTTTGTTTTAGACATTTTTGTCTTACACATTTTTGTTTTACACATTTTCTTTTACAAATTTCTTTAACTTTTTTTGTTTTTGTTTTACAACATCGTTATACTTTTTCATGTATGTGTGTGTGTGTGTGTGTTATCCATCTTGTAAGTTTGTCACCCAATAAGTGTTCTTAATGATGGTATGAACTATTTTTCTATTGATTGCTAATGTTTCGTTTTTACCTTTAAGTTATGATGTTGATACTAAGGTATGGTTCTTTTGATATAGTAGGCAATGAGTTCACTTCATCCATACATCCACCAATTTCTATGGTCTCTCTCGGCTTGGAAATGTACAATCCCTTTCTAATATGAACAATTAACGAATCGGTAACTGGGCATTTTTCAAACTAAGGAAGGACTCAAGGATTGAAAAGGGTGTGACTTCAAGGGAACTTGATGCATTTGTGTTGGCCATTCTCTTGGGTGCTTGGATGTTTTCTTCTTAAGTTTTCTTACCGTTTCGATGTTACCCAATTATCGAGAAGCTGAGCAAATAAAAATAGCAAAGTCTTTGCATGGTGTGGTTTTCACACATAAACATATAAAACACAAAAAAAAAAAAAAAACTATGAGAATTCAAAGCACACCCCTTAGACGAAATAATCATTGGGGCGACAAGCACTGGTTATGGAACTAAAATAAAAATGTTCCCTCTAACTAAGGCCCTTCTTGCTTCCCATTGTCTCCTCCTTGTTTCGTCAGAATGGTGGTGGCTCTTGGGTGAAGGCATTCTTGTTACTTCAAGTGGATGGATTGGTCGAATGCATTAAATGCGAAGTCACTAGATGTGGTTTGTTTGAGGCTGGACTTGGAATGGGATCTGCTAAGTTACATTAACCATGAAACACACAAGGGGCTATACACCATCTTGTTCTTGGGATTCCATTCCATTCTCTTCTCTCCATCCTTCTCTCCATTGTTCACCTCATTGTCGGTTGTATCGTTAGTGTATATCTTGGTAGATGCATTGTTTTCTTTTTGGTAAATTCTTGTGGTTAAAACTTTAACTCTTGTTCCACATGACATTTCCAGAGCCTACGAACTCTTTGAATGTGGGTTTGTTAGGGCATTAAGGGCATGAGCCTGCTTTGGGGAGGACCCACTGGCATTCCTATTTGGTGCACCAGTTAAATTCTTTCCCTTAACATTTTTGCAATTCATATTTGTTCATTTCCATCTTGACATCCATTTCATCGACGTTATAGTTGTCTTTTTCTCCATCTTTCTTGTTCTTTTTCTTTCTCCATTCTATCGCTATCGGAGGTTCGCGATTAGTCATGGGGGTATGGGGCCCAATTTTTTCAATTTTCTCCTAACCCCTACACTTTTGGTAGTCATCAATATTATATCTCCAAACCCATATCAGCCATACCACAACCCAGCCAATGGAGCTTTCATTGAAATTCATTTACCCTTGCTAATATAAAGACTGTGTTGTGTGTGCAGATGGCAATCATGCAACAATGGATTGGATCTAGAGGGAACACTTGGAATGGAGCAGTGCTAAAAGCAGTTATGCAAGGAGCAAGATCGATGGCACGCTTATGGATGGACAACGAAAGGCGCAATCTTGGTGTTGGCATTAGTAAAACTTCTTTCTCTCTCTCTTTCTCAGCTGCCAAATAAGGCCTGATGTCAAATGTAATAAGGTGTTCACTTTTTTTGTCATGAACACTAGTTTTGTCTTGTCTTGTAATGATGATTTGTTCACATGTCATCCCATTCACCATTAGTTCCATTTGAGTCAATAATCCCATACCATCCCAATATTTTGTAAGGAACTTGAGGACGAGTTTTCATTCAGTCATGGGGATATGATTGGACGCGATATCGCGGTGCACCGCCAAGTCTATAAATAAGAGGCATCTCTCCCTTGTTTCTCATCTAGATCTAGACCCTTAGCGAAACTCTGGCAGTTTTACCTCTCCAGAGATAGAATATTTTCCATGTGCCTGCAGTAGGAGCTCCAAAGTGAACGGATCTTTATTCGAGCAAATATTGTACTTGAACACATTTTTGTGTATGTCAATAAAGACGAACTTATTGGATAAACCTTGCAATGCATGGAATAGGCTAAATAGGATTTTATTTAATGTTATTTATTGTTTATCATTTAAATGCTTTATTAGTTATTAATTCTCTCTTAACCCTTCTCTCCTAGTTAAGTGCCTCAGTACGATCGCTTCGAGCACGTGCGTTACGCTTGGTGATCCTAGCAACAATTAGCGTTTGGTAACCAAGGTTGCATTGGTTCAGGGTGTGAACGGTAAGTGGGAATGGATGCTGATGCTAGGTTAATTAAGGCTTAGTTAGTTAGTTAAAGTTAGTTAATTAGTCTCTTCACCCTTCACCTCATCAGCATAGGAGATAAAATAGAAAAGCTATAAAAATCATATACCTTAGACTTACTTAACCATACACCATGACAAATACAAGTAAGTCTGGGAAGACAACGAATGATTAACCTTAAGTGTTCCATAAGGCGTGTAGGCACTTAGTCTGCGGAGTTCGACTGGATCGTGTGTGTAACGCTCGTATTCGTATGGTTGAGTGTAGGGGTACCTTGCCACTCATCAATTTTAAATATGGTTGCATCAATGTCAAGATCATATGTTTAACCATACATACTAAGGGTATAACTAGGAAGATAGCACCTTGTGATTAAGACTAACCATCTAGATGCCGCACTAGTTTGATTCACAGATTATGGTTACGTCACTTGCATATGCTTGTGATTTGTATGGTTGGAGATTGGAAACTCTTGTTGCTTATCAAAAATACCAATTAATAAAGATTTGCCTCTTCATATAGACAAATGATGAAAGAGAACTCTTGTTGCTAATCCCATTTTGTTGATGATGATCATTGTAGGGGTTTTGAAGGGGTTGAAACAAAACAATTTGACTATTGATATTAGCAAGACAAATACTCTAACATACTACTTTTGTATAACTCACATAGAATGTAAAGATGTCATACGTTTAATTTGAATGGGCAACCTCTCATTTACAATTCCTTGTGAGCTAATTAGATAACAACTCAAGCTAGCTCTTATTAGCTAAAAAAAATAATTAGGCTCTTGTTATTTTTGAATTAAAATAGGTCTAGATTCCAAGAGAAGAGATAACTTGTTATTTATGCAATCAAAAAATTGACGATGAGTATCACGTATTCCTAAAATGTCCTATTCTACAGCAAAGTTACAAAAAATGGTAAATTATAGCTAATAGTTTAATTGAACTTTTTGAAATAGTACTAAGGAAACTTGGTAACTTTATTAATAAAGTGCTTGCTACTCATATTATGTATTTTTTTTTGTTCAATGAGGTGTTAGCTTAGCGGTAAGGATCTTGGCTTGGTAATGGCAAGTCATAGATTTGATTCTATTGGGTGGCATTAAGTTATAAATTTAAAAGAAAAAATGATGTAAAAGGAATTTTGGTCCAATGTAAGTAAAAATTTTAGATCTTAAGGGTTTACGAACATAATAAAAAATTGTTTTAGTTTCAATAACATATATTTACATAAAAATTTTGCCCCTAAGTAAAAACCAACAATAGAACTATTTATGATTGTTAGTGTTTATGTTCTTGTTTATGATAAGTGGCTTAAGTAATTACTTCATGCCTAAGTCGCATGGTAGAGAATGTAACTCATTGAAACTCTATATCGAAACCTTAAAATAAAGTCATGTCAAACTACTCTCCTACCATTATCACATGCAAAAAATCCATAGTTTCAAAAAATCCATAGTTGAAACCTATCTTTTCAACCATAAATTGTACCCCGTTTAAATAAAAAACATCATGAATAGTTAATCATAGAGAAAGAACCCTGTTTTTCCCTAACCTGCATACAATGGTGGTACATAATTTATGGTGATGAGGTGTTCAACTAGTCGTCAAGTCACAAATTCGTTTCTTAAGTAGCGCCTCAATTATAAACTTCTATAAATATTAAAGTGCACCTTCGCTTACTTTGAATTTCAATACGGCGGATGCAAATCGTCAGATCACTGTTAACCGCAAGAGCTACCATGAACCACTGCAAATTGTGCCTCTACCCATGCCTGCACGGTTGTGTGTACAATGAACTCTAATTGAGTTGTTTTGGCGATCAGGCTCATTTCGGCCTGCTAAAAGTGGCGCTGTAGTTTCTGCAAGTGCCTTCAACGGAACGGAAAGGAAAGAAACAAGCAAATAGGAAAGCTTTAGGCTCACAATAACAAGAAGAAAGGCAGTTCCTGAGTCGCAAGAGTTGGAGTTTTGAGGAGGAGGAGCAGGCGAAATGGAAGGTCTGCGTGCAGGGCCTGAACTGCCTTTCAGGATCTCCTTCAGCGGTCATTCTGGTCACTTATCACTTCAGCCTATTCACCCTTGCCAGCGTTCCTCCTCGCATCTGTCTTCTCTTCCCGATTTAGTTCTTGTATGTCTACCTTGTTACTCGTATTTACTTGTCTACTTTGTGTTTCGTCTCTTTTAAATTCTGTTTGCAAAACTAGCAGGATGCTGAAACATGGAGGAAATTTTTGTGACTCTTAGTTTGAATGCCAAATTCTCTTATGGGGACTTCTGTTTTTGTGTTATATTTCCTGCTTTAGAATGTCGGACTGATTGATGCTTATAATTTGTTTTTAATTCATCTAATGCAGTTCCTTCGTCATTAGTTGAGCTAAATTTGGTGGTGAATATGTTAGTTTACGCTCAGTATTGTTTATGATATATTGTGCAGCCTTCGGCACTAGAGCCAGTGACGCCAGAGAGGGCGGCGAAGAATGTGGAAGAGCAATACCTTACTCCGTCACTGGATGAGGGAGAATTGCACCCGAACAAATGTGGTAAACAATGGGATTTTGACTGGTTTAACAGAGCTGTTCTGCATTTGGAACCATCGTTACCTAGATTATATGTGGTTCCTGTTTGGGAGGCACCTTATAAACGAACAACGAATCAAAAACCCGAATTCAAAGATGAAACACAGACTCTGGGATCTGAGAAAGCCGCCAGTGAAAGTTCAAGTTTCTGGATTCCAGAATCTTTGCAGGTAAATATTTTTGTTAGTTTGCAGCAGTGGTTACTGCCCCATGATAGTCTGTTAAAATTGTGTTTGTCGGTATGTATACGTTGGATTCATACTCTCTGCCACATGCTAAGACACCAAAGTACATATATACCTTTATTTGAACTGGGTTAATGTTGATAAACAAAGGAAACCGAACAACAAAAATGAATTTTAATTGAACAGCATAAGTAACGAAATAGGAAACGAACTTTCAAAAACAGTCATCGCTTCTTTCACATTAATTTGTGTGCGATACCTAGTAGCATCTCAACAGCCAGCATATTGCACTCCAAGCTGAATGCAACTAATGCTATATTCACTGGCTGCGCATATATGCAGCTTTCTGTTAAATGTAGATAGTTGGGAAGATGAAGGTATAAGGTTATATGGCTGCTTGTAATTAGAGATAGTTGGAAAGATAAAAGGAATGAGGTTCTGGTATTAAACTGACATCTCTTCCAATATCAAAGAAAGGGAGGTGTCCACAATCTTTCCAAGCTTGTGAAATCATGTTGCACAGACCATTTTTGTGCATGCATCAGCTGGGTTAACTATGGTATTGTGGCCAGAGCCCATCATTTTCACAATATAGATCTCTTGTAGCTTGAGTCCAGTCTTTTCCAAGGCCTCTTTAACAAATGGTTTTAATAATGCATGATAATTTCTTTCCTGACTAGACAAATGGTACTCTGACTGTCACATTAGAGTACACAGCCTTCTTGGTTCACTTTTCCCTTCCTGGCAAGCCTTACATCATATTCATCCTTTTATTTTTACAGCCACATGTTCTTCAATACTTTTGGAACATTTTACCTGATTCCAAATTTTTTTCTTGCAATGATTTCATTCATCATTCATGTTCTTCTGCCATAGATCATTTTCTTTGCTTGCATTGCTTCATAGTAGCATTCTGGTTCATTGGTGCCTGTGAGGAATATAAAAGCAAAGTACTTGGTCAATGTGTTCCTTCACATCATGGACCTTTGTGATGGGTCCTGGGATCTTCTCATGTGCATTGTCAAAAGGCATCTTCCCTACCTCAGCTGCTATTTCATTAGGATCAGCAGGTCCTTCAGGAAGATCAGTTTTGATATCACATGGATGCAAATAAAAAAAGGGTCATCACCCAGAGGATCAATGCTCATCCCACTAAGTGGGGTCCCAGGAGGATCAGTAGATGAGCAAAAGTCTAAGTTTTTTTCAAGTGGCTGTGCCCAGGTCTGAACACAGGTCTTACAACCTAGGAAACAAGCACTTTATCATCATTCCAAATGATGGCCATCATATGGATGCATATAACTATTTTAAATTGATAAAGGAACAAATATACTTTTAGTGGCTTTTTTGTGCTTATCTTTCTTCTCCATGTTGTGGTACATGACATCATCCTTAATTAAAATGTCTTTGAGTATGATAAATTTTCTGTTCTACAGAATCTTGTTTTTGGTAACCCATCTGATATTAGCACCATTGCCAAGCATATGGTAGTTTTTTTATTTTGGTTCAATCTTTATATCTATTTGCACAGCTAAACATAATGCATTGATGTCAGGCAGTGAAAAATAAAGAAAAGATTAGTTTAATGGAATAACGACACATTTCTATGAAAGAGTTAACAGAACACATTGCATCGGTCGAGCGTAAAATTAGGAAAGTTAAATTAGAAATCAAGAGAGGCAGCAAAGATCATCTGCGTAATTCTTAGGATCTGAAGAAACGATGAGCTTAAGAAAACCCTTCATCACATCCTAAAAGAGTTATGCAATAATATCTGCACAAGAGATAAATTCCTTGAAGAGGGAGAGCTGCTTCTTAATTGTTGGAGGCTTTAGAGTTAAGAAGGAAGTTATGGGTTCCAAAGTATCTAGAATCCAATGTATTAAAGAGAATGATTGTAGCTCAATTTTTTCATGCAGCAGTGTCAAAGCACCATGCATAAGAGATTTGCAAATAGTTATTTTTGAGGATTTATTTTTATCTTATAAAGATCTAGATGAAGGATGGTTAAGCAAAGTCATTGATGATATTCATGCTAAACTTACAAATGCTGTTGATAAATTTTTATACAGCCATGTTACTATTTTTTAGAGGGCATCGGCAAGTATGTTAGTGCCTAAGACATGCCCTTAGGCTTATGGCATAGTGAGTGCAAAGGGATTCCAGTACTAGGATTTGAATCCATTGCTTTTAAATACAACACTGTGTAAGCGAACCATCTGAATAACAGTCAGCAACCAACAGCCATGTTACTGTTGAAGAAATAAAACTATAGATTTCACAATGAAAAATATACCAAATTGTTTTCTCGTGGAATTTTATCAGAAGTATGGTGACTTTTTTGAGAAATGGATTTTCAAACTATGATACATGAATTTTGGAGGTCTGCATAATACCCAGTGTTAGACATGAGGTCACCTCTAAGGTTTCAGCAGAAAGATAAAAAGATGTTATACCCTTTATCATTAGTGATTGCCAAGGAATTTGTGTGGAAGAAAGGCAAGTATTAGATTGGTTATTCTAGTTCATGAAATCTTTTTTGGGTTGAAAAATTTTATGAAATTTTTACTTTAACATAAAATAAATGTTTGCTTGGAGTTAAAAAACTTGATTTAATCATAGCATACGATACTGTTTCATGGTAATTTCTAGATGCAATCTCAGATAGATTTGGAGTTTCTTATCAGTGGCCTTAGATGCTTACAGAATGTTATGCTAGTCCATCCTTTTAAATTTTCAGTAATGAAGATGTCCAGGTGAGATGGTACAGTTATAATGGACTAAGATAGGGAGATCCCAGCGCTTCCCTTTTCATTATGGTTGCAGAAGCTGTAGGATGCTTGGTTAAGGATGAAGCTAATAAAGTTGTGATTAAACGAATTACATCATTTTATGGCCTTCCTAATTTTGCACCTTTGCATTTTGTTAATGATCCATTTATCTTCTAGGAATGTTAAGAAAGATGCATCCAAAATATTAATGAGCTATTAGATAATGTTTCTTAGGTATCAGCCTTAACATTTAATTTTGAATAAATCACTTTATTGCTTTTTAATCATATTGCATTTCTAACTTGCAATACAGCCAAAGTTTTCAAGGCTTATGCATCCTTGTCTGTGGTATAGTGCATGAGAGAAGTGGGGAAGGGAGCACATATAGGGCTTATTGGCTAATATTGGAAATCACAGTAGACAAGGATTAAGGGAAAATCCGCTGCCCCGATTTGCATTATTGGTGTGAATATTGGTTTCTGAAGCTTTTGGTACTTTTCTATCGTAATGGCCAGAAGTGTTAATCTTTTAGAAATGAAAAAAATATTACCTCCTTTTTATGATTTGAATGAGCTCTCTCAAGTAAGTATGAGGGTATGCCATTATTTCCTGGAAAGAACGAAGTTTTGGAGATACTTATTCAAAGATTGGCTGCCTAACATTGCAAGTATATTACCATAGCAGTTAGATCAAAATTCATTCAGAGTTGTCTTTAATTTGATCTCATATATTTGATATCATGTTTGTGGTCATCCAATTTAGAGTAAGAATTCCTGAAGTGGGATCCTGAATGTTGAAAGAAAATTTCTCTCTTAGATTGGAATAAAGTCTGTTATTCAGAATCATGGAGTGAAATTAGTAGAGTCTTCGTGTTTTTCTTGCCTTTTTTAATAGTAACTTCTTTGTGTCTGCTTTTTCTGTGGTGCAGTTTGTGGATGCAAGGTTTTGACTTTTTTTAAGAAAGGTGAACCTGGTACCATGGCGGCTGGGGCATATCTGGAAGATTAATTATATTATTGACCATACTGGATACAGAACTGAAAATTATAGAAAACATCAACTAGAAAGGAAAAAAGAGGCCAAACTCAAGTGGAGCTACTAGAGGTTCTAGTACAAAACAACAAGAGGACCTCCTATGCCAACAAAAAATAAAGACAATTAAAACACTAAAAGAGGGAAGCAAGAGACATCATTGGGCTAAAAAAAGATCTAAATTAGGGATGTGCAAAATAATTAAGCAAAAAGAAAAGCCAAACTGTGAATTTTTCTCTCAAATGAAGAATGTTGGGCAGCTTAAGGCATTTTTCCTCAAAATTCAACACCACCATGGTAGTGAAGGAAGGAGCAATACTCTACAACAAACCTTAGAACTAGGGTCTTAGAATCACACTGTGCCTATGTGAAGACCCACCGATTTTTGCAGCACCACAAAGTATGAAGGGCATATGCAATAAGAGTTTTAGGTTTGCTGTTCTTCCATTTTTCTAGAATTCAAGAGGTTTGAGAGATTACATTATGAATGGACATGTAGTTCTAATGAGTCCTAATCATGCATGTGAGCTCTTGCTAGAATGATTGGGTACTAGGACATTGAAATAAACAAGGGTCAATGATCTCACGTTGTGTTCTACATCTTATACAAAGCTAACTTAGAATTAAGCCTTTGTGGTGTAAAAGCATGTTCATAGGCAATTTTCCATACAGACATTTTGACATAAAAATTTTGCATTTTGGAATCATAATATCCTACCACTATCCTTCCTTGAGAGGGCTCATAATACCCTGAGCCAATTTTCATAAACATCATTCAAGTTATACTAATTAGAGTTGTCCCAACAAATGGATTGCCCTTCAACATGCACATTCATTTTAAACCAAACTTTTAGCTTTTTAAAACTCCACCATGGACTAGCACAAGTTATTGGAGGTGCATTGTGAGACAAAAGATTATTGTAAAGGCACTTCACACACATCACTTGAACCCATGGATTGTTCCTTGTGTAAAGCTATGTATTCAATTTACCATGCAATGCCAAATTGATGTCGTGAAGATGTCTAATGCCCCAACCACCTTCCTGAATAGGTTGATAAATACAATCCTATTTTATAGTGTGAAAACGTATATTCCTATTCCCTTAGTGTGAGACCAAAGAAATTGACGCTTCATTTTTTGTAGGATATTTACAATTGCTTTTGGGGCTTTGTAGCAAGAAAAGAGATAAAGGGGCATAACATGAAGCACTGATCTGAGCATTTGGAGTCTCCCTGCTTGAGTTAAAAGCTTCTCCTTTCATGTAGCCAAACATTTTGCCAATTTGACAATTATCTCTTCCCAAAAATTGATTTTCATAGCTTCTATCGTAGGTAGGCCATCTACAACTAATCCGCTCTGTTCTTTTTTCAACTACATTATATATGCTCTAAGTTTACAAGCGTTATTAATAGTGATTGGGAAATTGGAACAGAAACAAAGTTCCTTTTTGTGTTCCAGTGTTGGGAGGAGATTCGCTTGTAGTGGAAGGTAGGTGGTTGGAGAATTTGATGTCTTGTTAATACCAACATTGCGTTATTTATTTGGCAGCTGTATCTTGGAGAGGAACCTTGGGTTCCTATATAGAGACACTATGGTAATGCTCCCTTTCATTTGGTTCCAACTATCATTAAAGCAAGCCCTATTTGGGGAAGTGACTGTCCTGTTTGCCTGTTCCAATTGGAGAATTCTGGACTTGGCATGCTTAATTGAAGTATAATTGTGGAAGAAATGAGTATCAACATTACCCTGTAGGAGCTATTTTGTTTTGGGTTTCTGCTTTGAAAAGAAATTTTTTTTTTTTCTTTTGCGGATTATCCTCCAGAGCTTGGAGAAGATCCCATTTACGTTAGTGGAGATCTTGAGATCAACCCATTGTTTCCATTCCTTGTTGGAGTTCATCCAATTGCTGCAACAGATCTTGCTTGCATTGGTGCCAATAAGAGGATACTCTTTTCTATAAGTAATCATGCTGTAATGAAGTTTTTTCAGTTTTTGAAGAAGCTTGAATTGGACAGTCCCTGAAGTTGTTTGACCCCACTTGTGTTGCACAATTTGTCTCACTTTATCTTACTAATTCATTTGTGATACAAGACTTCAGTGTTCAATAGGATGGGTCAATGATCTGAACAAGTGTGAAGAAAATGACGAGCAAATGCACTAGGGGAACATTGGTACCAAGAAATATAAGTCAAAACCATGTCCAATTTACATAAAATTTAATCCACACCCTGGCTTTGATTCAACCACATCTAAACTCCTGGGCAAAGGAATCTTCAACAGAGCCGAAGAATTGATTGCATCCATAAAGGGAGAATAAGCCATCATACTCTAAAATCTCCAAGCTTCTCTTTGGATTTCAATCATCATCATCATCCTAGCCTTGTCCCAACAAAATGGAATCGACTACATGAGTTCTCTTTTGCCATTCACCTCTATGAAGAGCTAGATCTTTGTTTATTTGTAGTTTCTTCAAATCATCTTCAATTGTTTTTCTTATGTCTTTTTTGTTCATTCTTTTAGTGACTTTGCTCAAACAGTGTTGCAACAACCTTTTTTAACAGGTTCCTTATTTGATCTTCTTTGCACATGTCCAAACCATCTATAAGATGCCATTTTTGTAGCTTATTTGAAATAGAAGCAACTCAAAGCCTTCCTCTCGTGTTTGTATTATGCAATTTATTTCTTCTTATAACATTCAATACCTATCTAAGCATTCACATTTTTGCCATACTGATTTGTTGTTCATGCTTTTTTTTTGTACTGCTCAACATTCAACACCATATAAGATAGCAAGCTTGATGACCGTACCATATAAGATAGCAAGCTTGATGACCATCTTATAAAATTTTCCTTTAAGTGTAACTGGGGTTCTTCATTGCATAGAGCACCACTAGCCTGTCTCCATTTTGACTATCCTGCCTCAATTCTATTATTTATATCTTTATCAATTTCACAATCTAATTGGAGCATTGATCCTAGGTAGCAGAACTGTTTGCAAGGAGGGGCTTTTTGGCCTTGAATTGTCACTTCTACTTCACCATTGTTTATGCTGTTATTGAAATTTCTTTCTATATATTCTGTCTTGCATGTATTGATTTTTAAGCCTTTTGATTATAGATCTCAATATAGAATTATAATCCCCAACAAACAACATTGGTTCTGTGATATGTTGAAATTTGGAGTGAAAATGCTCCCAAAAGGTACCCCAATCTTGAACTCAGGAAGGACCATACATATTGACGAAAATCCAATTAGGAGAACCTGAAACCTTGATTGCCAACACTGAAAAATCAGATTTCCATATAATTCAGAAACCTCAAAATGACCACAAGAACTCAAAACAAAAACCACATTAAGGGAAAAGATGTCGAATAAGATCCACACTTTCAACATCATCCATTTTTGTCTCCTGCAGATACAAAATAGCCACATTTTTAGAAGACTACCAAGATCTGATGGTCTGTTGGTGTGAGAGGGCATCAACATTCCAGTGAAGAATCTTCATTTGATGTTGGAGGAAGAGGCTTTCTTATGTCTTAAATTGAGAATGTCCAGACAACTTCATGTCAGTTGTAACTGCTTTTCCCCCTTAATATTGTGTGGTTTTTGGGTGAATTGAATTCAGGGTCGGAATGCAAAGAGTTGAAGCTGCAATCTATGAGGGTGTGGAGCCATAATCTCAAGGAACCACCTCTTGCATTTGTTAATTGGGTTGCAGCATTGAATTATCTTCTTGTTCTACTGATTGCAATACCTTCTTGTTCAAGTGAGATCTTAGATTAGGTTTGAAAATGCCCTTGATTATCTTAGGTCCATAAAGAATTTGGCTGGGCTGAAAAGGAAAATGCCTGACTTCATTCCATAAGTAGGAAATTTCTGCATTGTTAGTAGCTTTCTGATTTGTAAACATGCATGCTCCCCTAGTTTTACCATCAAAACCTTTTCTATCCAAAAGTAAGAGCAAACCCTAGGGTTCCAACTCAACAA
The DNA here is from genome assembly GCA_015680685.1 of Gnetum montanum. NCBI lineage: Eukaryota > Viridiplantae > Streptophyta > Gnetopsida > Gnetales > Gnetaceae > Gnetum > Gnetum montanum. The sequence continues at coordinate 545,681 of MNCI01004181.1, read as the reverse complement.
AATGTAGAGATGTCCCAAAGATCAAAATCCAAATCAGGCAAACAAATCCAACAACAATAAACACACATGACATGGATTTTAGCCCATCTGGAGCGGCCCACAGATCAAGGGCGACAAAGTCAACCATGTAGCTTATAATTGTCGATTTCGTCCAAAATGGGAGCTCAGATGTTTGTAGAAAAATAATAAATTTTTTTTATAGATTATTTGTTGGCTGAAAGACTTTTACCTGCAGCTGCCATGACCTTGTTGTTTTCTGAACTTGACTCTGATTCAATGATTGATCCATCCAACTAACAATTGCCCACTCAACCTTTGACAACAGATTTTCCCGATTTGTACACCAACAATCTCTTGGTGCAGATTTTGTTTTCTGCGCCAAGAGATTCAAAACCTTGATATGCCCTGCAATGTTTTGAATTTTACAACTGTAAATGCTAATAACTTAGGATGTGACAAAGGACCATTGATCTATTTGCTCATGCTAAAAAATGAAGTTGATTTAAACAGTAGAAGAAAGCAATTTTTGGGGAGGACATGTGAAAATGAGACAGAAAGCTTCTTTCCCACTACAACTTCCACAACATATCACCAGCACAACACCCTACATTCTAAACCAAATTTGAATGTGACTTGTACAATCAGATTTGTATATTGAATTGCATTCACTAGGTACATCCATACCACTTTAAAATCAGCTGTCCTTACTACAGTAGCTGCATTTAACATGTTTATGGAAGTTTTAAGAATCCATATAATTGCATTATATGTACATCCATATCATTTTATAAACCAAATGTTTGATTTGTAATCCCATTAGCATTTTGAAAGCAGAACATGATGATATACCGATACATCGTTCTTTCTGCATAATATTTGGTGTTTTTTTCACAATAATCCCATGTAAATTCTTCTACATATTTTTTTATTGGAGTCAAGCTTTTTGTCATGACTAGATTGAAGTGAAAGAAATGGGAGAAAAGGCAAATGATTCATCTTCATTGTTACGAAGGCCTGGTCCACCAGAAGATTTTGTTAGTGGAAGCACAAGCAATCGACCATTTCAACCTGGGGGATTTGATGAGTCGCAGTCTCTAAGAAGGAAAGTTCCTGAAGGATCATTAAATGGTGAATGGCTTAAAGAAATTTTTGAAGCTGGTTCTCTACAAACAGTTCCTCCAGGTTTTAAACAAGGCTTTGATCTCGGGGAGTCAAAGGTCTTCTCCTCCTTATTTGATTTAAGGTTTCCTTGCAGAAAATATTATTTTCTTGTGTTAATTCTTTTTATAACCAGAAAATTTCTGTTTACATTGCTATGCTTTTACATTTTGCAGGGGTATTTTAAACCGCAAAAAAATTCTTTTTCTGATGGCGGATTTCAAGAGGAACTTGGAAAGTTTCACAGTCAGACATCCGTGAGTGGATATTTTTCTAATCCATTATATAGCATGTTCCTGTTTGTACCATTATATAGATCATGGTTTCTAATCTACATGACCCATATATATGCATTTTAGATTTCTATAAATGCATTTAATTAGTGATTTATGAAAATTATGCTCTTTTTATCTTGGTGGTGTTCCATGCCAAGATGTAGGATTGAAACATTTATATCTGGTATAATTCTTCTAAAGAGGATATATTTATAAAGTTTAGCATCAGATATCATGAGAAATCTTCAATCAAGACCTATACAAGTGTTTTCTATTATAACAGATATTAATGTTTGGCGTTTTGCGAGAGTTCAATTACATTTCTTTAGTTGTGTTTATTTGCAAAGGCTGTTACTCGTCTCATCTCATTTGTTGCTAGAGACTCAGTGCTCACCTTTGGACCTGTTGGACAAAGCAGTTTTAGAATTCCTTTTAAGGAAATACTTTTCAATCCATAACTCAGTGCTGCCTGGTGGAATTGAACCTGTAACTTGGAGTTACCAGGCCAAGACTCTTACCACTAAGTTAATGCCTCATTGTTTTAACTGTTTGAAAAAAATGCCAGATGATTCTGTTTCTTTTCTGTAATGTCATGTCCTACCATGCCTTTCCATGTTTGCTTACCTTGGAGGTAAGATATAAATGTTGGGTAATATTTTCAGGATAAGTTGCCAAATATGGTTGACTTTTCCCACCAAAATTGTAGTCCTTAACTCTGACTTTTTTGGGGGCCAAACAAGTTGCCCTTAAGAATAAACTTTTTGGCTATTTATTTTTAGAAATCAACATGGGTATAAAAATATATTTAAGAACAGACCTGTAGCGACATTTACAGGAAACAAAACATACGAGTGTGCAGCGGGAAAAGACATAGCTTCTACAGAAAAAGTATTTTTACAGCCTGTATTGCCGTTAAATTCTTCTATGAACATACAGTGATGATGTATTTATTAATCTGCAGAAATGCTTGTGACTCTCGACAGTAATGAAACCTTTGAATTTTTGGTTTCCTTTCAGCAGAACACTTTTGCCATTGCTTCTTTTAATTCCTGCACCGTAGCAGTATGTTCCTGCCATTGTTGCTCTGAGATTTTGCACAGCAGGAATTAGTTCATTTGTTTGATAGTTTGTTTTCATTTTATTTTTTGCTCTTGCTAAAATGCCTTCTTGTCTACAAATATGATTATTTTTCTAACCTGTTTGGGGAACGGCTCAAGATCTGTTTCCAGAATCCCTTACCTGAATTGTTACTAGGCATTGTTTCTTTACTTGTGAGTCCAGCAGCATTTCATGCATTGGAAACTATCAAATGATCTGGTCTGAGTTGATTTCAAAGGGCTCTTTTAAGATAGCATGTGACTCAGTTAGTGACATTTTTCAATGAATCAACTTACAATAATTTTTGGTTATGAATAGAACAAGCTAATGTAGGCAAGCATGGTGTCTTTATTTCAATGTGAACCCTTGCTGTACTACAAAAGTATGCAAGATTATTGTCTGTTGCCCTTCCTGCAAGCATTCTTCGAACAGCCTTATGGGATTTTATTATGGGAAACTCATTTTCACAACTTGAGCATTTTAGATCATGAAATGAAAGGTTGACAGAGAAATATCAATGAAAGTTTGCTGATATCTATTTGTGAGGAGTAGACAGATGCAAGGCCTATTGTTATGCTTGGCATTCTCCTATAAGTCAATATCATTTGTCTGTTGTTTATAGAATACTAGAATTCAGATGAAGTATCCCCTGTAAAGGTGGAGTCTGAAAGAAATGACAAATGAATATTGCTTGGGTGATTGGGTCATTGATGTTATTTCTACATCTATATTCTTTGATAATATTATATTATGAGCATTCAAGTTTCAGATTGGTTAATCAATTTCTTGTTTTATAATCCAAACAAATGTACATTATTGTAGTAGGTTAATGCACATATGTTACGGGTAAGAATTCAAAGTTACATGAAAGCTTTGCATAGTGTCCAAACCACCATGAAATATGGGTAACCGACAGAACTTTACTCAGTCTAGTAATGTCCATCCTCTAGGATTCAAAATGCATGAAATAAAATCAAATTACCGTTCTTTTGTGACAGAAAATTGGGGATTTAATATCATGTTATAAAAGAAAATAGTCACATAGCCTCAGAAGTTTGCTTTATTTTTTAGAACTGAACTTTACCTTTTCTAGCGTATCACTAGAATGTGTTATGTTTTTTAATTATAACGTGTTGGCAGATGTGTATGAGAATGGGATGTTGACCTTACTTTGTCATGGGCAATGTGCACGTTCCTCCTTTAGTTTTATTGTTTGTAATAGAAGTCCTTCGTTGAACAATGCTAAAACTGTAATAAAACTCTTCTTAAACAATTCTAAAATGAACAAAACAGTTCTGAAAAAGGGAGAATGATTATGACCGTAGCATTTGGAAGAATTTCCAAAGAAGAAAAAACATTCTTGGATATCCTGGATGGCTGGCTACGCAGAGACCATATTATTTTAATAGGTTGGTCCAGGCTTTTTCTCTTGTGCTTATTTCACTTTGGGTTGATGCTAAAAAAAGGCCCTTTTTTCATACTTGGGTGGATAAAAAAACAATATATTCCATGGAGAAGATAATTCAAAATCTAAGGTGAAAAGAACCACAAGGGTCAATTTTGTATTTTGGGATTGATACAATTAGATCTGCTTGCGGGAAAAGTGACATTTACCCATGTAATAGAGTATATTCATTAAGAAATATTGTGTAGTGGTGTAGTAGAGGCTCTTTTGCCAATAGAAGTCTGTTTTTTGTTTTTCTTAATTCTATATAAGGATAGTTACTTTTCACAAAGATTTCTCCTTAAGAGTAAGATAAAAGAAAAAATGAAATAATCAGAAGGGAAGCTTGAAACTTTTGTCATTTACTTTTTAAGATCCTTTTTTTTTTGAGGAAATGTTCGGGATCATATTATTGAAG
>MNCI01004181.1:498008-533947 GCA_015680685.1 Gnetum montanum | reverse complement strand
CCTGACCACAATAGAAAAAACACCAAGGCTAGCTTGGAGAACCAAGTTTATCAAGTAGGGGGAGTGCAACACCTTGACACCATTAACAACATTACCACAAAAGGGGCCTAAACCTTCATCAAAATTGGGACCCACAAGGCCCTAAAACCAAACTAGACACCTATTGGAGAATTGACAAAGCCAACAAGTCATACTAGGAAAGGTAGAGTGCTGCAATGGTAGGAAGGCCTCTCTTGTTTGTGCACCTTATCCAAGATCCTCCTCTTCTCAGAAGGTAGGAACATTGTAGCTTGTTGGAAATTTTTAAACCTTTCCTTGTGTTGGTCTTGCACATGCTTGGCCAAGTGACACATCTTGTTAGGGTGTATCATATGTAACTCTTGTCTAATGTACTTTCGAAGATTGTCCCACGGGGTGTCCATATTAATTTGTAGGACCACATATGGGCATTTCCTAGCACAAAGCGACATTCTTGCATTTGAGACCAACATCTTATCCTCGTGCTCTATGTTTTTTTTTCTTTCATATTCTCTTTCACTTTGTTGAATGCCTACTCCTCCTTTTCCTCTTGCTCATTCCTCTCCCTCCGTAGATGCTCCTTTATCTTGTACCTTAATCGCTCTTCTAGAATAGTCCATTGCACAACTTCCTCTAGCTCCTTCCATCCTTGTGTCTCCCACTCCTGTGCTTGTATTTGCTGCTCCTCTTGTTGGTGCATGGAATCCTCTTGTTCCTTGTGTGCATGCTCTTATGCTCGAGTGTGCTTCTTCATCTCTTGGACTAGTTTGCTCTAGGAGCATGCTCTCCTCAGCAGACCTAGAACCTTGTCTCCTCTCATTGTGCCTCCTAACATACACCCTAGATATGTAACTATTAGCCTCTTGATCAATAGATGATGTTGGCTTTGGTGGCTTGGCCGCTCATCAAAGCACTAAAATAAGCCTAGAATGTCTTCCTTGCCATTGTTGGCAGAGGACGGCCATAAAGAGCCTTGACAAGTTAACTGACTTGTTAAGTTGTAGACACTACAAAAAGGCAAAATGAGTATATTGTATTTTAGAGGCATCGCCAGTTTGCATGAAGAAATGCTCCACAACCTTAGCAGCCATTTGCCAAAGGGGAGGGAAGGTGGGTGTAAGAGACTTGGCTGTTAGATGTTTTGGGAATCTCACCCAACAAGGACGATGCATCTTGAAGCCCCCTAATGGCAGGAAGGATGACCTCCCTAGACCTTGGAATCATAAGATACTTCGAGGTAGCCTCCTCCATCAGGTAAATTTGCACACACCTGAACACTATGACATGTTTTCCTAGCATGTGAAGAAGCTGGAATCTTGTATATCAGGCTTCCCTTTTATGGTTGGCAACACCTCTCTCCAACCCACCCTAGTCACTAGGTTTCAAAGTTTCTAGTTATTTTGGAATGATGTGTGGTCTAGCTCCATTGTCAGTGTAACTCCCATCATGGCCGACGCCTCCCACCATAGATGCTAGGTACTCACAACCACCACAATAGGTAGGGAAACTAAAGCTTCTTGGAAGACCACTACGTTCTTGGTCTTTCAAATAGACCAAAGCAGCTTTGTTGTAGGGCAATTGCCATTTAGTGGGGAAGTAGGCTCAAGGTGTATAAGTCGTTGGACTTGTAGAGAGTAAGGGTAGTTGAAGAATAGATGCAACTGAGTTTCAATGTCGATGGCTTTGCACATTAGGCAGTGAGTATTAATATCAAAGCCTTGACTTTGAAGAAAAGTGCATGTTCGAATTGCTTGATTGTTGAGAAGCCAAATAAACATTTTTATTTTCTTAGGAAGCCACCCTTTCTAGGCCACATGCTATCCATGCATCACCCCATCTTTGTGGTACAAAATATTGGCTGCCTCTTGATGCATTGATAAAGAGAGCTGCTAGAGTGTGTGATATTGTCTACTAATGTTTTTCCATAACACTTAATGTGTACTTTTGATGGATGACAATCGCCTATGGAGCATTAATGTTAGAGCTATCCTTGGTTTCCATAATCCTCTTCATCAAGTTATTATGAGTTAATAGAAGGACATCTTCAAAATAAGGAACCCCCATTTCCCCCATACCTTGGGTGAGTGATCTTCTCCCAGCACACCAGATGGATTTTGTGACCTCCTTTTACCCTTGACCAAACAAAATTCCTAACAATATGATTAACTTTGTCAATCACACACGGTGGTAGGGACACCACGAAGGCAAGATACCTTGCCATAGATAGCAGAACAGTGATTGCCAAAAGAACTTTGCCCTTGCTAGTTAAGAGACATGAATTCTAGTGTCCGATCTGTGCTTCCATCCTACCCACAAAACCTGACCAGTACTGATCTATTGCCAGTCAAACATTGGGACTCCTAGGTAGATCTTCTCTTAATGCCCTTATCCAATCTTGAGCACCCTAGTGATCCTTCTCTTCATAGTCATATTCGACTGAACAAAGTGGGTGGTGAACTTTGCCCAATTAACATCTAGCCCTAGCTCTGTGCTCATTCTCTTAATCGCCCAAGCCTATAGAATGGTAGCCTTCCTTGTTAGGATGGTGGAGTCAACATAGTGATTCACAATGCATGTAGTCCTCTCAATCTCTAGGCCCTTGACCCCCTCTACCCTGCAATAACAATTCATGGTATCTATTGCCAAAATGAACAAATAAGGCAACAATGGTGCCACCTAGTGTAGTCCCCTTTGGGGGGAGGAGAACCCCCACAACTGCCCATTAAAGTCAAATGTGAAGGCTCCAGTACGTTGCATTTGAAGACTTAGGTCAACAAATCCAGGGTGGAAGTCCTTATGTAACATTATATGCCCCAGAGAGTCCCAATCAATAGTATCATATGCTTCCACAATGTCTAATTTGAGGAACATACCTAGGAACATAGCCCTATTTGCTGAGTGCAAAACCTCATGGAGGACCAAATTTGATCTTCTATACACATTCCTTTAATAGAGCCCACTTGATGTTAGCCAACTAGAGTGGGCATCAAGGGTTGCAACCTATGAACAAGGATTTTGGCGAAGATGCACAACAAGTTGTTACACATTCCGATAGGCCTAAAGTTTGCAAGCCTTGTTAGGGTATCAACCTTGGGCACCAAAACAATCTAGGACTAGTTGACTTCCTTTCTGAAGCATAATGTTGAAAGCATCCACCAGGTTCTGTCCTACGACCTCAAAGAACTCTACAAAGAACTCCATGGGCCAGCTATCTGGGCTTGATGCTTTCCCAATCTTCATCATGGAGATAGCCTCTAGAACCTTAACTTTAGTAATGCAGGAGTCTCTAATTATCCCTTTGTGTAAGTACTTGTCGTATCAAGATCGAGACTAGGGAGATGTCCCTCTTCTTCCATATATTCTTTTAAAATTGCTGCATGCTTTGTGTGCAACAGGTAGCAGATTTGTAATGTGATTCTCCTCCTCCACTAGGATTGAATGGTCTTGGTCCTCTTTGCTGCATTGGTTGTGGTAAAGAAATACTTGGTATTACATCTCTTTCCTCTAGCCATTGAATGTGGGATCGCTCCTTCCAGTACATATCCTTGTCCTCGTCAAGCTGTTGGAGCTTCTGGAGCATCTCAATCTCATCTTGAGGGCCACCCCTTCTCTTGTAAGTGTTGAATCCTTTAAAGCTTCAGGGCATGTTCCCATTTAGGAACTTGAAGCTATAGTTGTTCTGTTTGGCCTGCACCATTATTCCTTGCTTTAGTTGTTGTAAACTTTGTTTGAGGAACTCTCTGGGATCACAACCACTCGGGTACTAAGCCCACACTTGCTAGATCAATTTCTTCACCTGGGGCTTCTTCAACCACACCCTCTCTAGATGAAACACTTGGGCACCAAGATCCTTGTCAGGGTTCTAAGCAATGGTGCACATGAGGGGTCTGTGATCATATGCCCACCTTTCCAACGCTATCATTGAGATGGGTCTATCTAGTACCATGGCAACACTCACCCAAACTCTATCGATTCTAGACATCATCCAATCCTCCCCTTTCCTATTATTGGTCCAAGTAAACAGGCAACCTTGTACGTCTAGATCCATAAGGCTGAAGGCTTAGAGAAATTTTTGGAGCTTCTCACTTCCCTAAGGTTCTACTATGCCTTTCCTGACCCTCTCCCATTCCTATAGCGTCTGATTCAAATCTTCCAACACGATCTGTGCCTTGTGGTTGCCTGCTTTTAAGATGACAAGAAGAAGCTTCTAGAGTTGATCCGTCTAAGCTTGTGGACCATAAAAATTCATGGGGAAGGTTCCCTCGTTTATGAAGAAGAGCGTAAGACTCTATTTTGTTGTAAACATTGTAACTACTACATGCTTAGAGGGGCAGGCAGCCCTCCTGCTTGCTCTCTAGCATCAACAAAGAATGAGGACCACCTTGGCTAGGTTTTCTCTTGGTGTTGCTCATTCTGAAACTTGTTTTCTTGCAAACACACAATCTCATAGGGTTCTCACCTCACAACATCCTTGAGGGTATTTTGTTTGTATGGGTTACCTTGTCCCTGGGAATTCCAAGAAAGGATCCTCATGGTCTAGAATTAGACCGTTTCTTGTAGACCTTGTTGAGGGTCTCCTGAACTCCCAAATCTAGGTTTCTTGCAAGCTTGGCTTACCTATTTTTTGACCTTTGGGTGGACTTTGAAACTCCCCTCATGCTCCTTGGGAAGAGGAGGAATCTCTTATCGGGGAAAGCAAAACCTTGCAGCGGGGAAAGCAAAGCCTTGCAGCGAAAAGCCATAAGACTGAACAGGATCAGACCCCTCCTCACCAGCGAAAAGCTATTGTAAATCCTAGATAGTCATCTGATTCCAAGTTGTTGTGATTGATTTCTAAATATTTTTTCTTGCCCGAATATGTATCATCATTTTTCGAAAGTTAAAAGTGGGAATGTTAACTTTCCTGTCTTTACCATTGTTGCTACGATCACATGATTGTTCAATGCACATAATGCACATGGATACCTTTTCTGTGACTGTTATATAATTATAATTTTTTGTTATTTATATAAATTAGTTCTTTTATAATAAAATATCCAATTTTTTTTCTGTCTTAAAGATAAAAAGAATATTTTAAATAATGGTGGTGTTTATAAAATCTCCTTACATTCATGGTAAATGTTATATGTTATATTGGTGAAACTAGTAAAACTTTCTGGAACACTTGAAAGTGTACAGTATAATAGATCTTCTAAATTCTTGTTGGAAATTCAATAATGCTTGAAACATCATTATGTACTTGAACTTCCTTTTCTCTTAACTAGTTTCTTATTTGATTTAATTTTTTCTCTTATTTCTTTGGGTGGTGTGTGTGTTTTATTAACTATGGTTTTATCCTTAGAACTAGCTGTTAATGCCTTTTAAAAATAATATTTTTGTTTTTATTTTTCTTTCTTTTTTCTTAAATTTAAAGTAAAGTTTTAATTAATTAAAACTAACTGTTACCTACTCTATCTTAACTAGCTGTTAACTATAATGTGATTTGTTTTCTTTCTAATCATTGAGAAGTCATTTGCAATTGATGATGAATTTAGTATGATTAACAAAGCTCTTCCTCCCACCCTCAAAACAAACAAACAAACAAACAAAAAAAGCAAGCTATGAATAGTACAATACTTGATTTATTTTTAATTTTTAAAAACTTTTATGTATTTCAATGTTTTTTTATGTTTTTTAAATTCCAACATTTTCCTATTTTTTTCCTTTAAAGCCATTAAAATTTTATTTTTAAATTGCCTGGAAAAAAATACTTTTTCATGAGTTTTTAGTAAGTTCGTTCAGTAGATTCTTGTCTGGTTTTTCAATGTTCCAATATTTAATTGAGGATTATAGGCAATAATCAAATTCTTTGGAAAGGTTGGATTTTATTAATCAATTTTCTTAGCTATATATAATTTTGTAAAATCAATTGAAATGCTTAAATGTTTTAGATGAACTGCATATTTTAATAATAGTGATAAAATATTCATTTTCTATCGAAGATTTAAATTCATTTGTTACCTACAAATGAGCTGTTATTATTAGGGAACTTGGCATGCATTAGAAATGTATTCTTTCATAATGGTTGTTTCTCTTGGTGGCATCTGTAGGATCAACTGACTGTAAAATTTGATGATGTTTTTAAGAAAGCTTGGGAAGAGAATGATATAATTGAAGGTCAAGATGATGGTGAGTGGCTGCATAGTATATGCTTATTTTTCTTTATGATTGCATTTAAAAATGTAAAAATCAATTTTTCTGTCTTACAGATTGTAAGTTGGAAGGTCTTTTCTTAATATTATATATCTTGCTGCTAATGCACACGTGTTGCAAGCAACTTATGTGCAAATTCACTGTAGCATTAAAGTCATATCCACTGAGCTGAAATTTACGTTGCGCTGCCGGAAATTATAAAATAAGAATGTATAGAAATACCTTGCAAACTGGCAAAGGATGCCTATTTGCAACACTTTATCATTCCCATTTGATTATCTAAACTTTGAACACATACAAGAAGTTGGAGTGACCAAGTCCAGTGAAAGGGAACTACACATGATATTGAGAAGCAGTAATAATTTTCATTGAAGTCCTCTATGATATGGAGAATTTAGAGGAGTTAAAGGCATGTTCATGTTGCAAAGCACGTTTTTAAAACATGAAAAAAATTTCAGTATGATTTTAAAGCTGGCTGAATACTTTGCTTGGGAATAAATGCCCCGAAATCGTTGTGTATTTGAATGAATAATTTTTTCACTTAGTACTTCCAAATATGCCCAAATAGGCGCACGTTTGCCTTTCAAGTGGATGGGGGTCACTATAAGCTTCCTCTATTTCATCTTTCAAGTTGCTGGTAATTATTTGTTTTAAGTTAACTTAGGCACTTACATACTAGATGGGAGATGTCCCCATTTTGTCAGATGACCGCCAGAGGGAGGGTATTTCCGCGTTTTGTCTGTGAATTATAGACAATTGCATTTTTGCACATGAAGTATATAGGAATAGCATTTTGGTTTTTTTTTTTTAAATTCTTTTGTTCTTTTTCCTTTTTTGGGTGGGGGAGTAGTGAAGATTCCCCCACTTTTGTGTTCCTGGATTGGCCATGGTCCTCCAAATTTTGATTTTATATCTTGCAAATACATTCTCAGATGATACAACTTCGCAACTTTGCTAGAAAAATTGCTTTTTAGAATTTTTAGAACTATGCAATGAATAAAGAATCTTGCAAAAAGGGTTGATTTTGCTTGAAAATTACTTGGAAAAGTTTGTGATTAAAATGACTGAGGGAAAAAAAATTCCTTGGCATGCAAGAAGTTTTTTTAAATGCATCCTTTTCTTGATTTTAAAAATTCTAGACACTAATTATAAACAATAGGGAATATAAACATTTAAGGCTTGATTTCACCTGAACATTACTCGGAAAAGTTTATGACTAAAATGATTTCGTCTTCCTTAGTCTGCTGGCTTGAATTGGCCAGATAATTTGCCAAACCGTTTGATTTTAAAGTGTGTGAATGGGTTGATTTGGCAACCCAAAAACAAAAAAGAATAAAAAAAAATGGCATGCAAAAAGTTCTTTTTTTTTTCTGGAAAAAATGTTCGAGCTGATATTAATCCAAAAAAAGAGGGAAAAATGTACAAATGTACAGCATGGGTCATTGCCCCCTGTGACCGAAATGCCTCAACCACATGACTATGTCGTGAGCACCCATGCGGCGTTGCAGCACATGCCCCATCCATCACCCAATGCCTAAAAATGAACACCTAAACTCAAAAAGCAACGGAAGCTAAATACATAGGGCCCTCATGACAGCAAGAAGATTCATTCATTCCCCCACACACCCCGCACCCTAACAAGCCGTGCACCCCTAACGGCATGTGTTCAGTCCTAAACCACTGCACTATGTGGTATTAGCCTGCCTAACCCACCCCATGACCTTAGCCCCTGCCGAAGTGCCTGACGTGATTGTTGTAGTCGTTGTTTGCTGAGTAGTGACCCCTGGCCCAAGCGTGACACACTGATTTTCCGCGAAGAGCTGTGCCAGGCTAGTGTGGTGCTCGGTGAGCATGGGCTCCATCCATCGAATGTCCTACAACCTTGTCGTGGTTGCCTCCCGATGGGCCTCTTGCCGCATGTCCTCCCATCGGAGTTGCCACCACGTGCCCTCCTCCAACCGCACCTGCTTAGTAGCTATGCGACATGCCTCCATCAACATTTAGCCGTTGGTGCACGTTCATCCTTCCTAAGCTGGCTCCACATTTGTTGTTGTGCTCGGAGCGATGATTCCACTAGACAAAGGGCCTTGTCTATCCTATGTCGGCGCCTCGACAACTTGCCCATAACCCCTGCGCCGTTGCTAAATGATAGTTGGTGCGGGGCAAGCAATCGGTGTACCCTTGCTCCAGAGGGCAAGAATCACCCCATGATGCCACCCTTGCCACCACCTTTGTAGGGATTCCCAGAAGAACTGGGGTAGATTCACAGGGGAACCCAGTCCAAGGTGTTTCAGAAAGGTGAAGTGCACCCCCACAAGTTTGTGCGGGTACCTAGATTGAACAAAGTACCTCTCCACTAGTAATGCCACATCCCTCCAAATGCCCTGTAACCTAGACCTTCAGATGTGCTCGCTGGCAGTCCTAGGGATACGCCTAGGGAAGAACTCTGTTGTGTCTGTCTGCGCCATCGCAACAAGTGCCACAATTTCTCCTTTCGCCGCCACCGCCAGCTCATCAACGATCACCTATATCATGACTTTAATCCGTTTGCCCCTGTACTATGTGGTGTCTCCCACCTAGTTGTCATAAAATTGTTGTGTGGGAAAATTCGGTTCACCTTCTAAATGTTTGAACATTCCTATCCATCCCATTTGTTCCACTAGCGTCCATAATTTAGGCATGTTGGCGAATTCTGTTCATGACGGCTCAAAAAGCAGCGGTTGCTCCATGGTCGCGGTTGTTTCATTCCATAGCAAGCACGCCTCACGGACCGCCGTTGACGCCACAGGGAGCTGTTGCCCCCGAAAAACCAACAAGTTCCTCCATTTCTAGAGGATCCACAACGTGGCAAGTTTTGTAGAATCCCCGTGGATCTCTGCAGCATGTGAGATATTATTTGCCCACCACACAACCTAAGAGAAACGACACTTGTTCATAAAATGTTGAAGCGTTTCGGGGGCCGCATGGCATCGTGGACAGTTGTCATCAATTTGTAATCGTCGCTTCTACAAGGTGGCCCTCACGGGCAGCGCTTTGTGCTTTAGGAGCCATCCAAAAGCTTTGACCTTCTCCAGGAGATGGCCTTTCTAGAGCGCTGCCCAGCCCTCCTTTGGCAGATAAAGGAATTTTATCAATTCCTTCAGGTTTTGCCCCAGCAAGGCCATCTGTTCAACCATGCTTGCAAATCGACAAAGACTTTTCCGAAGTGGGAAGTTGGCCGATGAGGACTCCCATTTGCGTTATTTTTGTTGTAACATTTGCACCTAGGGTGCCCCTCCTGCCGTAGATGCCATGAACCTGTTTAACAAGCGATGCAGGTTGAGGGCCACCTCATCCTCAAATCGTAGAATCCCAATGCCCCCGCTAGTTTGGCATGCAAAAAGTTCTTAAAAATGCATTGTCTTAATTTTAAATATTCTAGACACTAATAATAAATAATAGGGAATATAAACATTTAATAGCTAGAATAAGTAATATATAGTGAAAATGTCATGAACTAATGATAAATAGTGCATAGATATGCATCATAAGTATGAATGTCTAAATTATAAGAGACAAAGCACATGCTTGCAATTTAATACATCAAAATACACAACTAATAAACTCAAGTATGGAACTTGTTTTTGGTATCATCAAGATCAACAATGACCTTAGATCAAGAGGAAGGGGCATTTCCCTTACCTTTCTATTGGAAGTTTTTGGTGTTACGTATTCCCATCTACAAATAAGCCTATGTCCCTTGCATCAGATAGATGCCATCGTATTCAGTGCACACCAACACTTGAAAGGCTTCCACAAAAATTGCACTTTAGTTTGCTATCATATGCAGTGTAATATTTCTATGCTCTTCATGATTAAAATCAAAGGCCTATAATTATTTTAGGTTGTGTTTGGTTGCATGCTAAACATCTTTATATTTCACATTTTTTTTTGGAAAATGATTGAGCGATTTTATTCCAAAAAAATAATGTAAAAATGTACAGCAAAGTCACCAACTAGAGTCGACACAACCCAACCAGGTGACACAACAATCACTTGCAACATACATCATGAGCACCCACATGCCTGCATAGCATAGCCCCCTCACACTACCCTAGGGCCCTCACCCTAGAGATTCAACCCTTGCTCACAAGGATAGGGAACATACATGATAAATTACACTCTTGAATGCCCAGGACACCCCCTCGCCTATCGGCAGGACCGCAACACTACCTAACTGTGTCCGGCCTCGAACCATTGTGTCCCATGATCTCGACAAACTGCGACCTGAACCTTAGACTCCTAGCCGCAACTGAGGTCTTTGAGGCATTTGTGCCAACCTAAGCGTCATTGGCTTGGTCAGCTTGCCTGCTATCTCGTCGATCCCAACCCAACTGCTAGTTGCTAGTTCTCTACTCTGAGCTGCTCCAGTCCTGTCCAGTGCTTTGAAATCACCGCCTCCATCCACCTAAGGTCTTGCAGGCGTGACTTGTTCGCTTCTCTTCGAGCCTCCTGCCTCATGTGCTCCCACTTGAGTTGCCATCGTGCTTGCTCCTCTAGTCGTGCTCGCTCGGCCGCCAAGTGGCACTCTTCCCGCAACCGTTCCTGTGTTTGCTCCATGGCTGTGGACATTTTCACCTCAATGCCCTCCACCTTAGGGCCTTGGTTGTGCTATGCTTGTGCCCTGGCGGGCTGCCCTTGGCATCACTGCCTTTGGTACATGATTGTTGTTGCCAGTTGAACGATCAACACACCCATGTGCTAAAGCATAAGGATCACCCAAGGTGTCGCCCCAGCTGCCTCCTACATAGAGACTCCCAGAAAAAATGAGGCAGGTTAACCAGGGAGCCTTGCCGAGGATGCTTGAGAAAAGTAAAATGCACCCCCACCAGTTTGTGGGGGGTACTTGGATTGCACAAAATACCGCTCCACCAGGAGTGCTGCATCCCTCCAGACCCCTTGTAGTCTAGACTTCTGGATGTGCCCATTAGTAGTCTTGGGAATGTGTCCTGTGGAGAACTCTCTCGCGTCATTCTGTGCCCTTGCAATTGGCACCATGATTTCCCCTGTGTCTTCCACCCCCAACGCAGCAGCCAACGATTGCATTGTAACTTCAATCCTCGTGCCCCTGTATTGTGTAGTGGCTCCCATTGAGTTGTCGTAGAACTGCTGAGTGAGCAGGTTTGGTTCTTCCTGCATATGCTTGAGCGCCTCTACCCACTCCATCCTTTCAACCAGCGTTCATAATTCGGGCAATCTAGAGAATTTTGTCCATGATGGTTCAAAAAGTAGGCATTTCTCCATGGCCTTCGTGGCCTCCTTCCACAACCCACGTGCTTCTCTGACCATTGTTGTGGCCGTAGGTAGTGGCTATCCTTGAAAAATCAGGGAATTCCTACATTTCCACAAGAGCCACAACGTAGCAAGTTGCAAAGAGTCCCCATGGAAACTTGTGGTGGGGGGAGATATTTGCAACTAGCCACACCTCCTGAGAAAATCTACACCTAGAGATAAGATGATGCAATGTTTCAGGCACCTCTTGGCAATGTGGACAATTGGCTTCCAACCTAATCCCCCCCTCTCTCAACATGTCCCTCACTGGCAGCACCCTGTGTTTTAGCAACCAGCCGAACGCCTTGACCTTTTCAGGGAGACATCCCTTCCAGATTGCTGCGCAGCCCTCTTCTTGTGGGAATCGGAATTTAACTAGTTCCTTTGGGTGCTGCCCCAATAATCCGAGCTGCTCCACCACAACAACGTGGCGGTAGAAATTCTTGCATAGTTGGGAGCACTTCGGTTGAACCTCCCATCTCTGATATTTCTGTTGTAGCATTTGCACCCACGATGCTACTTCCTCAATCTTTCCCATGTACTTGTTCATCAAATAGTGTGTGCCCAAAGCCATCTCATCATCGAACCCTAGAATGCCAATGCCCCCCACTAGTTTGGGCCACGTTGTGACCATCCACAACACCAAGTGCATCTTCTTGCCCCCTTTGCCTCTTGACCATACAAACTCCCTCACTATGCTATCAATCTTTTGTACCACCATGGTTGGAGGTGTTGCCATGAATGCTGTAAACTGGGCAATTGCCATTAGGACCGTTGTAACTAGCACCATCTTCCCTTTCTTGGACAAAAAACAGCTAGTCCAAAGTGTGGTCCTCTGATGGACTTGCTCTACTAGTCCTTGCCAAGTCCTCTGCCTATTCCAATCAAAAATAGGCACACCCAGATGAGTGTCATGTGCTTGCCTTGGTAGATTGCCTAATGGCTGTATAATTTTGGCTTGCACCCTTCCATCTGTGTGAATGAAATAAATGGTTGACTTTCCTTTATTGACTTCGAGACCTACCGCCCACTGCATCCTCTCCATTGCCCGTAATAAGGCCATGGCTTGCGACACCGCAGCCTTGGAAAACACCATCATATCATCCACATAATGAGCTGCTAGATTGTGCACTCCAGCAACTTGTAGTCGTTGAACACCTTTGTCAAGGCAATAGCCTTTAAACAAGTCCATGACCATGATAAACAGGAGCAGTGACAATGGATCACCTTGCCTCAGTCCACGTCTCGTTCTAGCGAAGCCACATAGCCTCCTATCGATGTCAAGGGAATACCAGCAACTTCGTTGCATTTGAATGCAGAGGTTGACAAACTTTGCATCGAGCCCCTTCTCCATCATCACCATCCTCAGTGTTGCCCGGCTCATAGTGTCATAGGCCTTGGTTATGTCCAGTTTAATGCACATGCCTGGAAATCTAGCCACCTTAACTGAGTGCAAGATCTCTTGCAAGAGCAACACCTTGTCTTGTAGATAATGACCATTAACGAACCCCGCTTGATGCTCCCCAACGAACTTCCCCATCAGCGGTGCAAGCCACCAAACTAGTAGTTTGGAGAAAACCTGTAGCAACGTGTTGTAGACCCCGATGGGTCTAAAATGCCCTAGTGATGTCAGTTTAGGGACCTTGGGAAGTAGCACCACCCTTGAGCAATTGATTTCCCTCCTAACCTACTGCCAATTGAGCATACTATTATATGCATCCAGCAAATTGGGTCCCACAAGATCCTCACACTCCCTAAAAAATTCAATCGGCCATCCATCTGGTCCTAGAGCCTTGTTGGATTGCATGGATTTCGAAGGCCACTGCAGCTTCTCCCATGAGAAAGGACGTAGTAAATTGGAGTTATCAGCACTTGTGATGACCCTTGTGATTGGCAAAGAGATCGGTTCTATGGCCTGCCATTTCCATGTCTTCCCAATATTTTTGCAAGGCATCCAGCCCCCTCTTGCTACTCTATAGGCCTCCCCCACCGATGCCTTCTAGCAGATACTGGAGTTTGTTCTTATGGGCCTTATTTGTTTGGCCGTGGCAAAGAAGAATTGTGTATGCTTGTCTCCTTCACATAGCCATGTCACCCTTGACCACTGTCGCCAGTAGCTCTCTTCCTCCCTATCCAGCTCATGGAGTTCCCTGAGTAGCTCCTATTCTTCCATGTCCCAGGCTGCCCCCACTTCTTGCAACCTTTGAATCTCCCGTAGTTCCGTCTGGACTTGCTGTTTGTATCCTCGGAAGTTGCACTTGTTATTTGATGTTCTGGCCTTGATACCATGTTTCAAAGTCCATAGACCATCCCTTAGGAACTGTTGGGGCTCCTATGCCCCAATATAATTTTCCCAAATTTCAGCCACCATTGGTTTCAGCCAGGCTTTGTGTAGCCAAGCTCGCTCAAATCTAAAGGGCCCAGGCTCCTGACTCTCCTCCAATTGGAGCTAGCACAAAATGGACTGATGGTTTGAAGCTTGTTGCTCCTTTCCCTCTGTTGTGATGTTGTACTCTAGCATGAGGCGCTCACTCACCCATATTCGATCTATCTTGGATTGGACGTGATCAGTGCCTCTTTGACAATTACTCCAAGTGAATTTACACCCCAATATCTCCAGGTCAATCAGCTCATATTGGCGAAGAAACTCGATGCATGCCTCGGCCCCTGGTGGATCAGTGTAGTCGTTTCTAGATTTCTCCTAGCAATAGAGCTGTTGGTTGAAATCCCCTAGGAACATCCATCTAGTAGAATTAGGATGACCCTCGCCACATGTTTGAGTTCCTGTATTTGGATCTCCCAGTTCTGTGCCCCATAAAAATTTGTTATCTAAAAATCTGCTTGTGGCACGTGGACAATTTGACTTCAATCAGAATCATCTACAAAACTGATTGGGATTTTGGCCAGAATGGCTAGACCTCCCATGTGTCCCACATTGGGCACCATTTGGGTTGCCCATCCCTCCTAGATGAGCAACTGCCTTTTGGTCCTTTGGACCTTGGTTTCCTGTAAACAAACCACCTCGCAACCTGCCTCCCTAACCATCGTTTGTAGGGTATTTCTTTTGTACGGGGCACCCTATCCCCGATAGTTCTAGGTGAGGATCTTCATGGAGATGTAGACACATGTTGGTGGTACACCTCTTGCAACGTTCGCTGCACCCCCAAATCCAGATCCTGTTGCGTGACTTTCTTGCACGTTGTGGTTTTATTGGGCTGCCCAATCCTGTTGTCTAGCCTGAGTACCACCGCTTTGAGCTGTCCCTCTGCTTGCTTGGGCTAGATGTCTTGCATTTTTGGCTTGGCAAAGCCCTAGACCACTGTAATCCACTCCCCCCAACGGGGGTAATTCCAGCGTTGAAGTCTGCTGTGCAACATTCCTTGGAATCAGCAAACTGCGGGGAGAGCCAGGAACCTCCTCCATCCCCTCACTTGTAGACGGCCCCTTAGCCGTGTCGCCGTGCCACTCACTTGTAGCGGATTTGCTACACCCTCCTTGACCCAAGGCAGTATATCTTCCTTCATCATTCTTTGTCCATCTCCCCTCCCCGCCACGGTTTGAGCATGTGGGCATTTGACCTATGGTCCTCCATCTCCTATTGCACCTGACCCCTACTTTCAGATCTGGCCCTTCCTACCCACAAGACTCCAGCCCTAAGTGACCTCAGTTGGTCCTCGACAGTGCTCAGATTCGGAGTGTTGTTTCCCATAGATCTTGCACCCCTGGTGCTCCTCCTTGTGCACCACCGACAGGTTTTCAAATTTCATGCAGATCTTTTCTTCCCCGCCACCGGTGTCTAGCACGACCTCCACAACCCTATCCTCCGACCGCAGCAACCTCCACACATAGAAACAGGCATAGCGCATTCGGTCCACGGACCCTGTAAATGCATCATATTTAATAAATTCCCCAAATAGCCCCGCCAGAGACTTCAGAAACGTTGGTTCCCAGTACTCCAGTGGTAGATCGAACAACTGGATCCATATTGGTGCTTGATCAAAGAGGCCTTTATCATGGTGTGCACCAGATCTCCAGTGAGCTAGGGCTAGTCCGTGGGCTCCATAGAACCACAGACCCCCTAGCAGCATCCTATCCCTGTCTTCCAACGTTGAGAATGTGAACAGCAGCCGATCGTCCGCCAGCCCCCGAACATGGACGTCCTCCAACCCTTACGTCACTCTGACCCATTTTTGGATCAAATCCATACACAGCCTTACTCCCTCGGAGATAAACTTGCCCAATAGACTTTGCTCTAGTTCTTGCACCGCCTCCTTGGGTGGATGCCCAACCTTGACCCACATGACCGCTCCATCCTGTGCACAAGTGTCAAAATCAGCACCATTTCCTACTCGTGAGAACATGCTAACCCTTGAGGCATGTGCGCCCTCTGCCACATTCTCCTGACCGTCCACGGCCCTGCCCTTACTCCCCCCCTTACTCCCTCCCACAACAGCCGTTTCTATGGCCCCTCCTACTGCTGCTTCCTTCATCGCTGTTCCCGCTCCTATTTCTGCTGCCACTCCCGTTTCAGTTGCCGCTCCCGCTTCTGCTACTGCTCCCGTCATTTCGAATCCAACCGATTGGAATTGGGAAAATGCATCTGTATTTCACCTTTTAAATTAAATAATGTCTTTGGTTTTACATGGATGTATCACTGGATTTTCATGTGACCAGTTGTATGTAGCCTTTTTCATTGGATTCTGAATCCTTTGTGATTTAGCCTGCGCAGGTATAGTCTCTCTGGATTCAGAATCTCTATACTCAACATTCATACAGATATGGGCATCGACAGATTTAGGCAACCAAACATGCCGTTAAATATTTTTTTTAGAAAATTACATTCAGGCCACAGCATCCCTCCCTAAAACTCCAGGGAAAACTTTCTAGCAACGCAAACAACATTATTTTTCATTTTATTTATTGATATTACAAAGAATGAAACAAAGGAGATCAAGGCAACGGTTACAAATGGAGCTCTGTTTCCTTTCTAATAATTTTGTATGCTTACATAATATGTCAATATGTAAAAATGATTACCGTATATGTAAACGTGACCCATTGCAGTACATGCAATACATAATATAGTGGAGTGAAATTGTCGTATGCGCCAACAGCCAACAATTCCTCCATCTTGTTTGGATATAGGTTTAACTGCAATACAGCTTTTATCAAACTCAAACGAACAAAAATGCTGGAATAATAAATTATCATGCTCAAACAAAAAACATATTGAAGCTTGAATGCTGGACCAAGACTGAAATTGTGTTGGAAGCCATCATAGCAGGAGATGGA
Organism: Gnetum montanum; assembly: GCA_015680685.1. Taxonomy (NCBI): domain Eukaryota; kingdom Viridiplantae; phylum Streptophyta; class Gnetopsida; order Gnetales; family Gnetaceae; genus Gnetum; species Gnetum montanum. The sequence goes on along the minus strand of MNCI01004181.1, from coordinate 517,135 downwards.
GAAGCAAAGCATAACAAGCAATACTATCCTTTCCAGGTTCTACCAATGCTGTAGTGCAAGAACACTGTTGTATTTTCAAATGAAATCACGTGCAAATGTAAACTATCTCTGCTTTTCTTGGTATTCTGTTCAGATATGCCACCAAACACCAGAAAATCTAGCAGAAATGCATTAGAGCACAGTGTAAACAATCTGGTTTTTTATGGTCAGTGCAGCAGAAATGTATACAATGCAGCAGAGAAAGCCATAAAATGCAGCACAGCAGTTGCCAATGTAAGCAATTGCAATGCTGAGCTTTAAGTTTTATTTTCTTTTGACCCAGAGAACAAATGACAAAGATGATGTATTTGGTTTTTACTTATATTTTCTGTGTTAACCATGCTTCTTGCAATGGGTTAATCTAATTTATTTGTGATTGAATTTTATTTTGGTTTTTCCTTTTATGTGATTTTATTTAAATTGATGTAATGGCAATTAATCTCCAGATTTGAGATCTGGCGATTAATTGCAAAGAAATCAAATTAAAAACTGGCTGAGCTGACTTTCCTTGGCTGTTGATTTTATCCGGTGATTAATCATAGCAACTATGCATTGCAAAATTTAATTTGATTCTCCCGATTAATATGATAAATATTCTTATATCTATAAGCTGATCCCATTTTGTTGGGACAAGGTTAGGATGACGATGATGATTCTTATATCTATAACTTCTTAATTCGAAATTTTATCATGTACAATAGACAAAAATGCAATATGGTGTGAAAGTGTTAAAAAAGGATCGGATTTCATCCTTAGAAATACATATATATGTAGAAGCTTTTGTTCAGTGCAATCTGTGTGAATATGCTAAGCAAGATCAAGTTTGAAATGATTAAGAGTTTGATAGTTTGCTGACATTAATCCCAATTCATGTTTGACACTCATGATCACAATTAACTATCTATTTCATCAACTAGCTGTTGTCATAAGTAACTTTTTTTTTATGGCACTTGCTTTACAGACATTTTAAAAGGAATTCTCTGCTTGACCAACTGGTCTTCATCATATGGTCATGGTTGATTTCCATAATAAATTTGAGTAAATTCTTAGAACTTGTTGTGGTTACTAAGTGCCTACCTAATTTTAGTCTCCATCCACATCTCATACATCATATTTTACAATTTTTCCTTTATGTCACTATATATATTTTAGCATTTGTTGTTATTACAAACAGTAGAGGGACCATCATTTGGAGTGATAGTAAGATACTTGTTTCTCAATTCGGAAGACATGGGTTTGAGCTTGGGCACAGCCACTCAAAGATGTTAGGTTTGCTCATCCACCAACCCTCTTGGAACCCCACTTGTCAGGATGAGCATTGAAGCTCTGGGTAATGATCCTTTCTTTTTGTTATTAGAAGTAGGCAAATACAATGAACCACATAAAATAGTCTAACAAAATTCAAAGGGACATTGTAATTGGCCTCTGCACTCAGAGAAATTGGAAATGAACAATGAGTTCAATGATGAAATTCTAACCTCAAAGATGTTCCCACTAGCATGAATATGATGCAGCTTCTTAATTGAGCTGCTGCTAATCAATGATGCCCTGCTTTATAGAATTGTAAATAACCAGAAATAGGTCATCAGAAATTTTGCATGTATTCCAAATTCAAATTTTCACATCAACAATATCACCGATATATATTTTTAGTTAAAGAAAAAGAATAAACTGCCCAACAACTACTCACAGCTTAATGGATCACTAGATCTGATCCAATGTAGGAGCAACAATCCTGCTTCAAAATAATTAGTACATGGAATCCCTAAGAAATGTTTGTGAGACTTGCAGCAGAGATGATGAAATCTGGATTGACATTAACATACAGGAAAGTGAAAATAGCTACCCTGATGTGCTGAAAAGGTTTGAATTTAGTCGCACTACCTTACTAAAGTGAAACAAGGTGGATAGAGAGGAATAGTTGGTCAAGTCGAAGATTTGATCGTCATTGAATGGCGAGATGTTGGCATAATAGATAAGCATTCAATGCATTTACAAAAGTAAGACATGATACTTACATGTGTTCGTTTCTTTATTTACAAACAATGAAACTATGTTAGTATTTTCTTCTTTAAACATCTAGTGTAATTACATATACTTTGAGGAGAAAATTCCTTTTTCAGTTTTTTATCTGTTGTCATTTTTGTTGATTGGATATATATACTATCTGAGTACAGAAATATCTGATGACGAGGAAACACACATTTCCAAGGATAGTGTGACACCAATTGATGCTTTAGTCCCAAAGCAAAGTGAAATCAACAAGGATAATCATTATGCTTCTGAAGAGCAAATGCTAAATGCCACTACTTCTGATAACTTTCAAAGTGAAGCACATGATGGTGCTGAGACTGGAGCTGCAGTTTTAGATGAAATACTTCAGGGAGCTCATGAAACTATCAAACAAGAGCATGTTAAAACAGATGGAGAAACTAAAGAGGTAAGCATAGGTTTTTTGATTTTGCAATTTTAAATGTCGGCAATGTTGCTTGAACAAAGGATTTCTGTTAATTTATATAGGCATTTATATTCAGTCAATGGGAATAAAATCCATGCCAAATTTTTGTGGTATATATGTACCTTTTGCAAAAGAAGAAATGTGTAGATGAACAGATACTAAAAATTGATTGGTACCTTGAGATGAATATTGTGTTATTTATTTTGTCATTTCATTGTTTTTGATAGCTTATGCAATGGAATTTTGATAATCTCTTGGTTGAAGTTTACGATCCCAGGACTACTCTGGTTGTACCTCAAATCTTAGTTCAAGTGGACGCTAGGAATTACCTCTTTATCTGTTTAAAATAATAATAATGAAAATTATGTTACGTGTGCAAGAAAGAGAAGTCCAAGTGGACGCTAGGAATTACCTCTTTATGGGTTAGGTAGAGTAGAAATCTTCTAGAGAAAACTCAAAGGGGTATCTAATCTCGTTGAAAAGAATTTTTGCTTAGGACACCCTAAATGCCTATTACACTATTAGGTTTGTCATCAAGGCCAACGCATTGGCATAGTCTGGAGCCTGTCGAACACAATTTTCTTTCTGCATGTCATTTGACAAACAATTAATGATCATTGTTCTTGAATTTTGTCAAAAGTTAAAAAAAATGAGTTGTACCAATAACTTTGTAGTTGATGTTATATGTTATCTGATTAGCATGTTCATAATGCTATATGATCTCAAATGAAAAATGAATGATATAACCTTCATCCATTTTTCATACATAGGATGAACAAGGTGCTTTTGAAAATCGTTGACATATTTTTGTCTAAAGGCTTCCAGGCAGGTTCTCTCTATGCCTTTCCAAAGTTTCTAGGATAACTCTATACTAATTCCCCTTTCTATCCTATTTCTCTCATTTCACTTTTGTAAGTGTTCTCCTCTGAGTTGCTTTTTTGAGAAAGGATCAGGATTGTATTATATTACAAAAATGTACAGAGTACAAAGCTGAACAAATAAAACAAAAACAGTGGGGAGCATTACCCCTCTCTGAGAGGTAACCTAACCACAAGGACGAAACTGGAGAACAAGCCTTCTGTAACAACCTGGATCTAAGAAAGGAAGAACTTAAACAAACTGTGGACATTTGACTGCCAACTAGGCCCCATGTCAAAACCTAGATTCCCCCGAAAATCCAAAAATTTCAGCGACGCCCCTTTTTCAAACTTGGAGATTCAGAAATTCATCAGGGAAACGATAGTTTGATGCAAGAGCATCGAGGCCTTCGCTCATGGTGGATTCCATTAAACGTATCATGTTCCTTGTTGGAGTTAATAAAATTTGCCACCTAGCGAAAAGGTTGGTACTTTGCCAATCTAACTTTCTTTTCGTCATGATTGAGGCTGTGCATTGTGTCTGGATGATACGTGGCTGAAATCTGCTTGATATATGCTTAGAGATCATTCTAGGGGCTATAACTATTGACCCCCATCATAACATAGAGGCATTTCTTTCTTTTTTTTTTTTTTGGCTAAAAGGTCAGGTAAATATCTTTTAAAATAAAAATCATATACAAAGCCCAAGGGATCTGAACCCCCTAGAATTGACCACAGAAGGGGAGAGAAANCCCAAGAAGGGGGGAAGATGCAAAAGCAACAACCAAATATTAGAGAGACATATCTCAAAATCTTGTAGCAAGGGAAAATACGAAATTGCCCCGTTCTTGGGTTATCAGAATTACTACTTTCAAACCCAAACCCCAAGAAACCCATGGCATTAGGTAGCCTGTTTTTGTTCTTTTGAACTTCACCATCAAATGGATCTGAGAAGTCTGGTGCAAGGACATCATGACCTTTCTTGTAAGTGGGACACATCTAAGATGGCCTTGTAATGTTTTGATGTAATGAGCACCACGACCTACTGAAATCGTTTGTATTGCTCCTCTTGTTGCTTTTTGTTGGCTTTTGCTAGGTTTGTGGCCTTGTTTGGGTGGAGCCTACCAGATGTAGTCCGTATAAACCTCCACAACCTAGCTCATGAAGCATTGTGATTGATCCCCATGACCATGTATGGGCACTTTCCCATATGTAGCCAATGCCTAGCATTGGACTCTTGTGCTATGTCCTGATTTATCTTCATATGTTATTCCTCTAGGAAGGCGCTGGGTTGCTGCTATTGCTCCTCCTCCTCAACTTCTCTTTTGAGCCACTCTTGTTGCTCTTGCCATAGGTCTGCCCTAATTTGCTCCTTGAGTTGGTCCTCCATTGCACTTCTAAAGGTAGTGTTCTTTAACTCCCTTTGGCATTGTTCCTTCTCCACAGCTTTCTTGAATTGCAGCTCTTCTTGTTGTTGCCTAGTCATGGCCTCTTGTTTGTGTTGTTGGAGCTTAGCCTCCCATCGCACCTGTTCCTCTACTCTCACCATGGCCTCAACCTTGATAGTAACCTTGCGGACGTCAGCCTCAAACTTACATTGTACCTACCAGTAGATTTGATTGTTGGCCATCTGGAGTTGTTCCTTGAAGTTTGATTGTTGGCCAGTAGTTGAACCCTGCCAATTAGAGCTCTCCCTAGCCCTTGTGGGTCCCCCTTACTCCTCCACACTAGCCTGCATTGAGGAAGAGGACTCTCCCTCATGTGCTGGTCTCTATGGTTCATAGACCACACTATAGGAGGAGGGCTTTACTGGCGGTGGATCTAGCAGTTGTGTTGTCCTCCATAAGGCTAAAATCAGGCCAAAGTGGTGTTCGCTTTTCCCCCAATGGAGGGAGGCCAAGAAGCATTTTGGTAAGTTTGCTGGTCGCCTACATTGCATGTAGTGAAGGAAAGCGAAGTGTGCACCTTGTAGCTTCCACACGTTACTTGATTGAATGAAATATTGTTCAACAAGCTTCACAGCCTCCTACAACAACAGAGGTAGAGCTGATTTGGAAACTTGGCCACCCCTAGTTTTTGGCACCATCCTAGCGAAGAAACCTTCAACATCCTGGAGCCTTTGCCTGGTGGGCAAGACAATCTCCCTTGGGGCCAATAGGCTTAGATACTCTACAATGGCCATTTCAATAAGTTGAATGTGGACACCATGGAAAGTTGTAAAATCTCCCCTCCATTGTGTATAGAATGGCACATCTGAGAGGTCAGGTTTGCCAATGAGAAGGGAAAGGAGTTCTGCCCACCCCATCTGCACCACCATGCTTCACAGTGCCTAGTTACATTTGAAACTCTCACAATTAGGCTCAAAGGTTGGGGTAATCCCCATTGTTGCTGTAGCTTCCTTCCAAAGCTTGTGGGCATGTAAAGTAAATTTTTTTGGCGGTTTGAGTGGGGAGGCCTAGAATATCAGGTTGTTCCTTGTTCACCAGAGGGTCCAGAGCACTATGCCAACCGAAGAGTCCTTGTGCAGTAGTTGTGTAGGCGTAATGCTTGAAGCTGTTAATACCATTTTAGTAAAGGGGAACATCAAGGTGAAGTGTTGTATGGTTTTTGTGGCATCTTGGTAGAGAAAGTAGTTATCATTAATTGGGAGATTACATTCTTAGAGCAAGGCTTGAACCGAGAGGACTGCTTGAATAATGAGCCATAGGAAACACCTAATTGTTTAGGTAGGCAACTCTTCCAAACACTCTTCCTTCCTTGGGCTGTAGGATATTTATGTTTCATCGTTTCTTGTGATGGCAACCCTAGGAGTCCCATCTATATCAGCTTTTGAGCATACGAGCAAAGATTTTACCATAGGTGGGAGTCTTATGTAGTTACATTCCATGTGTGATATTTCCTTTGAACGATAGTCACCCAGTTTACCACAACATCATCCTGCAAGAAACAATTAATAAGGGATTGGTATCCCATCAGGATAATATCCTCAAAGCTTGTCACCCCTAGTCCCCTTAGGTTTTTTGGTTGTGCCACCTTTTCCTAGTAGACCAAGTGCATTTGATCACCTCCCTTTCCACCCGACCATATAAAGTTTTGGATGATTTGGTCCACGTTGTTGAAGCAATAAACCTGTCCATGGCCAAAAGAACCAAAGAGTCTACTAGCATCTACCCTTTCCTTGTGAGGAAGCAAGAGGTCTAATGTTGCACCCAGGTTTGAATCTTTTGGATTAGATGGGTCCAAGTCACTTTTCAGTTCCATGCAAACATGGGCACCCCCAAGTAGGAGTCCCAAAAAGACCCCTATAAAATTCCTAGTGTGCAACATATTTTTCCTTTAATTGCTGTGTTTGTACAGAAGAAGTGTGCAATAGATTTGTCCTAGTTAACAATGAGTCCAATCTCACAAGACATTCTTTGGAGGGCTTTGGCCATAACCTTTGCTTGCAGCACTATCGCCCTAGTGACCAATATCGTGTTGTCCACATAGTGTTCAGTGATACATGTGATCCCCTCAATGTTCAGTTCACGAACTTCTTCTCCCTTCCAGTATGAATTCATAGTGTCCATGACTATGGTGAATAAGTATAGTGAAAGGGGATCCCCTTGGTGCAATCTCCTGCCCTTGGAGGAAAACTCCCACAACTGATCATTAATGTCAAAAGAGTATGCCCTAGTAGCTTGAAGCTTTATACATGAGTCTATGAACCTTGGGTAGAGCCCTTTTTATAGCATAATGTCCTTGAGGGAGCCCCTTAATATTGTATCATATGCATTAGCTATGTCTAGTTTGATGCACATATCTAGGAATTTGGCTTTTTGTGTAGAGTGCATGATCTCATGTAGTATCAGTAGTATCTGATTTTGAATATACCTCCCCTTGACGAAACTAACTTGTTGGATGTCCACCAGGGAAGGTATCAGTGGTTGCAACCTTATGACAAGGATCTTTGTGCATAATATGAGTAGTGTATTGCATACTTCTATTGGTCTAAAGAGGGTTGGCTTAGTAGGATGAGGGATTTTTGGCATGAGCACAATTCTTGAGCAATCAGTTTTGTGCCTAACCTGTCTCCACTGAAGCATGAGGTTGAAGGTGTCCACAATATTTTCCCCTAGGAGGTCATAAAATTCTTTGAAGAACTCTATTGGCCACCCATCCGAACCTAAGGCCCTATGTGTTTTGAGAGATCTTAAGACCTCTAAGAGCTCTTGTTTGGTAATGGGAGCCATTAATTTTTCATTGTCTTGATCCTAGATGATCCTTTGGATTTGAATGGAGTTGGGGGAGGGGTCTTCCCTAGTCCATATTCTAGACTAGTCTTGTTGCATAACTTGGGCTATGGCATGTGTGTCGTGCACCAAGTTTCCCCCTTGGGAGACGTCATGTATTATTTTAGTCTTCTTGTTGGCTTTTATTGTGGCAAAAAAGAATTTGGTGTTTCAATCCTCATCTTTTAGTCATCTTGCCCGTGCTCTTTCTTTCTAGTACTACTCTTCTTCTTTTGATAGTTGTTGTAGCTGGAGGAGGAGATCATGCTCTTCCTCATTCAAGAACTATCCTAGCTCTTGTCTGGCCTAAATATCAAGCAATTGTTATTGTGGGTTAGCATGATGAGCTTTGAAAGCATATTTGTCACCCTTATGCATTTTCCGAATCTTTTGTTTGAGCAAAGTGAGTCCTTGTTTAAGGAATTATCAAGGGTCTGCTTGTGACAGATACCCCTTCCAGATATCCGAAACAAGTTGGTTAGTCAACCATGATTGCTCTAGTCTAAAGGGAGCTGCCTCTAGCTTACTAGCGTTGTGGATGGAGCAAAAAAGTGCTCTATGATCTAAAGCTTTTCTTTCATACCTAGTGGGGGAGGGGTCTCCCCTAGTCCATATTCTAGACTAGTATTGCTGCATAACTTGGGCTATGCCAAGTGTGTCGTGCACCAAGTTTCCCCCTTGGGAGACATCATGTATAATCTTAGTCTCCTTGTTGGCTTTTATTGCGGTGAAAAAGAATTTGGTGTTATGATCCTCATCTTTTAGTCATCTTGCCTATGCTCTTTCTTTCTAGTACTACTCTTTTGCTTTTGATAGCTGCTGCAGCTGGAGGAGGAGATCATGCTCTTCCTCATCCAAGAATTGTCCTAGCTTTTGTCTAGCCTAAATATCGAGTAGCTGTTACTGTGGGTTAGCATGATGAGCTTTGAAAGCATTTTTGTCACCCTTTTGCATTTTCTGAATCTTCTGTTTGAGCAAAGTGAGTCCTTGTTTAAGGAATTCCCATGGGTTTGCCTGTGACATATACCCCTTATAGATATCCGAAACAAGTCGGCTAAACCAAGGTTTAGTCAACCACGATTGCTCTTGTCTAAAGGGAGCTACCTCTAGCTTACTAGCATTGTGGATGGAGCAAAGAAGTGCTTTATGATCTGAAGCTTTTCTTGCATACCTAGTGGCAGCAACCTCACAGGTAAGGAAAAGCATTGTGCTAACCACACTTTCTCAATTCTTGACATCACCCATTCAACCTCTTTCTGTCTGTCACTCTAGGTGAAGCGACATCCTTTGATCTCCACATCCATCATTTCAAAGGTACAAAGGTATTGTAGGGACTTTTGGTTGCCTAGTAGCAAGGTTAAATCTCCCCTTGTCTTTTCCTAGGCAAACAATCATTGGTTGAAGTTTTCTATCATAATCCAAGATTTCCTGTCCAAAGTTTGGCATGCAATCTTGTGTAGCTCCTACAGCCACTCTTCTCGGTCTTATGGCCCATAGAAATTTGTCAGCCATAATCTCTATGAAGGCATGAAGGTAGTGATGCTCCATTGGGATGAATTGACAATGCCCATCTGAATCTTGGAAATAGTTGCTAACCCTTCCACCTTTCTATGGGAATCCATAAAAATGACATGCCATCCTTGCCTTTCTAAAATTGTACGTTGTGTGGCTTGGAGTTCTGTCACCGGTAGACACACCATGTTGGAGTCACCTATGTGCACCAATTCCTTCAAGATACATCTTTTGTAGGGAATACCTTATCCTTTGCAATTCCATGAGAGGATTTCATGGTCTACTAGTAGACCTTTTCTTGTACACACCTTTGAGGGTTGTTTGAGTCCCTCAATCAATCTCTTGCTGGGTCTTCTTTGACCTTGTCTCCTATCCATTTGGCCTCTTGGCCTTCTTTGGCTCAGACTTCACCATGAAATTGTGGGCCTCCCCCATTAGCAACTGTTTAACAACTAGCTCTAGAGGTGGCAAGGAGGGACACTGTGCTACCAAAATCCAATCCCCCAAGGGTGGGAGCTTTACTATTAGGCATGGAGGAGTATGCTTGGTCTGTGCCTCCTCGTTTGATAAGCCCATAAGAAGGGAGAAGTGATTCCTTGACACTTCCCCCTTGGGCCACAACTTGCCATCATCTTGAAACATTGCGTAGTCAAGTTCAACAGTGGCTAAAATATCCATCCTGTAACATGCCTCCTTCTGCAACTTCCATGCATTGATTGCCACAATGGTTGCGTGGGGAAGGGGAGCTAAGTGGAAAATCTTGACTTGCCAGACCTTCCATAGGGTCTAGAGCATGGAGGCGGTAGGAGGGTCATTGGAAATGACGATGTTATGCTCAATGTTGGCAGCCCTCCATACTAATTTAGACTAGGGGCGTAAATAAAAGAGATGTTCATTATTTTTGGGATTTCCCTCTCCACAAAGAATATAGAACAGCGGGAATTGAATGCCACACAAGCGGAGTACTTTGTGGGTGGTTATGGCATGCTTATCAAGGAGCCATAGAAAGACTTTAATATTTCAAGAAGTTTGTCATGCCAAGGAACGTGCCAAGCATGCAACATAGGGTAATGATGCACAAATGATTGTCTCTCTATGCTGTACATCGAAAAGTTGGCCTCTATGATGAAATTATAATGGGTGTAGAGGGCCTTTCAAATCCCTGAATTCGTTGGGCATGTGTTCTATAATTCATATTTGTGTCACACAATTTGAATCCATGGGGCTTCATGGTTTTGCTAAACTTGGCTTATCAAGTTCTGTTGCCTCATCATAATGCAGTATTTGAATTTTGCACTTAGATCCTTGGCCTTTTTTGGCTTTGATACTTCTTCCCAACAAACAAGATGTAGTCTGGAGTGTCCTCTCCCCCCTAACCAAATGAACTTCCTGATGATAGCATTGACTTGAGAAGTGACCTCATTTGGAGGCTCGCAGGTGGATGCCATGTACCTAGCCATGGTTGCTAGAATATAATTGGCCAACATGACTTTTCCCTTGCTAGTGAGGAACATGGTATTTCAATGGTCTATGTTCTATAGCTTCTGCAAGAAGTTATTATAGATTTGAATTTTGTTCCAATTAAGAATGGGGAGGCCCAAATATGTATCCTACGTCATACCGTTATCCACCTTGAGAGCTCTACACACTTTGCCTCTCATTGTTGAATTCATATGAACACAATGAGCATTGGATAGCAAGTATCTCTGGGACAATGGTTGTAGAGGTCGACATAGTGTCATTTGAAATGGTTAGCAGTACATCATGTTCCCTCAATTGACATGCCATGGACCCCCTCAGCATGACAATAATCCTTTGATGAGATCCATAACTAAAATGAGCAAGTAAGAAAAGAGGGGATCTCCTTGTCTAAGACCACGTTTTGTCGTGGCGGGTGGGGTGGCATGCTTGAGTTGCCCTTCAAAATCAAAAGAGAGAGCTCTTGACTCTTGGATATGAATATAGACTTGAACAAACTTTGCATTAAGCCCCTTGGAAAGCATAATCTATTGGAGGAGATGCCATTCAATGGAATCCTATGCTTTAGCAATATCTAATTTGAGGAACATTCCTGGGAAATGAGCTTGCTTAGCAAAATGAATAAGCTCGTGTAGAAGAAGGATTTGGTCCTAAATAAATCTCCCATTAACAAAACTTGCTTGATGTGGCACCACAAGTAGTGGCATCACTGACACCAATCTTTTGATAAGGACCTTAGTGTACACGTTGAGGAGAGTGTTCCATACCCCAATTGGTTTGTAGTTGGAGGCGAGGTGGGGTTCCCTCACCTTAGGGATAAGGAAGATTCTGGAACATTTCAGCTCCCTCTTAACTTGCCCCTTCATGAGCATCAAGTTCAAAGCATCTACTTGATTGTCACTTAGAAGTTCAAAGAATGCTCTAAAGAATTCGATTGGCCACCAGTTAGGCCCAAGAGCTTTCCCAACCTTCATGGTAAAAATGGCTTTTGTTATTTCAGATTTGGTAATTGGAGCAAGGAGATGAGTGTTATCTTGCTGAGAAAGAATACACATGATAGGAATAGTCACAGGGAAGCGTGGTCCTTTTGACCAAATGCATCCCTAAAAGTCTTGAATAGCTTTTGTGATTTCATCGTGGTCAAATATTAATTCTTTGTTGACTTTGAAACATTGGATTTTCCTTGCATTCTAGTTGGCTTTGTGCTGCTGCAAAAAATAACTTCATATTCTGATCTCCCTCTTTTAGCCATTGAAGTCTAGATCTTTCCATCTATTACATTCTTCCTCTTTGGATAATAACTATAGTTCGTGAAGGGTTGTTCTCTCTTCCTCTTTAAAAAGATGGCTTTGTTCTTGGAGACTTTGGATGTGCTAGAGTTCTTGGGCCATCTACTCTTTTTAGAATTTAAAAGTGAACTTGTTTTGTTTAGGGTGGGATTTGATCTACTACTTTAGCTTCTCGAGACCTTGTTTAAAGAAATCCCTAGGATTTGAAAAAGTTGAGTACGTGTTCTAGATCTTGTTAACTTACCTTTGGAACCATTCTTTGTGAAACTAGGCCCCCTCACAGTTGAAGGACAAAGACATTTCCTTTTTGGTATCGAACAAGAGGACTAGAGGGTGATGATCCGATGCCTTGCATTCCAGCATCATCGGCCCCACTTGATGTTGGAGGAGTTGGGAACTTATCCAAACCTTGTCAATTTGAGATAGGAGTTTGTCTTTATGCTTCTTATGATTGCTCCAAACGAGTTTTCAGCCTTGAATCTCCATGTTTGTCATGTTGAAGCAGGTCACACTTTCCATGCACTTTGCACTACCTAGGGGTTTGCTTGATCCTTAGGGAGCTTTTCTCAGGTATAGAGCCACTGGTTGAAGTCTCCAACTATTATCCATTGTGTGGTGTCAGTAACCCTTTCTGCAATATAAGAAATCTCCGATATCCTAACTTGGGCATTCTGAGGGCCATAAAAATTAGTAATCTACAGTTGAGTATTCAGGAGAAAGTAAGATTTCCATTTTTGACTGGAATACCAAGGTTGCCTTTGATTTTATGAGATTAGCCAACCCACCTATGTGGCCCTTCGCATCCACAAAAATAGACTGCCAACCTTTCCATGTTAACAATTCCCGTTGTAAGGTAGCTTGGTTTCTTGCACACAAACAACATTGCATCTACTCCGCATCACCATTTCCTTTAGAGTACTTCTGTTATAGGGTGTACCGTGTCTCCTGTAATTCTAAGTAATTAGCTTCATGGCCTACTCTGAGACTGCTTTTTGTAAACCTCCTTAAGGGTTCCTTGAAACCCCATTTTGACATCCTGTTTTGTTTTCTTCATCCGTATGTTGAAACCCCATTTTGACATCCTGTTTTGTTTTCTTCATCCGTATGTTGAAACCCCATTTTGACATCCTATTTTGTTTTCTTCATCCATATGTTGAAACCCCATTTTGACATCCTGTTTTGTTTTCTTCATCCGTATGTTGAAACCCCATTTTGACATCCTGTTTTGTTTTCTTCATCCGTATGTCTGCTAATGATGACCTTTCTTACTTTTGGTAAAACCTTGAAGCTCGCTGCCTTGTTGTCATCCAGAATTTTATGCTTCATTGGCTCCCGCAGGGGAGATGTTGAGACAACAACTCTTCAGCCAACCTGCTAGTCTCTAAATCTTGGGAGAGTTCTGTTCTGGCATATGTTTATTTGCTTATGCGGGCCATTAGCATTGGCCCCAACATCTTGCTCCATGACTGTTGCGCTTGGCTTTTGATGGTTGCTAGCGTATCTGACAACACCTTGGTTGGGCTAAGATCATTTGGGGACCTCATTGTAACTCCCTTTGGGGTTTTCATCAATAGCCTTGTTCACAGCATCATCCATTGGTTCCACATTACCGTTGGCTGTAAAGACCCCAAATTTGTTATGTGACGAGGGGATGCTATATGGAGCTGAGCAACCCCCTCCTAACGATGCCTATCCCATCCCATCCTTGCATAGTATAGCTCCCTTATAATGGCCCAGACGTTGCAAGACAATCCATTGGCCAAGGGCCCGAGCATGCACAAGGCCAGAAGCTGCAGATTGGCCAAATGGCGCAACCCTTGCCAATGCAGGTTGCCTAGAAGCAACGATCCCTCTATTCTGTCGGAGGTGAATGCTATAGTCTTTTGCAATATGATTCGTTTTACCACAGAAATCACATCTCTTCTTTGCAGAAGGGGCCATCTATTCAGATATTACACTTTCATACTCAACCATCAACATTTTGATCCCATACGGGGTCTCCATTTGTATCTCTTTGAGCAAGTCTTTGTCTTTAATCGACTGCCACATGTAGAACTGGACATACCCCATCCTTGCTCTAGAGGTAGTAAACTTATCAAAGGAAATGAACTCTTTGAAGAAAGCTGCCAAAGTTTTAAGAAATGAATTTGGCTAGAACTCCCATAGGTCCCTCAACACATGAATCTAGACCGGAAGATGATAAAAAAAACTGGGGTCTCCATGCACCATAGGATCCCAATGTGTCAGAGCCAAACTGCAAGCCTTGCTAAACTAGGGTCCTCCTTGGAGAACTCTATCACGGTCCTCCACGGTTTGAAAAACAAACAAGAGGAGGTCATCATGCAGAATCCTAATCTCAACGTTTGAAACTGTCCAACTATCCATGATCTGTTTGGCAATCTATTCCACTTGCTGTCTTTTCCCCGCCAAGATGAACTTCCCCACAAAACTCCTCTTGAGAACGGAAAGTCCCTTGACCGGTTTCAACCGTAGTTTCCCTCCAACCATAGGGACCTCCTTTAGTCCTCCCTCTCTTGGTTTCCAGCCCTTGGGGGGTGTCAGACTTGCCCTCTATGTATCCATCCTATACCCCATCACCAATGCTTCCTTGGGCTCAGTTTGCAGCTGTGCCATCTCCTTGCACTCTACCGTCCATGGTCCCATCCCTTGGCCATACTGCAACCATAGGTACTCCCTCCTCTTCTACTCTGTTTACTCCAATGAGCACCACCTAGAGCCCCAGTATCTAGCACAACCCCCTTGAACACATCATCCAGGATCATCCCATCCACTGCTTTGCCTGCCGCTCTGCCTATTGCTCTGTCTGCCACTCCGCTTGCCTCTCCAGCTGTCATGTTTATGTTTATCACAACCTGTGGGGGAAAAAAAACTGGTATAATTCTCTTGTGAGTTGTTGGCTTGTTGCTTTCTGCACCATTACTGGAGAAGTTTTCTAGTGCTTTTTTCCCCTTGAGAATAAACATCTCCAAACCCACTTCAAGATGATTTCTTGGATTTTGATTTGCACTTTACTTTTTTAAGTGTAATTATATTATAAGACAAAAAGGAGGAGAAGACGTGACGACTTTATTCAATTACTTATTTTTTAAAAACTTGTAGTGTTAGGAACGTAATAGGCTGGAAAGAATTAGGAAGAAGGTGTCATAAACAAGTCAATGAAAGGAACATAATAAGCCGGAAAGAATTAGGAAGAAAGTTTCACAAACAAGTCAATGATATTAACAGAAAATACATTAGAGATTACGTTCGCTCTGTGTTTAATATTGTGTTTGCCGTTAATTTTGTTTTTAGGTCAACTCTTACATGTTATAATAGAGGTCTGTATATTGTGTTTGCTGTTAATTTTCTTTCTAGGTCAACTCTTACATGTTATAATAGAGTTCTGTATATCTTATTTACAAATTAGATTTACATCGGATATATTACGGTTTTAAGAATTTATTGATCTTACAGGTTTGGGCTGTCATGATTGAGAATGACTATATTTCTGAGCATTTTTCACAACTTGTTCCAGATATGGCTCTTGAGTTTCCTTTTGAACTGGATAAGTTTCAAAAAGAGGTAATTGCAACTTATTTGTAAATTGGATTGAATTAAACTGATTTTTTTTCTTAAGTTGTGTGGTGGAATGGCACTTCTTCATTATGGCTTTGTAGCAGAGGCTTTTTTCTCCTTTTCTTTAGTAAGTTCTCTCTTCATGACATTTGATCACTTAGCTAAAGTTGGAGTTAGAATTTCTATTTTGATTTCCTAGTATCAAGTGCAGTAATACACTAGTTGTGTTTACAAATATAGACATGTTACTAATTTGACGTTACATTCAATCCCTTGACAATGAAAAAAGCTTCAGTTTCTGGTTAAATATGTTTTGAGTGAAGCCTATCATAGGGTGAGTTCCATGCTTCCAGAAAACATTTTACTACGTTTGAATTCATGTTAGCTACGTACCTTATCATGTTTGATGCTGATATTCTGCGAGAAAAGCTTACAGAGATAATCTTATTAAAGGTTTTGCCTCATTCTACCTACCCTACTTCTGTGCATGATTAATTTAAGGATGACAAAAGATTGCTTGTGCAGGGACACACTTATAATATAGAAATTGTTAAGAGACTGCCTTATTCTACCTTAGCAAAATCAACGTTATCCCGGTTCGTATCATCATGGTTAGATACGCTGAATTTAGCAGAAAGTCTCCGTTTTGTAGTTTATACAATTAACATATTTTGGTGTGATTACCTATAGAGGTAGAATGCGATAATTACTTGAGGAATAACGTTCTTTATAGGGTTAGCTAAGTTAGAAATTTAATTGGGAGTCTGCAACTTATTACAGGCTAATGCCATGTTAGAGAGTAGAGACCTTTCCGTTGTATATGATAGTGTGCATGTAGGATTATCTTTAATCAAACTTGTAATATTTTTCTCTAGCTGAAGGTTGACTAGAGGGCATATGAATACCGAAACACTACACATTTCTTCTAACTAAGAAGGGTAGTTTCCACTGTCTTCCCATGAACATAGAAGTAACACATCAATTGTGTATTGCACGATTGGTTAACATTTATTTTGCAAATGGCAAGCACAGATGTGGTTTAATGTATTCCTAAAATTTCCTCAATAGTTTTTTGCCAGTCAATTTAATTTTCTATTAAAGTCTTCATACAATGGCCAGTGATCAATAAAAATAAGTTTGAACAACTTTGCTTATACAATGTGGGGTTGCATTCCCATATTGAAGGTCATCTAACTCTATATCTCACCATCCTTTGGATGAGAGGTGGTTTATTTTTGGGTTCTATGCTAAACAAACAAGATTGGGCTCAACATCTTTTTTCAACTTCTCTTTAATAACCTGGAATTAGTTGATTGGGGATCATATGTAATATGGGTACACACTTATGAATGGTGCCTTCTGAATTGAAAATCTTCAAATGATGTGCAACTCACCTTGCTTAGGTTCAATGGCTTAGGATTATACTTGTGAAATATGGATTAGAATCTTGATTCTCATGATTCAGAATCTCGATTTGACTCACCACAATCTGGATCACTATCAGAATTGTGATTCTGATTCTAGGAAATTCCAAGCAATTCTGGATCATGATTCCAGGCAAATCCATGTGATTCCAAGTGATTTCAACTTTTTTTTGTTGTGTTTTTCAAAATACTTAGAAATTTGCTAATATTTTATGTTATTTTAATATTGTGATTCTAGTTGATTCCAAATCATGTTTCCAAGTGATCCATGATCCAGAATCTCTAAAATGAAAGTAACGATATGCAATCTGATTCACACTTCAGAAGTATGGTTAGGATATTAAGCCTACGTAAGCCCATGTAGGGGTAGGGTTGGATGGTGGTTGTCAACCCTACATCCAAAGCAAAATATTAAAAGTAAATAATGCAATGCATCCATTTAAGACATGTAGACGAATTTTTTTTTTATGAATTATTTCATTATCCCAAAGAAAAAGTGAGACAATTCAGTTTTATGTTGATAGATGGGACCTAGAAGCCTTCAGTCTGGTTTCTCCATTAAGAGATTTGAACATGACCAAACTCTTTGTCAAATCCTACCTTCCACGCAACCTCAAAATGCAAGAGGCCCTCAAATTTGATGAGGTTTTGAAAATGGCCAGGAGAGGAAAGGTAGTATAGACTCCAGATTCTCAAGCCAATAAGAAATCTTCTTCAGGTTAAAATAAAGATTGTCAACAGAAGATTGACAAAGGAGTTAACCAGGTTTCAAAAGAAGAAAAGAAAAAAGTATGAAAAGAATCGTTTTGATGAATCAAAGGGAGCAATTCCACAAAAATTGCTAAAAACGGGGCAGTTAAATTGTCTGAAAAATTCCACTTGATTCCAATAGAAGGAAAGCTCCTTGGTTTATAGAGAGCATATTTGCATGTATCATCGTCAAGGACATGATACAGAGAATTGTCAAACTCTGATCAAGTTGGCAAAGAATTAATGCAAAAAAGGAAGGATATTCCTATTGGATACATAAATGTTGTCCAAGACATGTATGATGGACTAACTCAAGTTCACACGATTTGAGAAGAGACTTCAAAGTTTCCTGTGAAGGTAGGGCCGCACCAAGGATTTCCTTGAAGCCATTATCATGGATGAACTATCTAAAGAAATTCAAGGTAACATCTCTTAGTGCATGCTCTTTGCTGATATTATTTTGGTAGATAAATGTAACAAGTCCTTGTTGTGAAAGTTGAGATTTAGAGAAACACCCTAGAATCAAATGGTTGAGGATTAGTCAAAGTAAAATAGAATACATGGACTGCATTTTTAGTGGAAAAGCGAGTAATGAAAAGATCATCATCATCATCATCATCCTAGCCTTGTCTCAATAAAATGGGGTTGTGTACATGAGTTATGTTTCACCATTCATCTCTATGAAGAGCTAGATTCTTATGTATTTACAGTTTTTGTAGATCATCTTCAATTGTTTTTCTTATGTCCTTTTTGGTTTTCCTTTTAGTGGCTTTCTTGGAACAATGATGTAGCAATCTTTTTTAATATGCTCATTATTTGATCTTATTTGCACATGCCCAAACCATCTAAGATACCATTCCTATAGCTTATTTGAAATAAAAGCGACATCAAGCCTTACTCTAATGTTTGTATTGTGCAATTTATTTCTTCTTGTAATATTCAATATCCATCTAAGCCTTTGCATTTTGACCATTCTACCCCAATCCTGAGCTTTTAGAATACCTTAATCAAAGCTATATCAAAATAATTCAAGCTATGCTAAAAGTCAAATATAACATAAAAGTAAAATAACAAGGCAAATATTGGGTTTTGAAACACAAGGTGCTTATTAACTAATGATAAGAAGTATGGGAAGGTGCTTATTTGTAAAGTTGGAAGACTTGGGTTTGAGCGTAGGTGCAACCACTTGAAGAGGTTAGACTTTTGCTCATCTATTGACCCTTCCAGACCTTGCTGGGCAAGATGAGCACTGATGCTTTAGCTAATTTTTTCTGAGAAAATATTCCGGAGTATATTACTAACAAAATATAGTACAGGAAATTACAAACCATGGGTTATCAGCAATGGCCCTCATTGGGTGGGGAAAAAACCACAACAGTTAAGCCAAAACCAATGAGGGCCAAACCAATCCGACACCACAACAGTTAAGCCAAAACCACAAACTCCACAGAAAACCCAGCAAACGCTTTGTT
>MNCI01004181.1:472645-497823 GCA_015680685.1 Gnetum montanum | reverse complement strand
TTAGGGGGGGGCACCAGGAACTGGGAAAGAAGGGGGGCCCTTCGACAGGGATAGGGGGGGGGGCAAGCAACGCTTGCGGTCTGAAACAACACCCCCTAGGGATTTGTCGGCAGCCAATGGTAGGCGTAGTGTGGGTGCTCTAGCTCATGAAGGATATCCAACGTGTTTCGGTGGTCCTCCGTCTCCACGAAACTGGAGGCCTGTTGGATACCTTGCATGGTCGACTCCCGCTTGTTCCAGTCAGCCGGCGAAGTTCCCCCATTAGGATGGAAACACGCCGAGGTCCAGCGGATGTGGCGCCTGAGCTCACCCCAGGAGCTATCGTAGCTGATGCCTAGGATGAGGTATGGGCACCGCCCCCCTCTAAGCCATTGTCGAGCACTGTGCTCATGTGCTCGATTGAGCTTTCGCTGTCGTTGCTCCTCTTCCTCTTGCATGCGTTCCTGTTTTGCTCGCTCCGCCTCTTCACGTTCCCTTTGGGCAACTTCCTCCTGCAGTAGTTCTTCCCGCACTTGGGCTCGGATTTCATCCACTAACCGGGCCCGGGCAATGTCGGCCATGAGGTCTTGTTGCCTCACCCTCTCTTGCTCTCATTCGTAAAACTGGGCCTCCAAGTCGGCCCGTGCCTGTGCAAGGGCTTTGTGCCATTTGGCCTCCCATTCCCGTCGTTTAGCCTCACGCACTTCAGTTGCGGCCCTCTGTGTGGCTTGCCGCAACTCCTTGTTCCAATTCATGCTGCATCCAAAGGTCTCCAGCGGGGGGGATTCCGGCCCGACAAGGCTGGCAGGGGGGCGCTGTTCCCGTTGGGTCTGCTGCTTCCGCGTGAAGGTTGTTGCCGGCAGGGTCCAGCGGTTCCCCCGGTTGGTCTAAACCGTAGGGTTAGCAGGGGCACCTTGGGACGACAACGGGTTTTGTCCCCCCTTTGCCCCCCGCCACAAGGCTAAGATTAACCCCGAATGACGATCGCGTCGTTTAAGTTGAAGGGCCGCTAGGAAAAAATGGGGAAGGTTAACTTGGCAGCCAAATTTCAGGCAACGCAGAAATGCAAAGTGTATGCCCTGGAGCTTGGAGCTATTGCCATATTGGACAAAAAATCTGTCCACCAGATCTGCCGCACGGTCCCAGAGACGGGGTAGAGAAGATCTAGGCACCTGTCGGCTTTGTGTGTGTGGCATGGGCCCTTCAAAAAATAATTCCGTGTCCTACAAACCGCATGTGTAAGGTACGATGACCTTGTTGGTAGCATGGGCCCCCAAACAGCTGGCGATTGAGGATTCCATGATGGTAACCTCGCGTCCTTGGAAATAGGTCCGTTCATTGCGCCAGTTAGCGAAGAACACGTCGTCAGCTACATCTAGGTCCTTGACCAACCGCTGTAGGGGGTCACACTAGCCGCACTGTGTCACCATCTACCAGAGTTCTTCGTCCTCCTGAAATGTGGCACAATATGGTTCAAACGTTGGCGTGACTCCCATCGCCGCCTCGATTTCTTTCCATGCTCGGAGAGCTTGGAAAACCAGCTGCCGGGGGGGGCAGCCTGTCCTGGTGAAAAACAGTGTGGTTTCTTGCTTTCCACGCTACCCATAAAAGTAGCGTGGCCCAAGAATCGCCAGTGAGGTGCATCGGGGGGTTGCCCCCGCTGCGAGCCATGTGGCACGCATGTATGTGTAGTCAGAAATGATGTGCCAGACTGTCTCGGGTTCAGTGTCGCACCGGGGATAGGTGTTGTCCTGAATGAGGTAGCGTTTGCATAGAAAAGCGTGCACTGGCAGCGCGTCCTGCCACATTAACCAGAGGAAGATCTTGATCTTCTCGGGGAGCCGCCCCCTCCAAATCTACTGCCAACCGGCCACCTGCGGGTACTTGGCCGTTAGCAGCCTACGTGGCTTGAGGTCCAACCACCCTAGAGTCTGCATTGCTCATGTGTGTCGGTAGAGTGCATGCCAAGGTCTAGAATCTCACACCCCTGCCTCCCAACGTTGATACTTCGCATTCATGATGTGGATCCACTGGATCGGCTTCCCATGCGGGCGCGTAAAACAAAGCATCAGACGTTGTTGCCCAAGCATCAGTTTGTCTTTGAAAGACGAGATGCCCAGCCCTCCCACGTTACAGGGGTGCGTGACCCGTTCCCAATTTACCAAGTGGATTTTGGCCCCCTGCCCCCCTTCCAAATGAAGCTCTTGACCAACATGTTGATCCTGTTAATGATGGCGTTTGGGGGGTGGCTACGGCCGCCACGAACTAGGTAGCCTTCGTGAGGATCCCCGTTGCCACAAGCAGTCACCCTTTTCAAGTCAAGAAACGATTTGCCCAGTGGCCCATCTTTCTTTCAACTTTCTCCATCAGCGGCCCCCATGACATGCTCTGCCTCCATTGGTAGAGTGGGATGCCCAGGTATGTGTCCTTGCCCATTCCGGGCAGGATATTCAGGACTTGCACCACCCGATTTTTAACCTGTTCATCCACGTTAACAAAATGAGCTGAAGACTTAGCTCTATTAATCTCTAGCCCCAACTCAACCGCCAATCAGGATAGAGCGATGTTGATGCTTCAGCTAATTATCGTAATGACAAGAAGTAATTAACAAGCTAAGTGGTGTTCTCAATCATTTACTGTCATACTTGTAAGGATTGGATTGGAACATAGATCATTTTTTCATTCCTAAGATTTTGAATTGCGGATTGTTATTTTGAAGTGCGTGGAATTGAAATATTAAAAAATATCAAATTTTTAATCATTTTCAAAAGGATATGCAACTAAGAAGACAAAAAATTGAAAGTCCATAAAAAACAATATATTCAACTTATTTGAGTATGAAAGTCCAGCTGCACTGTTCCACCATTTGGCATAGCTCCTCATCCTCTTGGAACGTGGCGTAGTCAGGCTCGTACGTTGGTGTGACTCCCATCGTTGCCTCGATCTCTTTCCACGTGCTTTCTGCCAGGGAAACCACCAGTTGGGGGGGGGGGGGTAGTCTGTGTTGTTGGAAGACTATGCGATTTCTTGTCTTCCAAGCTACCCATAAGAGTAGCGTGGCCCGAGAGTCGCCTGTGAGGTGCATCGAGGGGGCTGCACCTGTAGAACGCCACGTGGTGCACATGTAGGCGCATTCAGAAGTGAAGTGTCGCACAATCTCAGGCATGGCACCACATAGGGGACAAGTGCCATCTATAATGAGGCCCCTGTGCAAGAGCGCCTGAACTGGCAGTGCGTTATTGCGAATTAGCTAGAGGAACACTTTAATTTTCTTGGGTAGCTGCCTCCTCCAGATTTGTCGCCAGCCTGGTACCTGCGGATACACGGCCACCATCAGGCAACACGGCTCAAGAGTCAACCTCCCCTGCGCCTGCATTTCTTGCACGTGGCTGCAGAGCATCTGCCAGGGTTGCGAGTCTTGTACCCCCGCCTCCCAATGTCTATATTTTACATTCATTACTCAGATCCATTGGGCCAGTTCCCCAAGTGGGCTCGTGAACTGGAGTAACAAGTGTTGTTGTCCCATCATCAGCTCATCCTTGAACTTGGAGATGTCTAGCCCCCCCGCGTTATAGGGGCACACGACCCGATCCCAACTCACAAGGTGGATTTTGCTCCCCCCCCCCTCTGCCCCCCGCCCAGACAAATCGCTGGATCTACATGTTGAGTTTGTTGATAATGGCATTCGGAGGGGTGGTGATTGCAGCCACAAACTGGGTTATTGCCGTGAGTATCCCCGATGCTACCACCAATTGCCCCTTCCTAGTTAGGAAACGATTGGCCCAGTGTCCCATCCTTCTTTCGACCTTCTCCAACAACATTCCCCAAGACATGCTCCACCCCCATTGGAAAAGTGGGATACCCAGGTAGGTGTCCCGGACTGTTCCAGGCGGAATGTTCAGGACTTGTATGACTCGATTCTTAATCTATGCATCCACATTGATAAAATGAGCCGTTGACTTAGCCTTGTTAATCTCCAGCCCCAACTTGTCTGCTAGCCGTGAAAGTGTGACATTGATGCACCACACTTGTGGAACCCCTGCATGACTAAGTAGCATTGTATCATCCGTATAATGCTTTGCCTGACATTCCACCCCTGCAATGTCAAGGCCGTCGACCCCCGACGTCCTACAATAATGTTGCATAAGATCCATAGCAATAATGAAAAGTAGAGGTGATAAGGGGTCCCCTGTTGCAACCCCCTCCTAGGTGAGGAGAGATCCCATAGCCTGCCCGCCAGCCCCCCGCCCCCACCCCCCCCACACGTCAAAGGAGAAACCTGCAGAAGATTGCATGTGGATGCAAAGCTGGATAAAACCCAGGTCAAAGCCCTTCCATTGCATGATGGCGGTCAAGGCTTCCCATCTGAGTGTATTGTATGCCTTGGTGATGTCGAGCTTGAGACAAAGCCCTGGGAATCTCGTTATTCGAAGAGAATGAAACACCTCCTGCATAAGAAGTACTTGGTCCTGTAGGGTTCAGCCTTGCACAAAACCTGTTTGGTTTACTCCCACTAGCTTGGGCATTAGTGGTGTTAGCCTATGAACAATCATTTTGGAGAAAACTTGAATCAAAATGTTGCAGACTCGGATAGGGTGAAAGTGTTCTGGGCGGTGCGCCTCCGCTTGCTTGGGGATGCACACTATTTGAGAGTAATTGAGCTCCCTTCGGACCTGCCTCTTGGCCAGCATAAGGTTGAAAGCGTCCAGAATATTGGGTCCCACAAGATCCAGGAAGGTCTTGAAGACTTCCAAGCTCCAACCATTTGGTCCAGGCACCTTCCCTCCCAGCATGTCGCTGATGGCTGCCACGAGTTCCTGCCATGTGAACGGGGTCAACAATTGAGTGTTATCCTCTTTGTTTAGCACCTGCACAATTTGGACTGATATGGGCTTGGTGAGTTGCTTGGCCCAGATCTTTCCCCAATATTGTGTCAGCTCCCTAGCGATGCTCTGTGGCTCATCAATTATGCCCCCCTCCATGGTGTGTAAACAATAGGGTTGGCTCCATCCTCGTGTCTTGGCGACAACAAAGAAAAAGTTCGTTTGCCTATCTCCCTCCCAGAGCCATCTAACCCGTGATCTTTGTTTCCAGTATGTCTCCTCCTCTAAGTCAAGGCCCTGAAGTTGCCGCAGAATGTTCTGCTCTTCTTCATGTAGGTCCTTCCTAGCCTCCTATCTGGTTTGGATTTGAATTAGCCTATCCCGGAGTGCCGTGTGACCCGTCCTGAACAAGAATTTGTCCTCCACTAGTAGGGCCTGGATAGCTCATTTCAGACAAAGCAAACCATCTTTGAGGAAATTTCTGGGGTCTCCCTGGCCTAGCCGAAAGTCGGCCCATTTGTCCTCAACTAAGGGTTTGTACTTAGCTTATACTTAAATTGAGTAACTTCTTGGTTTTGAATTCTAATCTTCATGAAAGCATTGAAGGATATAGGAGTTTTATGGATGAAGCAATTATTTAACAAAATTTTAAAGGATGGATAAATGGCTAAAAAGTGGAGAAAAAGCATTTTTGTTCCCATCTATAAGCATAAACCATATATACTATATCAGAGTTTTGAAGCTATAGAGCAGCATTTCAAACTTGAATGAAGAATATCAGAAAATCAATTTAGATTTATGATAGGGAGATCTACTATAAAGGCCATTTTCTTGATACAACAATTAATGGAGAAATTTAGAAAAGATAGAGAAAATCTACATACGATCTTCATTGACTTAGCAAAGACATATGATAGCCTGCCTAGAGATATTATCTGGTGAGCCTTACGAAGGAAAAACATTTATGATAAATATACTAAAGTGATTCAAGACATGTATGAAAGAGCTACTACTAGAATTAGAACAACTTGTGCAATCACATTTGATTTCCAATCATAGTAGCTTTACATAAGGCTTTGCACTTAGCTTGTACTTATTTGCTATACATATAGGATGATTTTTCTTTGTGTATGTTATTTATAAATGATATTGTGTTGGTAGATATAACCCAAGAAGAATTTGCTTCTAAAATAGAAATGTGGGGACATTCTCTAGAATCAAAAGGCTTAAATTCTAGGATAAGTAAGATAGAAAATATGGAATGTAATTTCAATAAAAGCATAAATAGTGGCAAAATAGAAGAAACAATTCAAGGGAAAAAGGTCCCTCACTACAAACAATACCTATAGACATCCCTCTTTTCAGCCCTCTCAATACTCTCTTGCACCCTGTCATCTCCCCTTGTAAGTAAATAAAGATGGCATAAAATTAAGTGGAAAGCCATTACACTTCCCTTGCTAGATGGGCAACAAGTGCCGCATTGGAGTAGAGGAATGGGGTACAAAGCAACTTGCATCAAAAGTCTATATTTCTTGTCTAAACATGTATTCCAAAATTTCAAGAAGCCATGTGATTAAAAGAAAATTTTCAAGCTTATGATTTGGAGTGGAAAACATCAATTTGCATGAATTTTCTACTTGATGAGGAGCACAACAAGAAAGGAGTGGCAACATTTCGAAGCTATAGAAAGGAGCATCATTTTGGGGGGAAAATTTAATGATGGAATCTCTATATCTCTTGTTTAAACATGTATTCCAAGTTTATTGATACAATAATTTTACCACATGCAGGAAAGGAAAAGATTAGAGTATCTAAAAAGAAGGAAAAGAATCTTAAGATGTCAAAATGAGAACGAGAATTTTTGGAATATCTTACCCAGTTTGGCAATTCGATAGGTGATTTTGGAATTTAAGGTCCCACTATGGTGAGGGCGGTTCCACTTTCGTAGGAAGATATGCAGCAATCATGGTTCCATTTCATGCTTATATATGGCATGATTCCCAACAAAGTTATACCGTAAGGCTGGTTCCACATTTGGAGAAAAAGACATGAAGCTTTTATGATTTCAATACTGACATTACATATCAACTTCAAAAGATTGCAATTGGGCCCATCAATGGTAAAAAATATGCAACATGAAAATTAGCTGACATACATCTATCAAAGACCCAACCTAGAAGAAGAATGAGAAATTATACCACATGAATTAAAGGAAAGAGCCACACATTTTATAAAAGGAAAGTTTTGAACCTAGGGAATTAAAATGAAAAATGAGTTGGTTATTTAAGAATTCTCTCAATGTGTCCTTCGTATACAATATCTAATTCATTGGAAATTAGATAGTAGGACACCTTAAATCCAATTTCGTGCATATATGTGCCACAAAATTCAAGGCAATCCCCCATATTGAGTAGTCCAACTATACAATAGTCTATCCTTTATTATATTTTGTTAGAGCCTATGACTTCATCATCAAGTAATGATATTTGTATGAATATCGAGATTCAACATGTTTACAATTCATGTCTAAGGGGGAGAAGGATGTATGATGTATATATGAAATTGTTAGAAGCTAGCCAGCACGCACCAAGGAAGATACTTTGCAAAATTAACCACTCACGAATTCATAAACATGAACATAAGGAGTTGAGAAACTAATGCTTGAAGGGGAGTATTTCTTGGAATGAGTGTAGTGGAATGGGTGGTGGAAGTGCTGGGAGCTTGGGCAATAGTAGAAGTGTTCTTGTCTTCTTTCTTTTGCAAATTCTATCATTGTGAGTCAACCATGAGTTGACCGTGGGTTGTGGTATGTTATTCCTTCAAAGTGTGAGATGGTTGCAAGTGGCGATTGCTTGTTCTTCACCTTGAGTGGCAGTGTGATAATGGTGATGACTGCGAGTCGCAGTTGGGTTTGCAACTTCACTACAAGTTGTGTTTGTATTGGAGCTGATTTTCATGAAACTCATTGCGAGTGAACCACAAGTGGCCGTAGAGGCAAAAAACAACAAGAATACTAGTCTTCAAATTCAATTTCAAGGGCATCTCTAGGCCTGATTTTTCATGAAATGAGACTAAACATCAGAGAAATGACAAATCTACTCTAGAACATTACATGCAAGGCCAATTAAAGAAGATTTGACATGTCCATAGGATTTCTCCTCTTTAAGAGACATGCATTAAGAAATTTTGAACAAAATTGCTTCTCTCCTCTTAGAAGGACTTAGATTTGGAACTTAGATGTCAAGAACTGTCTTCTAAAGGATTTCAAACATCAAATTACCATTTCAACTACAACATGCAATCAATATCATGAACATTAACAAGAATCTCAAGAAGATTGAGAAGAATCCCTTAGAACCTTTGAGAGATGAGAGAGATTTGAGTGAATTTTTTATGAAATAATAATGAGATAAGTTCAGATCTAAACTTAAGCTTCAAATTGAAACATCAAACATATAGATTGACTAATTTATGAAATCAAACTTGAGAAATATTTTGAAATGCTTGAGAAATTATGAAATCAATTGTGAAATCTGAAATAGTTGTGAAATGTTTGTGAAATTGGATGTGAAATGTTGTGAAATATGAGCTGATGCATGGCTAATGCAATAAGCCCATTGTGAAATAACAAAGAAAAGAAAAAGAACTGAAAGCTTCAAAGAACTTCAGCAAAAACAACTTTCTTCTATTGATGAAAATGAGAACACATTATAAATAAAATGCTAGCTTTGCATCAAGTTTGAGATGAGAGCATTCAGCTCCTTTTATAGCACTTAAGGGGGTCACATGGCATAAAGCCTGTTCCTCACTTTTAATAAAACATGTGCTATCCAAACTTGAAAACATAACATGACTTTTAAACTAAGGACTTTCAACTCATCACTTTACCTCATAACATGAAATTAAAAATGACTAATGACCAACATAGGACTCTGACATGAAATTAAGAGATAAACATAATGACAAATGTCTTGAGGGAAGCATACAATTTTCAGACTATACTCAATGGTGTTAGAATGTATTTGTAAGTTGATATACAATAATTAGTCTCTCAACACGAAGCAAGCTTATGATGAAGTTATGAACGGTTACAATGATTTGTACATAGGTTATAAGTATGTACAAAGGAGAAGTTGTAAATTATGCTCCCTAAAAGGATATAGCTAACAATGGATCAGGTAGAAGAACTTGTGAGGAGTAGTGAAGACAGATCCATCATAGACCATATTATGTCTAGGATCAGTATGTTGTAAATACAAGAAGGAAGAAGAAGCACTGATAAAGGTGTACTTTGAAGAGGAACACTTAGTCCAAATGGAACTTGAGTAGAATCTGGTGAAGACATTGGGCCAAGTTTGTAAGGACTGATGTGAAGTGGAGTTTGTGAAATACAGTTGTAAGAATTGTGATTCTAGAAGATGAGAGATATCAAAAAGGAGCCAAAAGCATGAAGGACTAGATTAAAGAAAGCAAGCACAGTGAGTTAATAGCCAAGTCAAAGGACAAATGTTATAATCAGATCTGAAAACAATTAGATCTGAAAACACACTACAAATGCTCTAGAGAAATTATTAGAACCCTACAGATCTGAATAAATCATTAGAGGCAAAATATTGCGCTGTAGCAGGTCAAGAAACACTATAAATCACTCTCAAAACGTTCTAAACTCTAGCAAACATTTGCTGTGATAACAAAATGAAAGCAGAATGAAAACAGTAAAAATAGCACAAGAACACAGAGAGTTATGTGGTTCGGGCCCTTTTTACCCTACTTCCACAACAATGCTGATCTGCCTTCTATTCTTCTCAAATCTTCAGAACACAAGCCGTCCTTGTAACTTTTCCAAACACCCAATCTGTTATTCCAACAGATCTCAGATCAACACCAACAAGACTCACGTCTCCAAGGTAAAACCTTGATACAATGCTTTCACTTCAAAGCACACACTAAAGGCTACCCCAAGCCTTCTATTTATGAAGAAACATGAGGACCAAACCCCAATCCTAATACATGTGGGATAAAACACCAAGCCTCCTATTTATGAGGAAACATGAGGACCAAACCCCAATCCTAATACATGTGGGATAAAACACATCCCCACATCAAATGCAACATAAAAGGAAATACAACAATTAATGTATTTGTCTTCATTTTTCCAACAAACTCCCCCTTGAAGACAAATCCAACCAGCCTTTAAGAGATGTGCACTTCTGATTAAGCTTCAGTTATCCCAAGCTTCTTCCTACAGAAAATGTGTTTTTCAGCTATCACTGGTTTTGTTAAAGCATCAACAACGTTGAGCTTTGTATGGACCTTTTGAACATGCACCAAGCCATCCTCTATGATTTCTCTTATGAAGTGGAATTGGACATCTATATGTTTTGTCCTAGCATGAAAGGTAGAATTCTTTGCAAGATGGATTGCACTCAAACTATCACAAAACACAGCATACCTTTGTTGTTTTAATCCAAGAGACTGCAAAAATCGCTTCATCCATAACATCTCCTTGCATGCTTCTGTGAGGGCTATGTACTCTGATTCAATTGTAGATAAAGTTACTAGTGGTTGTAGACGTGACAACCAACTCACTGCTGCACCACCAAAAATTAATGTATACTCTGTAGAAGATCATCTTGTATCATGATCAACAACAAAGTTTGCATCTACAAAACCTTCAATGTGCAGATTAGCATCTCCAAAACATAAGCAATGTGCTTTTGTGCCCTTTAAATATTTAGCATCTCTAAAACCTTCAATGTGCAGATTAGCATCTCTAAAACCTTGATACAATGCTTTCACTTCAAAGCACACCCTAAAGACTACCCCAAACCTTCTATTTATGAAGAAACATGAGGACCAAACCTCAATTCTAATACATGTTGGATAAAACACCAAGCCTCCTATTTATGAGGAAACATGAGGACCAAACCCCAATTCTAATACAGGTGGGATAAAACACATCCCCACATCAAATGCAACATAAAAGAAAATACAACAATTAATGTATTTGTCTTCATTTTTTCCAACAACAAACTCACATGATGAAGAAGAGTTTGTAAAGTAAGATATTTCGAAGTGAAAGTCTGAGAGAGCTGTACCAGCCTAGTTGTGGAATGCTGAAGGAGCATGAAGAAGCCTTGCCCACATAAGATTAAGTGGAAAATTCCCTATTGAATTGTAAGAGAGTCACACAATGATGAAGAACTTTGAATTAGTGTAAAAGTTGTAGCACTGTCAAGGGAAGCTATAACCACCAAAAGGTGAAAGACCCAAGAACCAAGTCTAGAAGAGAAGCAACACAAAGGAGAAAGCATTATGAGAAGACAAAGCTTTTACTAGTTGTGCTTAGTCCACAATGTTGTCTAATTAGTACTAGTATATGATAGTAGAGCAATATTATTAAGTAACTGTGTTTATGTGTAAAGAGTTTGTAAGTCCATGAAGAACTTACGATATTTAGATCTGAAGAAATAGTAATAGTTTATGATTGAATATGCTACAAATAATGTATGACCAGCAGTTTATGATTGAATATGCTACACACGGTAACTCTAGTGGAGTCAGAATTCAAAGCGATTGTAACCTGAAGCCTCAGAAATTCTAATATGTAAGAAGGAATCTATTCTTGCTTAAGATGTCCAAAGGCAACTCTATTATACCATTGTTTAACTAACTATTCTTTATCCGCGTGTTGTATAAGGTCCTGGCTTAGCAAATGAATATTAGAAATAGATAGAAGAAATTTAGAAGCTTTTCCTGCCTGATGAATTTGAAGTGAAGGGACAAATACAATATGTATTATGCTTTTTGAAGTACGTATGATGCCCTTAAAAGTTTATAGCCTACACTCAGTTTTTCTGAATTCTCATTGAATGAATACTAGAAAAAAGTGATGATGGAAACCTTAGATAAAGGTTGGTTTCATGAGGGAGTTCTATGGCTTAATAAATGAAATCTTTGAGAGCACATTTTTTATTTTGATTCGCAGAAATTTCGCAAATCAGTGAAACAAACAATATTGCAAAAACTTTAGCAAAATGTAGAAGGAAAAAAACATTTCTATTTGAATAGTATTAGGTGATGCCTTAATTCAAAGACAAACTATTTACGTGTTGCTATTTCTTACCATTTGTGATACACAATTAACAGATTACAATGGGATCTCATTATTTGATAGTTGAAATAGGTACATGATCCAAAATTCTTCGTAAAGAATGAATATGACAACTGTGTAATACAAATAGCATTGAAGATGAATACCACAATTTCCTGCAATGTTCTGTGTCTTAGCACATTAGACATAAGTGAGATATTACAATTGGAAATTTGGTTGATTTGTTCCAAATGTTACAAAGAACGCTTGGTAATTTTTTTAGTGATTCTTTCAAAACTTATAACATGGACACTTCTATTATCCAATAGATCCAGAGGATCTACTAATGTAATAAAATTTTAGTTTCAGTTTTCATTTTCAGAATTATAGATATATTTTCTTAAAAATTATATGCATATGAAATTTTTGTACAGACTAATGATTACTAACGTAGATGGGGTAAGAGCTTTGATGATGGCAAGAATGATTTTGCTGATAAAGTATTTAATGATAGCCATACAGGTATGGGATGATACCTGAGGCTGTATATCTTAGTGATAATATTTGATCCTTCCTTGGTGCTATAATGCAGGCTGTATATCACATTGAAAGAGGAGAATCCGTCTTTGTAGCAGCTCATACATCGGCGGGAAAAACGGTTGTAGCAGAATATGCTTTTGCATTAGCGTCAAAAGTACGTTTTTTTAGCATTTCTGTATAGTCTTAACTTATGTTGTAGCATCATAGAAATGTAGTTTATAGTGTTCTACTCTTCGTGGTTTCACTTCTATGTTTAATGTTTTATTTTGGAAAAAGTGCAAAAAAGTAGAACAACTGAACTGTATGATACCATTTGTATC
Organism: Gnetum montanum; assembly: GCA_015680685.1. Taxonomy (NCBI): domain Eukaryota; kingdom Viridiplantae; phylum Streptophyta; class Gnetopsida; order Gnetales; family Gnetaceae; genus Gnetum; species Gnetum montanum. The sequence continues at coordinate 485,068 of MNCI01004181.1, read as the reverse complement.
CAACGTTGAGTTAATGGCAAAAAAATCAATTACGGATTTAATATGCCAACATAAGGGATGCAAATTTCATGTGATTACTTTTTGTTAGGATGACTGGTTTGTTATGGCACAGCAAATTTATATGATGTTAAGACAGCAACTATTGTATGATGCAAGACAAAGTCAACTACCTAAGACAATTCTGGACATGATTTCTAACTTGTATGTCTGCCGAACACAGCCACAACAATTTTGCTTTTTTTTGAGAGAGAGAGAATGTTTGGGATTATATTACTGGAAATTAAGATACAAGAGATAGTACAAAAATCGGGTCACCATCAATGGCCCACATGGGAGGTCTCGAGCCTCAACCTGTCATGAAAACTAAAAAACCAGAGAGAGAGGGAGTGGGGGGAGGGGGAGGAGGGGGTGGGTGTTGCAAACTACACACAATAGACAGTCAAAAATAACATCATCCGACATCACGGAACAAGGGGGCTAGGGCCGCCTGGGGGGGTGCGGGGTGGAGGAAACAACCACGCTATGGGTGTGTTGGCTGTCTATGACAGGCGTAGTGTGGATGTTTGAGAGCATGGAGGATATCCAATGTATTATAGTGTAGCTCAGAATCCACAAAACTAGCGGCATGTTGAATAGCCTGCATGGCCGACTCATGTCGATTCTGCTTCTCGACTGATGTCCCCCCGTCTGGGTGGAAGCACACAGCTGTCCAATGGATGTGTTGTCAGAGCTCCCCCCATGAGCAATTGCAGTTGATGCCCAAAACGATGTACTGACATTGTCCATCCTGAAGCCATTGGTGCACACTTTGCTTGTGTGCCCGGTCCAATTGCCGTTGCCTCTACCTTTCATCTTCTTGTTCCCGCTCTTGTTGTGCTCGCTCAGCCTCCTCACACTATCTATGAGTGGCTTCCTCCTGAAGTAACTCCTCCTGGAGTTGAGCCTGGATCTCATCTACCAGCCAGGCCTGGGCAGCTTCCACTAGCAAGGCTTGCTGCCGGATCAGCTTCTGTTCCCGCTCTCGGAAGTGGGTTTCCAACTCAATCTGCACGACCGCGAGGGCTTCATCCCATTTGGCCTCCCACTCTCAATGCTCCTCATCACGTGCAGCAGCAACTACCTCTACTGTCACACGATGCAGTTCCTCATCTCGACTCTCTTTGTGATTTGACACCACGGGTGGGGAGACATTTGGCACCACCATGGGGTTAGAGGTCTGTGGCCCCCGACGGTCGCTCCTCCTGGAGTAAGTTACCGTAGGTCCAGCCCTTGACACCCCAAGACGGGCCAAAAGGGAGGGCCTGGATGAAAAAAACCCCAAGGTGGGGGTGGGGGGGACAGGGGAACCCTGGCTTATTACAAATATGGGTAGCTCATGATTTGGATTCATTATGACACAATAAAGGATCGTAATAACTAGATTTGTATTCTGACAAAATAATTCAAAAAAAAAATGTCATTCACAAAAGTTGAACTTATTTGCTAAAAATTCTAGAAACATGAGTTTTTCATTAATACATGAGCTACACATGATTCTGGTGATGAAGCATGTAACATTTTTTTAAAAAATTTAAAACTTTGTTGAATACATGCGTCACAGTTATTCCAACGTGTGACCTTTAGATTACAACTCAATTGTTCATGGATTAATGTAGCTAGGAATAGCAATAGGATTTGTCCCCACCATCGAAAGTGGGAATTAATTCTGCTTCTGTTAGCTGTCCTACAATGATCAGCCCAGTTTATGAATCTAGAATCTTGTAGGATCTACTTGAAAGTGTTTCTAGTTGAACCATGTGAAACGCTGTTCCATTCTCCATTATTTTCATGCTCTGGAAGCTGCGTATCATGATGAATGTGCTTTTGGATGACAGCCAGCGATGAATGCATTTTGATGATACTTTGAAGATTTTAACACTGAACACGATCTTGATTATATTTAGTTAGGGGTTACTTAAGGTGACCTATGGATAACTATGTTGCTTTAATAATAATTCTTGGTTATGCAAAGATTATGTGAGATTAGTAACGATAAATTTAAAAGATTTTTCCTCTTCTTTTTTTCCATATATGTAAGGTAGGAGACGTGAGAACTCACAGCCTATAGAGATACAAATCAGACACCTTTCTAGGTAATTGATACCAGAGAGCCTAACTCAGTCTCCTCCCGGTGGAGTATCTCTTATATATCTTTTGAGAGTTAGAGAACCTACCATCTCATTAGGCCATCCGGATTAACCAAAACCAAAATGGCTAACTGCTATAAAATCAACGAAAATTTATTGAGATGTGCATTCACCTAAGCATTCCTTTCCTCTGTGTGTTAAATTTATGATGTAGGTGAAAGATTTTTCAGCCCCTGGTGTTTTATTTATTATTTGTGACAATTTAATTTAATGAATGCAGCATTGCACACGAGCAGTTTATACATCGCCTATAAAAACAATCAGCAATCAAAAATATCGTGATTTCAGTGATAAATTCGATGTTGGTTTGCTGACTGGTGATGTGAGTTTAAGGCCAGAGGCCTCTTGTCTCATAATGACAACAGAAATTTTGAGGTCCATGCTTTATAAAGGTGCAGATATTATTAGAGATATTGAATGGGTAAGTTTAAACATTAATTTTTTGTACCTCTTACATATACAATGTGTTTTGAATATTTGTAAAATTTTTGCTGAATTGGATGAATTTCCGGGATTATGAATGCACAGGTTATCTTTGATGAAGTTCATTATGTAAATGATATAGAAAGAGGGGTGGTTTGGGAGGAAGTAATCATCATGCTTCCAAAACATATTAACATCGTACTCCTGTCTGCAACGGTACGTAAATAATGGCTTTAATGTCTCTGCAACTGTATCTGAAAGTTGGTGCTTTACGGTTTATATTTAATAGACAACCCAAACTTTCTCAAAAAAAAAAAAAAAAAACAAAAAGGTTGAAAAAATAAAGCATTACTTTTCGTTGATTTAATTTCTGAAATATTTGTATGATGAAAATATAATATTTGCACTAGTTTAGAACAGGAAAATATAAAATTTTTTAACAGCACTACATCATGTTGATTGAGTTGGAAGCTACCTAAGTGACACGGATTCTTTTGTAATAGTGTTTACATGAAAAATTTGTCTAGGGTTACCGTAAACGGGCTAAAAATTCAGAGAAATAATATTTCCTTTGCATTTTTATGTTTAATTTCTTGTGAAATGTCTGTGAAAAATTGCAAAAAGAAAATGAAAAGAGAAAAATGAGAAACAATGCACCCGGATTTATGTAGAAAACCCCAAAGGTAAAACCCACCACAGTGGGGTTCATAATTCTTATATTAAGGCAAACCAGGGCAAACTGATCTCCAATCTCCAAGTACAACAGACATCCAAATTTACTTTTTCAAATTTATTTGGAATCTTCTATATTCCTCTTTACACTATATAGTTAACATTACAAAAATAACTTTTAAGTATTACGAACAATGTTACCCCTCCTCTTTTTATTTTTATTTACAACAGCAAAAGGGGCTTTGTAAAGTACAAAAATTTGGCTTCATTTTAACATTTCTTTTCTTTCAAGATAAATCTGGTCAGTCTTTAAGAACAAGAGTTTCACTGCTTTTCAACTTCATCTAAGCTCACATTGTTGCTAGTCTGAGCTGTTTCCTGCAAGATACTTATGTTTTTGTTGTCAGTCTTTATCAAGCTGTCAACAACATTCTTGATAATGTGAATTTTGTGCATATTTATAAATCCCTCTTATATTATATTTCTGCTCAAATGATACTTTCTATCTATGTGTTTTGTCCTTCCATGATAAGCTGGATTTTTGGCCAGAAACAGTGCACGTTGGCTATCACAAAATACATGATAACTTGTGGTTAATAATGCTCAAATATGTTAGAAAACTATGAAGCCAGAACATATTCCATCTCTATGGTGGATAAAGTACTGAGTTATATCCTTGACAATTAACTAACAACACTTCTACCAAAGATAAACACGTAATTTGTAGTAGATTCATTAGTGTCAAAATTAGTAGCAAAATTTGCATCAACAAAACCTGTTACTTGTAGATTTTACACTCCAAACTGTAGCTTGTAAGATTGAGTTTCCTTTGAATATTACATAATCCATTTCATTGCAGTCTAATGCGTCTAACCTGGATTACTGAAAAATCTGCTTACAACACCCATAGTGTGAGCTATATAAGGTTTGGTGCCAACCATAGCATACATCATTGAACTAACTGCAAAATTATATCAGTTTCCTATTTCCGTTTGTTTCAGTTTTATTAAAGTTTTGTTGCAGTTATTTTTGCTTTAACTTGAAATGAGGGGTAAGAGGAGCAGTAACTGGATTTGCATGAGACATACCAAACATGTGTAACACGTTGGAAATGTGTTATTCTTGACTTAGTGACAGCAACTTACTTTTTCTATCCCTTTTGATTTTCATGCCAAGAATTTTCCTTGCTAGTCCCACGTCTTTCATAGCAACTCTTTTTCCTATTTGTAAATTTAACTGTTTTATCTCTACTGGACTATTAGTAGCAATTAATATGTGATCAATGTGAATCAACAAAATGCAGATTTTCCAAATTAACTCTGATGGTAACTCTGAAGGGTTACCTTTTTGGAAATTAACTCTCCTAGATTTTCCAAATTACGTTTGTACCCTCAAAAACACATAGTGAACAAAATACTTTTGTAAAAAATCACAACATGCCTAGCAATGTCAAATCAACATTCTTCTTCTAGTTGAACTTGTGACTTAAAAACTATAAGTGCTCTAACCAAGTGAGCTATGCCACTATGCCCTAAGCATCTATGCCACAAATTAACATTTCCTATTGCAATAGTCACAACAACACCGTTAGTTTCTTGACAATAGTAGCATGTAAAATGCACAAGGAACGACCCTCTTTTCTACTCAATAGAGTTATTGCTCCTTTACTGATCTTCCATGTATCATTAGAAAAAGCAAGCTAAGAACCAACCTCATCAAGTTGCCCATTAGATAACAAGTTTTGTGTAATTTTTTGGAACATGTAAACACCTAGTGGTATTATGTTGTCCATTTTTTTGTCAGTTGCAATACTTCCAATACCATGAAGTTGAAACTTCCCATTATCTGTAACACAAACAATATTTGATGAACGTTTATTGCATGAATTGCAATACTTGCAGTTTGAACAAATATTAAGAGAAACAACACTATTGAAAATCTAGACATCATGAGAATTTTTAGACAAGTTCATTTGTGGATCTAACCAAACAAACATCAGTCTAGCATGCCCTTTAGTCTTACTTGATTCTTTTGGCTTATTTGCTATGCTCTCTTTCTCCTTTTGCTCCTTCCACCATTTATAGGCATAGCAATCATTCAAATGACCCTTCTTCTCGTAGAACCAACACTCCATTTCTTTGCTTTTGGAACCTTTGCTTTTGCTTCTACCATGTCCTTCATCTTTGGTCTAAGATCGTTGTATTTGAACAACTAGAGCATCTCCAGAAGATTCAGTAGTCTTCATTTTGCTTGCATGTAACAACTTGGAGATATTTATATTTAAACTTGACATAGTATTTGAAGCTATCATCAATGTTGTACAAACTGCCTCTTACAAATCTGGTAGAACGAAGAATAGTAATAAACACTAATATTTTGTTCAAATGTTACTTTTAGGTTATCTAACTATGCAAACAAACTATTCATTTCATCCAAGTGGGCTTGTAGCAATGCACCTTCTTTCATTTTTATCATAAAAACCTTATAACAGTTAGCTCCGTGACTTGTTGGGTAAGCCATATGGCTTGCATTCTTCAAGTCACAGGTTGGATCTCAATAGGTCAGTGTTGAGATATATAAGCATTATGCAAAAAATTGTCGAAACTGAATTGGTTCAATAGATCAATAGTGTCTCAATTGTTATTAAAAACAATTTCAGTTTCAGTTTCGTTAACAGTGTAATACTAATGTATATCTATTAGTTGATCATACTGTTAATTCAGAATCTGCCAAAGTTTATGCATCAAAGAAATTGAGCTATGAGACTGAATAGTTTTATTGCAAAACATGGCCTTATCAAAGAAAGTGCTTTTTTGGTCAAATCTTTTCCATTCTTTGTCTGGATACTTTTCCAGCTAATCTGCATCAGACAACCTTGCAACACCCTTTGCCTCATCTTTTGTCTACAATACAATATCACACTTCTTTTGGTAGTGGAGGTTTTGTATAAGGATATTCCAAATACCCTAGTTTTCTACACCTACTAGCTTATCTATGCTTGACAATTGCTCCATTGCCACTTTGATACTAGTTCTAGTAAAATATTGCTGAATTAAAACCATAGAAAGAAATTGAGAAGAAAAATGAGAAACAACACATTGTGATTTACATGGAAACCTCAATGAGAAAACCACTGGAAAGTAGTGCAAATCTCTTGTATCCAGACAAACTAGGCCAAATTAATCTTCAAGCACAACAGGTATCCAAGCCACCAACAAGCACATCAAACATGTATAGTGGATCTTCCTTTATAGCCCCTCATAAGTGTTTCTACATGCTCTTAGGCCTTTCTAATTTTACTATTTCAGATTTATTAGGAACTTTCTAGATTCCCCTTTACAACATAAAATTAACATTACAAAAATAACTTTAAAGGATTAGCAGGAACATGACTTTTTCTAACAATAGCTAAAGGGACTTTTCAAAGTATAAAGATTTGGGTTCAATTTAGCATAATTTACTTCGCACTTTGCAGAATATTGATTTTTTATATTTGTTGTCATTGTTGTTGTTGTCATCATCACCCTAGCCTTGTCCCAACAAAATTCGGTAGGCTACATAAGGTTTTTTCCCTCATCCATGAAATTTGGCATGGTTTTATAGTTAATTGCCAACCTGATGGTAACCCTTCTTTCGTGTTCAGGCTTGGGACCTTACATCATCTCATCTATTTCATGCTATATTTATAAGTTCTATTTCATGATTCTTCCTTGACAAAATCTAAACCCATTGTTGTACTACATTCTAATATGTGTATCTTGGGATTTTTGAAATGAGTGGAAGCACAGGGAGCGAGAATGCTGGGAGTCAGTGGGCAAGGGCTAGCAGGCTTGGTGGCTAGGGCGAAGTCAATGCACAAGGTAGGATCTTGGAGGGGGCAAGTAGGTAGGTTGGTCAGTCGGGTGATGGAGAGGCTGTTGGTGGGAAGGAGGTTTTTGGGGATGTCTTTTCCAAGGAGGTGGCAGGGCATGTATCAAGAGGTTCGAGCACAGGTTCGAAGGGCGATACTCAGCCACTTGGGGGATAGGAGGTTGGAGGAGTTGGGACTAGGGCATGGGGGATGATCCTTTGAGGCTACGGATTAAGGTGGTCCTAGGAGCATGGCTTCAGATATTGGAGCATAGCCTGATAGGGAAGTGTGTGTCCTTGGGTGCGTCCCCTAAGCTTGAGGCAGTTAGGAAGTGGATGGTGGCCCAATAGAATTTTCGCTCAGTGGGGGTGCGTAGCCTTATTGGATAGCTTTTGTTGTTCATTTTCCCAATGGTCAATGATAGGGACCATGTCTTGGTAGGTGGCCCATGGTTCTTTAGAGTGAGGAGTTTGGCATTGATGAAATGGAGACTGGGGGCCCATTGGGACCCGAATCTATTCTTGCGAGCATCAATTTGGGTTAGTGTTTTAGGGATTCCCTGGGAAACGTGGACGTTGGATTTTCTTCGAGTTTTGGTGGGGAGCTTTGGAGAGTTTATCTCCTTTGATAAGCCCACTGCTTCGATGGATCAAATGAGGTATGCTAGGGTTTGTGTGTGGTGTTCTCTGGCACCCAAGGATTTGGTAAGAGGTTGTCTTGGACATGCCCTTGGGAGAAGAGTAGGTCTAAGTGGAACATGAAAATGTCATGGTCAGAGGGCTGGTGCAACAACGGCTGTTGTAGGCACATTGTAGTGTTTGTGGTAAAGGGGGGGCATGTCGATGCATCTTGTTGGGTGGGACTCTAGGCTCAATGTTTGAAGCATATGGAGGGGGCTTGGATGACGATCACTCAGCAGGGGCATGGGGGATGGTCCTTTGAGGCTACAGATTAGGGTCAACCCTGGCCCATGGTGCTTGGGGTGGGCCAAAAATTGTTAGTAGGGTGGTGCTTGGGGTGGGCCAAAAATCATCTGTAATTGTGGGAGTTTCTGTAGTAGTTGGTAGTTGGGGGGGGGGGGTATTGGGCGGGGGGGCCCTCGCTGAGAAAGGGAATGCCAGGGGAGGGGTTAGACTAGCCGAGGTCATGCAGAAGGAGGGGCCAATATCCCCCATTTGTGGTGATTTGGGGCTTGATATGGGAGCCTTTGGCAACAAAGCATTGGTGGAGGAAAGTAACCCTTTGGGTCCTGCCTCCCTAGGGTTACCTAGGGGAGTGGTGAATGTGACCCTTTGGAATGTCGAGGGGTTAGGGGAAGGTTTCTTGCCCTTGGAAAGTTTGGCCTTGCTTTTCAAGGGGAGCTCTCTATCGTCTATGGAGGGGATCCTGAGAGGGGGTATCTCGTCAGGAGGGGGGTGGGGGTGCAATTTCTTGTTTTTCTTGAGTTAAAAAAGGCTAGTCAACCAATGGGATTTGAGGCCCGTGCTAAGTAGACACAATGAGATATTGATCTGGGGTCCAATGGACCATCCAAGATGTGTATAAACGTCGATCTTTCAATAGACCATGAGGATTCTCTCATGGAATTGTAGGGGACAGGGTAGCCCTTTCAAGCGGCGTACCTTGCAAGATGTGGTGGCTAAGGAGAACTGTGAAGTTGTGTGTTTGCAAGAGACCAAAGTTCAACAATAGGAGTTTCATTAGTTGCGTTGGCTAGGTTGGCACTCCCATTGTGTGCCATGTCAGGGGAGGGCTCAAGGTTTAGTAGCCTTGTCTAAGTGACCTTTCAAGGTGGTGGATGAATCTCGGTGGAGTATAAGTATTCATCTTCAACAGAAAGGTTTATGGATTACGAATTTCTACGAGGATCAACAATGGGAGGAATGCATGTGGGAGTTGGAATGAATTGTTCCCTTGATTGCAGACTGGTTGCAGTGGATTTTGGTTGGGGATTTCAACCAATGATTGCATATGTGGGAAAAGTTTGATGGGGATACGTTGGATCCTCCAAGGGGTTAGCAGTTTTAGGATTTTTTGACAACCCATGGATTGGTGGATGTGGAGATTAGGGGGTGTCAGTTCACGTGGTGCAATCAAAGAAAAGGCCATGATAGGCTCATGACCAAAATTGAGTAGGTATGGGTGGGCTTGAGCATGATCATGGATAAGGGGGTGATTGTCATTGGAAAAGAAAGAGTTGCTTCGGATCGTCAGCCTCTTGTGTGTGTGTTGGGTCCCCTAGAAGATAGGGAGCCCCATACTATTTAGATTTGAACAGTCACGGTTGACAAAACTATGGTTGAGACCGTTGGTGGAGGATATTTGGGGGACCTATCATTTGGATAGTGGCCCTATGGATTTCCTCAAATAGGGGTTGGCATTGCTTAAGCACCACATTTGCAGGACCAGGTCAGAGGACAAGTACTCTTTTCTGTATAGTCGGGGGCAACTCTTGTGGTGTTTGGAACAGATTCAAAAGGAGCAAGAGTTGAATCAGACTTAGGAAGATGATGAGGGGGAGGTGTTGAGGGAGCTTCATGTGCTTGACAAGGAAGAGGAGGCCTATTGGAGGTAGAGGGGATAGGTGAGATGGCTTTGGGAGGGGGATAGAAATACATGTTTCTTTTTTCTTGTGGTTCGTTCGGCTCATTTGACCAAGCAAATTCCTTGTATTAATGAAGGAGGGAAGACCATGTAGGGGAAGCAGGTAGTTGCCCAGGCTTTGTTGAAGTACTGGTCTAAAAGTTGGCAATAGTGGGAGATGAAACCAATCTCCATTGATATTATGTGGGTGGTCGGGGAGGAGGATAATCGGAGGTTGCTAGTGACCTTTACTTGGGCTGAGTTGGAGGGGGTGCTAGCAGATGTTGGGTCTTGATGGGTGGTCGGTGGAGTTCTTCTGGACCTTTTATGATGTGATGGGGGAGAATATCTTAGATGTGTTTCACGAGATGTTGTTTTGGGGGTAAGTGAGACAGGAGATTAACTGCTCCTGGCCGGTGTTGATCCCAAAGTCGTCTAACCCTTTGAGCCTGGCACACTTCTATCCTATTGGGGTGTATAACACTATGCTCCAGCTATTTTTGAAATTGTTGGAGGCACGGTTGGCACTCTTGGTGCAATGGCTGGTTGGGGAACAATAGGTAGGTTTTGTCAAAGGTAGATATCTACAGGATCAAATCATTCTAGTGTAGGAGGTGATGCACTCGCTTTGGTTAACTTGGTTTCCTAGTATGTGTTTGAAATTGGACATCACCAAGGCGTATGACACAGTCTCATGGAGTGCACTTTAGGAAATCATGTTGTGTAAGGGTTTTCATCCACATTTTGTGAAGTTGTGTTTGCGTATACAACAATCAGGCATGTTTTCTGTGGATCTTGCTCTGTGTGTGTGTGGGGGGGGAGGTAGGGGATTGTGACCCCCATTTTTGGGATAAGGGGAGATGCTTTCTCCCCATATTTTTTAGATGTAGATATGATGTACACATTTTTATTTTTAATTTATGCTTGATGTTTCTCCAAAAAATAAAAAAATTAAAGAAAAAGAAAAAAGTATGTGTATCTCCAAATATGTGCCGCCTGTGTTTTTTGCATTCCACGTTTGGTTCTCTCATCTCATGCACCTTATATTTTAGCATACAATCATACACATCTTTGCTGTACTTTATACTCATAGGTTTTACTCTCATAACATTGCAAATTGTATAGTGTTGCATTTGATTTCTTAGTTACATTTCATGAAATTTCTTGAGATGTCTTATTGTAAGCTAATATGCAATGTATTATTGGAAAAACAATCGTGTAATTGTGTAAAGTTGTAAATGCCCTTGATTAAGGGTGTAACAAATTGTTACCAAATGTGTTTAGACTTGATGAAAGGTCATGACTCTTCCTTGTGGTAACAATTGGGTGCTCGGTAGAGGGGTTCAAATATGACTGAAATAGCTGTATGAAAGTGCATGGGATAACTGGTGAAGCAGGACAAGAGGACCTGGCATATCCTTGGCCTAAGGTATAACTAGCTTGACTCTAGGGTGGTTTGCTGAATGGCTCAAGCCAGTACCATAGTTCCAAGGAGCCAAATAAATGAGTTTGTCTTCTCTGTGTACCTAAAGACTCCAAAAATCGTTAACAAAGATCCTCTTTCCTTTTTCTTCTTTAAAATGGTATTCATACTTAATATTATGGTATTATAAAGTTCCCATTTGAATTCCTTGCATGATTTACACATAATTCAGAATGATATGTTAAAAATAGTATTAGAGAAAGAAGATTATGATGGGACAGTGGTGGGCCAAAGCACTGAGATGAATAGTATGAACCCAAATTCTCCAAATTCATTAAAAGAACAAAGAAAAAATGTACGTGCAGAAACATGATAAGAAAGTTAAAAGGTTTGAAAAGTTAGAGCAACTAAATGTAGTACAACCATTCATTCGGGGCAATCGTAAACCTGGGAAGGTCCACCCCACAAGCATTAATTAAAATGATGGAGTGGTTGACCAAAGAAATCTAGAAGATGTCAAAGATGTTGTGGGTCCAGATATCTCCCTTTAAGAATTGAAAGAATGATCCTTTGAAGGACTTGCAATGAATGTCTAATCTCATGAACATAGCCTACACTGTTATCAGCCATCTCTTTTAATCTCCTTAACTTGGTATTCTTTCCAAGATCAAAGTTCTTCAGCCAATACTCCAGTTACTTCACTTGCCTTTGAAGTTAGAAGGATTGTATTAATCAAGCAGTAATGGAAATATGATAATAAGATGTTGTGAAAGAAATTACCTTGTAGGCTTCACATTTGTTACTCAGGTGGGCATGGTTGTTAAGTGTTTTGTCATGCAGATTCCACTCTCTAATTCCCCAATGATCTACTCTAAATGTTTTTTTTGTTTTTTGAGAAAGTGTTCGGGATTCTATTACTGAGAATTGCAAGAATATGTTACATGAGATTACAACCGGGGGGTCACCAGCGGTGGCCGCACCAAGGGGGAAGGATCCCCCAACCGCTCATAGCATCTCACCTAGGCCGAACGGCCAAGGGCAAAAAGCCACGAGCAGTAAGCAAAAAGCACCAATCAACAAGGGGGAGGGGGTGGTGGGGTTGGCAATGGAAGCCATAAATCAGGCAATGGATGAAGGCACCGAGGTGGCCAACAGGACCTACCCTTTCCAAGTCAGAAAGTGGGCAATCCAATGCCCAATTTGCTACTGAATTCATTTGAGGAGTTGAACCCAAGCTCTCCTATGATGCCATTCAAACATGGGAAATCCCAGATATTGGTCACAAT
>MNCI01004181.1:392413-467297 GCA_015680685.1 Gnetum montanum | reverse complement strand
GTCGGGTTCAGGTTCTTGGCTGTGGCGGCTTCGGTCCCGGCATGCGACAGGCTGTTTCATGGTGCCCAGGTTTGCCGCAGCGCGTACACCCGGACCGGGGGGTGCCTTGGGTCGCCGGGCCACGCTTGGGTCCGGCCGCTATCTCCAGGTTCTCGAAAATCACTTCAAGTTTCTCTTCCCCCCCGGGGAGTTCCAGAATCACCTCCTGAATGAGGTCCTTCTTCGTTAGCGGTTTCCACACGCAGAACCGGGCGAAGCCCATGCACTCCATAGACTAGGTGACCCAGTCGAATGCAATGAACTCCCCAAAGAAATCTGCGATTTGTCGCAGGAACTCAAGGTTCCACAGCTCCCAAGGGAGCCGGGAAACTTGTATCCAGACCGGTGCTTTAGCGAAAAGGGTGGTCTCCCGGTGGGCCCCATGGCGCCAGGGGGTCAGCGCCAGGCCCCTCGCTCCGTAGAACCATGGGCCCCCAACAGGACCGAGTCCCTGGCTTGTCTGGATGGAAGAATGAACAGGAGGTCCGTGGACAAGCTGCGTACCCCAACCTCCACGACCTGCCACTGTTCTCGAGCCCAGCGCCTGACAAGGTCCAGTCTTGGCCGTGTGGCCCGCGACACGAAACGTCCGATGAGGCTCCGCTATAAGGTGCGGACCCCTTCAAGGGGGGGGTGGGGGTTGGGTGACCCGGAGGCGCAGTGTGTTTGCGGCTCTAGAGTGGGCCTCAATGCGACCACCGGCTTGGCCGTTGGACTGGTGTGGCCCCCTGTCGGTCGACGGTTGTTGGTCACCCTGCGCAGCCTCCAGCGGGGATTGCTGTAGGTCCGCCAATACGTCCTCCTGCTGGCTCGTCTGGAGGGTCCCCTGTTGGTGTGCTTGCGGGCACGCCAGCTGGTCCTGTTGGTGCTCTTGCTGCTCCTACTGGAGCTCTTGTTGTTCCTGCTACTGCTGCGCCTGCCGCTCCTGCTGGTGCTCCTGCGCTTGCTCCATCTGCTCAAGTCTTAATTCAAGTGGTTATGCCTGGATGTACCCATAAATGACAATAAAGACTAAGATTGATTCCTTCGATCTACTCTAAATGTTGGATGCTCTGTGGTGTGTCTGTTGGGAGAGGATGAATACGTGAAGGTCTGCCTTTCCAGATGACCTGGTAATCTTCGGTGATCTCTTACTGTTGGTAGGATTGCTGTATAAAAACATGATTGTGTAATGGAGGGTTTACATATCAAGCAATGGTGGATGCCAGACGGAGGAGGTTCTTTTAGTCGTATTCAATGGGAACGAATTATGATATATGAAAAAAGAGATTTGAAATATACACTTATTTAATTTTAGTGGCACGTGAAATGACTTCACAAGGTATTACACTATATGAACTACATTAATGCTTGATTCTCTGGAAGAAAAGAGTGCTATACATGTTTGTCTATTCAGTCTTTTTAGTATTTCTATAGATTTTAAACTTCATAGTTATCCTGAGCGTTTGAAACTATTTGTTTTAATGCTAGAACATGTGAACTTTGTACTGTATATTGGTTGTCTGTAAATTGTAGCATATTGTTAACACTCTTGAATATATCTGATCCTATGTTTAATTGCCTAGGTGCCAAACAAGCTAGAGTTTGCTGATTGGATTGGGCGTACCAAAAAGAAGAAGATTTATGTCACTGGGTATGTGGATTTAATGAGATTGCTTAAAGACAATGCTATTTTTTGTCCACCTTTTGAATGGATGGATTAAAGTTATGCTGTTTGGAGCTAGGTCAGGTGGGAAATGTTCAACTTAGGCTGGGGGTTGGGCACATTTTATCTAGCATGCAAGAATGGGGTGGGCTAACGCTATGGATGGGTTTATGTGGATGGTTGACGAAGCTAGCCTGCATGTTTTAGTTGTACATTGAATTTTCTTCTTGTTATATTTTTTCTCATTTTTTCAGAATTGCATATGTATATTTATTAGCAAGTGGTATGCTAACCTGAATGATACATCTTTGTGTGAAACAGCATCAATCTTTTGTTTTTTTCTTAACGGAAAGGTAAGAAAAGCAATTTTAAAGGAGAGGTAGTGTAGGAGAGCCTCTCTACTACTTGTGCTAACCAAATCTAGAAACCGTTTCTCATTTTTAGGAATTGAGTTGGAGTATTAATTGAAGAGTGTTATAGGTGGCAATTTGTACTCTAAACCATTTTATGGATATTTGTCAAGGTTATAGTCATGAGAAAATTTAGTCATTAAGTGAGATAACAATGTATATTTAATCATGCCAGGATATTAATTGCCATGAGCGATTGAATTCATCATAAGAAGCATCTTATTAAAACTAAGTGTTAAGAAACTGATGAAGAGTTGGAACTATCCGAAGAGGTTGTGAATTATTAGCCAGCATAAATACCCAATAGAGAAAAGAAGTATAGATATTTTAAAGAACTCATGACGTCACGAAATCAAGAACAACCATGACAGATTTGTTACAATAACAGTTCCATAGTAGAATATAAATATATTTGCATTCATATTCCAACTTGAAAATGTTAGATTAATTAAGTCATAATGTTCAATTGGAATTTCTATTCCAAACCATATGTCTACTCTGTGATGCTTGAATACAAACCGAAAAACTGACAAAGTTCCAGTTCACCTCATTTCAGCCTTGTTTCAAATCTGCTCAATACGAAGTCTAGCTCCACTAGAAACAGCTCTCTTAAGATCAAAAAGCAAACTGTTATTCGATAGCTTTACAGTGAAGATCAGGAACGTTAAAGCAAGAGTTTTCCACTCCTTAGCCTGAGAAGAGGGTGCACTTGACCTCCATTAACACCCTGAAAAAGCAGCCGCCTGCCAATGTCACCCTGCTTTCTGTCAGGACCTTTGCATTGTTTATCCAACCATGCCCCTTTCTCCAAAGTCACCCCCTTCTGTGCTGTAACATTCAGTCTATTCTGTTCGAACGCTTGCAAACTGCTGCCTCTGCTTTAACTCCTGTTTTATCAGATATAAAGTTTCAGATGTATGAACTATTTAATCTTCATGTTATTTAAACCTGAAGAAATAATTTTTTCATATTTTGAACCTAGTGTTATCGCGGTATTTATAATGGTCATTGTATTTGTAATTAGGACAACCAAGAGGCCTGTTCCATTGGAGCATTATTTGTATTATTCTGGAGATCTTTATAAAATATGTGAAAAGGAAATGTTTTTGCCATCTGGAGTGAAGGCTGCAAAAGATACTTATAAGCGCAAGAATAGCAGTAAATTGGGACCAGGGCGCAATGCAGCTGGACATCCTCAACATCCTCATCAACAGAAGTTTCCAGGACATCATGTAGGAGGGCAGGCTGCAAATGGTGCTTCACAACGTGCCAATTCAGTTCCATGGAGAGCTGAGGCTTCTCAATTGGATGCATTTGTAAGAAATCTTAAAAGGAAAGGATTGCTACCGGTATGTTTACTCACAGCTGTAAAACATTTTATGTTCTCTTTGTATTCTGGGTTTCACTTGCTATTTATTAGAATGTTGTAATGCAATATGTGTCAGTCTTTTATCTAGACAATTTGTTTTCATGGAATTTGAGGTTGTGACATATATGTATGTTTCTAGGTTGTAGTTTTTTGCTTTTCCAAGAACCGTTGTGATCAGGCAGCCAATAGCTTGACTGTTTCAGACCTTACAAGTTCGTCAGAGCAGCATGAAATAAAAGTTTTCTGTGATAAGGCGTTTTCAAGGTTAAAGGATTCTGATCAAAAATTACCACAGGTAATATGCAAAGAAATGTTTCCTGAGTCTGCTAGAGACGTGTTGGTTATTGTCATGGTTTAGATTGCTCATTTTAATTTTTATACAGGTGTTAAGAGTGCGAAATTTACTTCAACGGGGAATTGGTGTTCACCATGCTGGGCTCCTTCCCATTGTAAAAGAAGTAGTAGAAATGCTGTTTTGCCGTGGTGTTATTAAGGTCCTCTCTCTGTGTCCTGTTTACCACAAATGTTTTGATTGATAATTCATAGATGTTTTTAAAAAAACAAATACATGCAAGGATAGTAGGAACATGTTCATGCATTACCAGTGATCCACTGAAACAGATTGCCAACAACATTTTCATCTTTGATGTTACCAGTATGGAAACGGTTCCCAGAATCATTTGTGAACATGGTTGAAACATGGTCATCATTGACGTTGTCCTAGATGAATTCTGCGGATGCAGAAACCATCTGCAGCATGTATTCAAACATTACTCTATGATCCAGAAACGTTCAAAAATCAGGAAAGAAAATACTATATTTACAACCATTTGCAATAGGTAAAGAAACCTATAGAGACAGACAATGTTAATGCATGTGTCAGTGGGGCACAGCTCACTTGTTTAGAGCATATGGCTTAGGGATCTGCAAGTCACAGGTTTGATTCCAAAGTGTCTCTGTTGGGATACATTGCACCTAGGGGTACCGTAGAAATATGCATTCGGGGACCATGGGATCAAGTAGACGGCCATACAAAATTATCATCGAGCCAGTTGTCTACCTTAATAGGTTACTCTATATTGGGATAAAGGCATGAAGATGATGCTGATGATTGATGCATGTCTGCATTTCCAACATGTACCATTTAGTTTGTGAAACAAAGTAGTGACGCATACATATATTTTAGTTTGTAATAATTATCAAAATTTGACCAATATCAATTTGTACATTTCAAAGTAATTTAGATTCATTCAAGAACAAGAGATCATTAGTAAAGGTCTAAAAGCTTCCATGTGATTTCATCCATTCCCTATAAAATCGTGTGGAAAATGCTGCAAACGTAATTTCATATGCCAAGTATGCAAGAAAAGATATAATGTATAGTTAAAAGTTCAGATTTTCAACAAAATCTACAACCATGTAATGTTCCAACATTGAAGAAAGAGATAGATGACGCTCATGCTATAATCATTTTCTGTATAAAAGCCCACAAATTAATTATGTATACTAGATAATTGCTAAAATGTCAAACAACATGATACATGCTTCTAGAAGCAGTGCAAAACAAATGTGATGGATAACGTAATAGTGCAGCTAATTCTAACAAAATGCAAGTTATTAAACAACTTTGATCCGTTTGCATATAGAATGCAAACACATTTTTAATCTAAATCTCCAAATATCATTACTGCTAATGACACATGGCAGAGAAATGATGCCTCAACAGAAAATTCCTTCAATTTTGCAGCTGTAACTTTATTGCCTTCAGAATTGGCTATTACCTTCAAAGTTGAGATGGTACATCTGCAAAGCAAAGACTTTTCTTTCTTTTCTTTTTCTTTTTTTTTTCCTTTTAAGCACAAAACTGAGACCTGTCTGTCCCTCATTCTTCTCTTATAGGTTTCAGATAGTTGGACCAAGACCCCACTTGCTTAACTCTTTTGCCAAGGGGTGACCGTCTTCATCTGCTAAAGACAAAGATCTGTTGTTATTTAGACTATTAACGCCTTAATCATGTAAATACTTGATTTCCTTGGCCTGCCATCAATAATAGCGTTCATCATGTACGAAGTCTTGTTCAGTGGATTGCTAAAACAGCTTGCAAAGATATTTTAGAATTGGCTGACTCTAGGAACTAGGATTAGCTTGCTTGATGCACTACAAAACAGAGGAGCGTAGTCATGGTTTCTCGACTATGTCTAGAAACTTCTAAAATTGTAACTGCTGCAACTGTCTCTGCAAAACATGGCTGTTCATATGACAATTTTGATATCCATCTCTTTCCTGGCTGAAGCTTGTCCATCTTTGCTGCCACTTAATTATCCTTTAAAATTAAATTGTATGAGGCTCTCCATTTAACTGCTTAAATCTAGTAATTCCTTATTTTCAACATCCTTTTCATTAATGTCTTCTTGAAGCCATGTTGCTTCTACAAATGCTTTTCTTTTGCTAGATAATTGAAAACCGATATAAAGTCTTCCATCTGCAAATCAACAATAAAACCTTTCCTGCAACCCTTACCATTGTGTTGCAAACGTAGTGGAGAGCCTTTTTCTTGCACATTCAGCAATCAATAAAACTCCATCTGCCACCAATGACATGCAAAAAACGCCATTTTTCACTAACAATATGTGGGAAACTCCATCGTGCTGCTAGTAATCCTCAAGAATACTCCATCTCCTTTGAAACCTAATTACAAACAAAACATTGAATCTTCCAAAAGAAAAAGAAAAAAACGTCATCACACCCTTAGTTGAAAGCCCTGTAAATTCTGTGCTGGGTCTTAAGAATGAAAGCAAATATTTTGCCACGTACGTAGCTGCAAGTTATGCACTAGATTCCAGAATTATGTCGCCAATCATCCAATCACAGTGGCATGGAGTAACATGATGGAATTTTGTTCCTGCCATTAGCCTTTTAGGATTGAAATAAAATGTTAATAGGATTTGTTGGGGGCATTTGTATTTTATTGTTAGAGATGAAATTCTTGGATTTATGAAAGATAAACTGCTGCAAATAATTTGCCAAGGATGTTTTCATTAACCAGAAGCCACAGTTGGGGGCTTGAAGATGATTGTATACTGTCCAGTCTCACAACTTTTTTCAACCGACACAAAGTCTTTATTGACTGCAGAAATTTATATTGCTGCATCTTATGTCACTTCTAACCAGCAGTTACTAAGATTAGAGGGAGGTAGGTGAGGAGGATGTGCTCATTGCACCATCAGGTACTTATATTTCTTTATGCAAACATTAGCTTGCAATTAGCCCTAGGAAACTATCACATCTAGCAGCAAACAAGAAGATCAAAATAGAAAGGGGAAATTTCTCTAGAATTTCCTTAAAAAATATCCTTAAATAGTTTTTTTCTTCTCATTGAAGCAACAAATATAAAATGGCATTCTTTAATTTTTTAAAATCTAGTGCAAGTTCTACAATTAGGGACCATCATTTGGAGTGATGCTAAGGTGCTTGTTTCGTTTCTCAAGTTGAAGGCTTGGGTTCAAGCCTAGGCACAACAACTTGAAGAGGTTAGGCTTTCACTCACCTACCAACCCTCCTAGGACCTCGCTTAATGGGATGAGCACCGTGGCTCCAGGTGATGATACTTTTAGTACAAGTTCTACAATCTGTACAACCATAATTTATGTTTCTTTGTGGAAAGCTTTGTGTAATCATCTGGCTCCTAACTACTTGTAAACACCACTTATTAGTCACATAATTGCTAGCTACAATTTTGCTTTTCCCTAAAACCTAGACATTGTTTTGCAATGCATTCTGTCTGTACACCACTAATGACCTGACTCTTTTCAAAGCATGCAAATGGACATTCATGATCCAAGCCTAATCAAACTACTTATGCCACTGAGCCAGATGAATTTCACGTTTGGTAAAAGCACTTGCTTTTTCATTCCATTGCAAGCTTTTGCATCATCCTAGCTAAACCACCTGATGTGTTGTAGGGCTTTTGCATCCCAACCAATCCCTTTAATTTATTACAAGATTTTGTAGCTTTGTAGCCAAACCATCTGCTGTACCTCAAGACTTACCATCCTAAGAGAAGCAACTGCTTCATGTTAGGAGTTTTGCAGCATAGGCAAGTAAAAGTAAATATATTCAAAAATTTTGTAGCAGATACTGTTGCAAATTATCATAGCCTTGCCATTGAAGAAATAATTTCATTTGTTAACAAAAGCGGTGCTCTAAATTGAGTTGTGATGCCACTTGTTGGGGCAATTAGTGACAACCATGAATTGAAGTGGATGTGAAATAACATTGAAGAAAACAACCTGACATTGAAAACCCTTCAGATCCTTACCTGTGGAGGACAAGTTTTCATTCCCGACAGGCCGTACAACCCTTCAGATCTGATTGGCCCAAGTGCAATCCCAACAAGAAGCTAGGGAGGACTTGCAAGACGAGGAACAAAATCTTCTAATGCAACTACAGGCATTGGACTTGGAAGAGGAAACCTATTGGAAACAATGATCGCGGAGGGGGATGGATAGACAAAATTCTTCTTAGTTGCAACTAAGACACATGGGTGGAGCCAACGACATGGGCTGGAGACTAACATGGGAGAGATAGTCAATGATTCGAAGGACATGGCTATAGAACTGGCACGCTATTGGGAGATGATCTAGACAAAGTGGCCCATAGTGCCCGTGTCTATTTGGGTTTCGCGGGTGTTGAACGATGAGGATAATGCTAGACTGCTAACCCCATTTTCCTGGCAGGAACTAACAACAACGATTGGGACCATGCATGGAGTGAAAGTGCCTAGGCTGGATGGTTGGAGTCTCAAATTCTTCAAAACTTTCCTTGATATTATGGGACCCAACATCTTGGACACCTTCAATCTAATGTTGGACAAGAGGCAGGTCCGCCGAGAGCTCAACTGCTCCCAAATCATGTGCATTCCCAAACGTGCTAATGCGTCCTCCCCAAAACATTTTCAACCCATTGGGGTTTGCAACATCTTGATCTATATTTTCTCTCAGATGATTGTGCGAAGGTTAGCTCCCCTCATGTCCAAATTGGTCAAGGTTAATCAAATGGGGTTTGTTTAGGGCCAAACCTTGTAGGACCAGGTCCTCCTGATGCAGTTCGTCTTTCGAAGTTCCTTGGGCTATGCCTCAAATTAGACATCACCAAGGCTTATGATACAATTAGCTGGGAGGCACTTGCCGCCATGATGCGGCAAAAAGGCTTTGACCTAGGTTTTATTCAGCTCTACATTCACCTGCAATCTTCGGTTGGCTTCTCCTTCGATGTGAGGGGGGGAGGGGGGTGCAACAACTATGGGGACTCTCGTCCCCAGGCAGGGGATTACAGTAGGGATACCACCTTTTGCCATTACCTGTTATTATCAGTATAGACCTTTTGCAATATTATTGCAAGGCTGCCGACGTAGGAGGCCTGAAAATTGTTGGGGTGGAATGTTTGGTTGAACATTATGTTGATTACATGATATTGCTCAATCGGGTTGGGGTCCCACAAGCACGTGGCATTAATCTAGCACTTACCTGGATGGCTGTTGAGCTTGGCGTGGTGATAAACTGTGCAAAGTCAACGGCACACTTCCTCAATGTGGACACTTAGGTGAAAGATTGGGTTTCGCAAATCCTGGGGGTTCCTTATGGAATGATCTGGGACTCCTACCTGGGCATCCTGCTATTCCATTGGGGTCATTGTATATATTGGGGGGCGATTTTCGAAAAAATCAAGACTCGAATTGAAAACTGGGCAAGCCATTTTCTTACTCGTAAAGGGTGGTTGGTTTTGGCATCAGGGGTGTTGGTGGCAATGACTTGTTTCGTGGCTATTGTTGCTACCCCCCCTCACCCCTCCCCACCCCCCGCATGCTGTAAATTAGGCTATAGACAAGCTCATATGTCACTGTGTGGTTGGGGGGCAAGGAGGTGCAAGTTGCACCTGGCCAGCTGGGACTAGATCACGCACCCTTGATTTGCGGGGGGTTTGGGGATTTTGAAATTCGAAGATGAACTGATGCTTGGTCAGCAACAACTACTACTTTGTTTCACCTGCCAAAATGAAGAGACGACCTAGTGGATAAGGATCATGAATGCCAAGTACGTTCGATGGCAGTCAGGGGTGCATGACTCGAGGCCATGGCATACACTTTGTAGCCATGTAATGCAAATGTAGTTGTGGGGGTGGTTGGAATGTGAGTCGTGCCACCTGTTATCGGCCATGTATCCACTGGTGCCAGGATGGAATCAGATATGGTAGGGGCGTTTGCTTGAGAAAATTAAAGTCTTTTTATGGATGCTGGAAAGTAATGCATTACCAGTACGGGCGAATTTACAAAGGTGTGACCTTGATATCAATGACACCTGCCCACTATGCGGGACTATGCCCGAGACCATCCTGCACTTTTCCTTCCAATGTGTTTACATGCATGCCACGTGGCACACAATGGGTTGGCCTCCCTCGACAATGTTGTCTTGTAATTCCTGAGCCACCTTGCTTTTATGGCTAGTGTGGAAAATCTGCAACCATAAAGTTTTCCAACAATGCCGGTTGCCCCCCTATGCAGGTGGTTTCATGGGTCACGGCTGCGTGGAAAGAAATTGATGTAGCAATGGGGGTTAGGCCGACCTATGAGCCTGACTGTGTGGCATTCCAGGACAACCCTGAGTTGTGGGGAATGGTGGAGCATTGCAGCTGCAGTAATGTCCTACTGCAGCTGGTGGGCAACTCGGCCCTTTCGGATGACACCTTCTATACCAACTAGTAGGAGGACCACACATTTTTCCGAGGTGTCGAAATTATTCTCATGGAATCCATGATTGCTAGATGTCTAGGTGCCCAGGAGGAGGGCAAAGTCATCTTGCCCACTACTCAAGGGCTACAGGATGTTGACATGTTTTTCATTGGGTTGGTGTCACGCACGTAGAGTAGGCAAGTGCCCAAATCCACCCTGCCACTTGTTTGGGCTTGGGTTGCTGAACTAATGGACCGATTTTTTGTACAGTCTAGAAACAGGTCCAAGCTCTAGGGCATCCACTTTGCATTTCTCAAATGCCTGAAGTTGGGGATTAAGGTTAATCTACCTCGCTTTTTTATGGTTGTTTTACAATAGCAGAAGAGGGGGTGCCATTCCAGGCTTATTATGGCCCGTTGGTAGGGGGCAATAGGGGTGCAACTGTAGGTAGGGCTGGGATCGGGTCCCCACCCCTTGGGGTCGTCATTGCCTCAACCCTCTCAGTCGGATTTGCTTGGGTTGTCAGGGTTTGGGCCTGCGACACATTTGTTGGACGTCCGCGCGTTTCCACCTGGATGAGGGAGCATCGGTCAAGGAGCGGAATTGGCAGGAGGTGGCCATGCAAGCTATTCAACAGGCCACCAGTTTTGTGGATTCTAAATTGTACTGTAACATGTTGGATATTTTCCACACCCTCGAGCGCCCACACTACGCATGTCATAGACTACAGACACACCCGTAGCACCAGGCTATAGTTCCCACTATGCCCCGGTTGGCTGATCTAGCCTTTTTGTGATGTGGTTTTCATTGTTGTGAATCTTGGCCGTTTGGTTTCCCTCTCCCCCCTCCCCCTTTTTTCTCATGGGGGATGCCTGNNCCCCCCCCCCCCCCCCCCGGTTTCTTGGTAAGTTAGGCTACAAAATGGTAGTCTATTGGGCTAAGGCATGTGAGGTTGCTATGCTAGTTGATGCAAGTGGTTGGATCAAGGTGAAAAGGAGGGGGTGGGTAGGGTCCTATGTGCAACCTATCATAAGGCCAAAAATGCCTAGAGGGGTTTCTCGGTTGCCTAGGAATGTGGTGGGTCCATCATCGAGAAAGGTGGCATTGGATGTGGTGGGTTCGAATAAGGTGGAACCAAATTCGGGTGAGGTGGCTAGCATGCTGGTTAGCTTTGGTCCTGAGGATGGGTTTGCCATGCCTTTGGAGCCATCTTTACAGGGAAAGGAACTGCCTCCCCTTGGGGACTATGTTTCTGTGGTTAAGGGATTATCCAAACCTGGCGTGGGGGAGATGTCATAGTCTAATGTTGACTGTGGTGTGGGGTTCATGGTGTCGATGGAGATTGGGAAGGTTGGCCGACTGTCCATGCTGTTGGTGCACAATCGACAAACTCAGTTGGAAATTGATATAGGCATTTAGATGACCCTAGAAGAGGTCTACCGAAAAAGATCAACTGGTAGACAATGAAGATCATGACTTTGAATTGTAGGGGGTAGGGCACCCCCTCTAAATGACATGCCTTGAAGGAGATTGTACAAAGGGATAGGTGCAATGTTGTGTTCATGTAAGAGACAAAGCTACAACAATGGGAATTTGGTTTTCTGCAATGGGATGGATGGTATGTTCACCAAGTGGCATGCCAAAGAAGGGCTAGTGGCTTAGCTGTGATGTCTAAGCTGAATTTCTACTTGATGGATGCATTGGACTAGAGCATTACCATTCATTTACCGTCTCCCAGTTACTAGCTCACAAACTTCTATGGGGAGCAGGAGTGGGAGAAACACCTCAATGAGCTAAAGAGGGTTGCAATGTTAATTCCTAACAGGCAACATTGGCTGTTTGTGGGGGATTTTAATCAAAGCCTGCATGGTTGGAAGAAGATAGGTGATGATTGCACGATGCTAGCTGAGGCTGAGCATTTCTTGTAGTTCCTGCACCAACATGACTTGGTGGATTTGGAGATTGCTAATTGCTGTTATAAATGGAGTAATTGTTGGCAAGGTAGTGCCAGAGTGATGTCCCAGATTAACCGGGTTTGGGTTGGGTCACCCATCCTGCTAAGGAAGGATGTGTGGGTCATAGGGATAGAAAGGTAGACTTCAGATCATCAGTCATTGATCTATCAAATTGGGGGGGAATCGTATCCTCTAGTGTCACATTTCCATTTGGAGAGAGCATGGCTCATGAAGCCTTGGTTATGGCCTTTGGTGATGGCCATTTGGGGCCAAGACCCCTCTATGAGTGATCCACATGAATTCCTTGCCAATGGCCTCAAACTCCTAAAGAAAGAAATTTAGTCATGTTGGCAAGAGGAGAAATATACTTTTCGATTACATTGGGGGATGTTGCAACAACAACTCTTGTGGGTTCAAGTGAGACAAGAGGTGGTGGAGTCTTTGGCTTAGGAAGAGCAAACCCTCCTTATCAAGCTCCAGCAGCTGGATAAGAAAGAATCGGAGCACTGGAGGTAGTGCTTGAGGAACAAGTGGCTAAAGGATGGGGATCACCTGACCCAATTTTTCTTTGTTGCAGCACAGGCAAACTATTGGGGTAAGAAGGTGCCAAACTTGATTAGGTAGGGATAGGTGCTGGAGCAAATTCTAGACATCACACAAGAATTCCAATCCTATTGGGTAGATATCTGGCAAAGGCGGGAGAGGTGGTTGCTTTCGATCTTGGTGTAGAGGGTTCTCACTGTAGAGCATAATTGGAAATTACTTAAACTTTTTTCTTGGTAGGAGTTGGATGGAGCTTAAGGGTTTTTCTATGGTTAATAAATCATGCGGCCATCTTGGTGCATCTAGAGTTGAGATGTAGAGGCTTAACAGTTGAGGAGACGTGTCCGTCATGCAATTAGACAACAGAAACGTGGCACCATTTTGCATTTGAATGCCCTTTTAGTTGGGTGATGTGGTGGGCAGCCATAATCACCCTCCCTGCTACTTTAAATGGTGACTCAAAGGCCACTACCATACTTTGGAGCTTATGGCATGCACGAAATCGGTTGATTTTCCAACAAGTGCCACTTTCACCACTGGCACACGTTGCTGTGGAGGGCGTGAGATTGTGGTGGCAGGCAATTGTCAGCATAGGAGTGACGCCAACTTTCGAACTTTGATATGAGTGATTTCAGGCCAAAATGGAGCTATGGGATCTGGTCAAGTGTGTTGGATGGGATGGTTTTCTGCCTTGGCTGATGGGGGATTTGGCACTGCCAGATGATGAATTCTTTGCCAACTTGTAGGATAATTCCACTACATTTTGTGGGGTCAGGATTGATCTCATGGAAGAAGCATTGGCAGGGGTTTTGGGTGTGCCGGCATCGGGTGAGGTAGTGATTCCTATGTTGTGGGGACTACAGGACATGCAGATTTTCTTTGATGGTCTGATGTCGTGGATTGCTAGCAATTAGGTGCCTAAGTTTGCCCTACCTAATCTGTGGCAATCAATTGTAGATTTGGTTGAATATACCTTTGTTCAAACAGGAAATGTTTGGACATTGTAGGGTGTGCACTTTGCTCTGCTTAAGTGTCTTAGGATGGGGAGGGAGGTTAACATGCCAGGGTTTTTTTTGGCATTGTTGTAGCATTGTTGGCTAGGGTGGCACTCGGGCCTAATACTCATCCTGTGGAGGGTTGCTAGGCCACTTCCCATGCCGTGCAATGTGGGGTTTTGCCACTTCGTCTATAGCAAATGGAGGAGGCCAGAGATTGGTGTGATGGTGGGGATTCCACTAGATTGTGTTGTGTTGGTGCTCATGGCTTCGAAAGGGCTGATGACTGAGGTGGAAACAACTGAGCCGAGGGAGGGTTTGTTGGTGTTGCGCCCACAAATCGCTTAGGTGAGAGAGGAGGTTGCACTTGAGGCATGCGCTGAGGAGCACAAGATGTGGGAGGCAAAGTGGGCCGTGAGAGAGGAGATTTTCCAATGGCAGTTGGATGAGCTGTGGCTCCGCCATTGGGAAACGGTGGATGAGCTTCGTCAACAGCAAGTGGCGGTGGCTAAGGCGGCTTTGGAAGACCAACTCAGCAAAGAACTTAAGGAGGAGATTCAACATGACGAGTTGCAGCAGAAGGCACTGGAATGGGAAGTTGAGGAACATAGAGAGAATGAGTGTTGGGAAGATGAAGAGCGACAATGACAGCTGAAGTGGGCCCATGAGCAGAACACTACCACTTAGCTGTGGGAAGGGAAGTGCCCTTATGTTTGCATGCACATTCATCGTAATGCGACTTGGTCAGAGTTGCACCAACACATTCAGCTGGCCTCCATGAAGTTGCATCTTGATGGTATAGGTACTACTGCTACACAGGCCAGGAAGGCTGAAGCTTTTAAACTCTTTCAACAAACGGCTGCCTTCATTGATACCAAAGAGCATTGTGCGCAGCTTGATATGTTGCGCTCACAATTGAGGCCTAATTGTAAGTGTGGGCATCTGCCCTGACACCTTTAGGGGGTTTGCAGATGTCACATTGTGTTTTGGTTTTTGTGTTTTGTGTTTTATGTTTTGTTTGGTTTCAGTCTGTGGTCAGGCTGGTTCGAGGGTCTGGACTAGTGGCCGGGATGTTTGGTACTTGCTTTTGTCTGTTTCGAAAGGTCCACCATGGGACCTATTTTTGTCTCACGGTGATTCCGGCTCAATGTGATCCATGGCCATGGGGTTTTGTTTGTGGTGAACAAGCACCCTTGTTTTTGATTTGTAAGGTGTGGTGGGGGTCTCTCCCTTGATGACTTTTCTTCACTGTACATAGTTTGTTGACAATATACTCCCGAAATTTACTCAAAAAAATCATTTCTTAATTACACGATTCTAGGTGATCCTTGATTTGACCTGCATACTTAATCTATGACCAAGAGAGAAACATAGAAACACAACTTAAAATTACAAATTGTTATAATGAAAGCTTTTTTAAGTATAACAATAGTGTACCTCCAATTATTGGCCACCTTGTTTGCAGAACTGGTAATGAAAGCCATATAGCCCTCCAGGAGTCATAGATGTTAATGTTTAAGCATAAAATTCTGGGTAATCAAGTTTACTACTAAAAAGATGCTTCAGGTGTTGAGGTTGTTTGTGTAACCTTTTGTGCTCAAGAAAAATATGTGATTTACAATATATGGGCGTCATCCTTCTATTTTTGGAGAAAATCTGTCATATTTTCCTGTATGATGTATGCCTAATGATTCGCACTATGTAGTCACAACAGTCCCTACTCAGGATTTTGTGGAATAATTTTTGTTAGACAATTTACTATGCTTATGTTAATGTTCCAGTTTACAAGTATACTTAAATTTACATTTTTCTGTTATATAGTAAGGTCGCATACAACCTGAATTTGATTTTACAAACATTAACATCTAAATAGTTGTAAATCATTTACCGTTGAGCTAAATATCTATATGTTTTTCTTCAAATGCATATGACTACTTTTGATTTAGCACGGTTTCATGGTCCTTTTATTACAGGTGCTATTTTCAACAGAGACGTTTGCAATGGGTGTCAATGCGCCTGCAAAAACTGTGAGTTTTTTATACTAGCCTTTGTATTACTGAGTAATAGCAGGGGATAACATAAAACTGTCATTTATTCTCTACCTTCTTTATGGTTGATGATTTCATCATAGACTGGTATAGTTTGTGAGTTTGCAAAATTCTATAGCATTGTTCGATTTCAATGTGGTGTTTGGGAGATAGCTTCCATACCCTAGAAATTCACTGTCAAAAGTGCAAAGAGTATGATGGTTTAGTGTTAAAGAGTTGCCTATTGATTTATATTTCCTTCCTTTTATCTTTTCCTCGAGAAACAGAAACTACCTTTCCAGTGGTTTGGCTAAAGATGACAAAATTGTTCTTTTTATCGGTAGGATGTTAATTGTATATGGTTGAACCTTGCACTTGTGGATGCTACTTAGTGTGGGTATGTTCACCATTGAGCTAGGTGCTCATAGTATTTGCCTATGGACTGGCTAAGTTATTGTAGCGTTCATTGCATCGATTGGCATTATCAATCTCATTTAGGTTCATGCTAAAGGATCTTAGAATACACATTTTCATGCATTGCCTAACATTATCTATTAGTAATACTGCTGCGAGTTCCCTTATGTTTCTGGAGCATTGGCCATTGTATGGTTGACAGTTTCTGTATTTTCCAAAGCTCTGTTTTAAGAAATGAAGAAAAGGGGAAAAGTGGTGAGTATTCACATTATTGGTCTTGCAGAGAATAAATAGGAAAATCTCAAATTTGTTGGTTCAGACTTTTTAAAAAAGGTATGAACATGACAAACTAAGATTTTGTTGACATAGAGGGTAGGACAAACAGGAGAGCAGCTTACACAAATTACAGCTAAATTCAGAAAATATGATATAAGAGATCATGTATGAAAACATAAAAGCCACTTGAAATGATAAAAACTTTGGTCGAACAAAGAGTTAACACGAAAGGAGGGCGCTCAAGAAATGGAAGAAGGTCAAAACAATTCAAGAAGAAAGAAAAGTTCCATTTTTGAATCGTCAAAATATGGTGTCCAGAGAGAAGGCCCTTAAAGCATAGGAAATCGCACCATTGCATGTGGCTTTTTGAATATTGAAGGAAGGCTTGTAGATAAAATTACAGTATTATATGGTATTGCTTTTTTTAAAAACATCTCTCTCCCCTTTTTTTTTTTGGGAATTTGCATAAAGTTGGGGAGAGGAATTTGAAGATCTTGATATAGCTGGCTTTGTCAAAATTATGGTAAAAACAACATCGTTACAAGCCTTTACCTCTATTTTTCTCAAAAGAGATCTTGATAAAATAATCAAAGTAGAAAATGCTGATAAATTTTGTGTTTTTCTTTGCTTTTACCATTTGTATTTAAGAAATGCAACATATTCTGAAAGGTTTGTATAATTAAAACAATATTCCTTTCAATCCTTTGGAATTGATGTAGCAGAATTTAGCATGAATGGAAAAGTCTATATACTTGGTGATTTCAATGTAAGGAATGGTTCAAAAGAAGTTGAGATTTTACGCGAGCAAGATAATGAAGGATGGTAGACATGCAAGATAATAATCAGATCAGAAATGTCCGCAGAGATTCTCATAGGATACAGAAATAAATTAGATAGTAAAGCACTTATCACAATGGGGCAAGGATTATATTTGATCATTTTGAATGGACTGAACAATTTTTCCAATCGATCTTGTCTTATTTTTGATAGATAGGGAAAATGTTTGTGTGTTGATTTCTTTTTGACCACTCCTCAAAATGGCATAGATATCTTGAATTTTCAAGTTGGAGATGAATGGGTTGAATCACGATATTATCACCTAGAATTTTGCATTAAGTGAAGCTTTTATCATCATAGTAAATATCAAAGAAGGGTTTAGTGAATTACTGTAAACCATAAAGGAGCATACAAAATTAATTTTAAGGAGGAAGCGTAATGCAAAATTAAAAGATATATTACTGGATGCTGCACATAAAGTTGCTACCCATAAAATTCCTTGGGTGAAAAAAACGGTAATCGTTGGATGCAAAACGTTTACAAGCCTTCAAATGGTATAGAAATAATGACATGATTAGTTGCTATAGCAGTTTGTCTCATAAAAAGATAGACAATTTATGGCAGAAAAGACAAGAGAATATGTTGAAGATGGTAAAACAAGTTCTAAGAAATTTTTGGAAATTATTTCATAACATCATCTCCACAAGTAGCAATCTTCTATTTTCATTTAAATATTATATAAAAATATTTTTCATCATGAAGTGAGTCAAGAAACTAGTTTTACAAACTTAGAGGTGCCATAACTTACATTAGAAGAAGAAATAAATGGGGTTAATAAAGCTAAGTTCTAGAAAAGCAATACATGCAAATAGAGTATATACTAAATTTTTGTTGGGAAAAAAATTGGGCTATATTAATTAGAACACACATTTACAAAATATTACAAGGATGAAATAGTTTCCCCAAAAAATGAAGGGAGGCCTCTCCCCTCAACCCTCGAGCATACCCTTGACGAATCAAACAATAATTGAATATAATAAACATCTCCAAAACAAGGGGTCCACATACCCACCTTAGTCCTCCCTAAAAAGGAAATTAGGCGGCCTATCACCTTCTTCAAGTCCCAATTAGCAAAAGGACAGACAAAAGGACAAAATACAAAAGCAAAGGGCACTACCATGTGGACCCTATTAGTCCCGACCTGCTTATAAATGATATGGAAGCCTAGGGCAGGGGCAAATGTTTTGTTCCTAGCTAGATAGCATCCAAAACAGCTTTGTGCTATTTTGTATCCATGAACACCACTTCCTACTGAAAGTTCTTGAATGCTTCCGCCTTCCTTGTGCATTCCGTTGCATCTTCTTTTTCGTTGAGGTGCAACTCCTTCCCCTACCACCGGATGTGCCTTCGCAACATCATCCACAACGCATTGTGGCCAATGTCCATAACATAGGGGCATCACCTTTGCCTCAGCCAAGCCCTCACCCCATTTGGATCTAGGCCATGTCTTGTTTCTCCTGAGCTTGTCCTGTCATAGCCTCCCGCTCTTGGGCCTCCTGGAGTGCCTCCTCCATCAACTCCTCCTTGATGTGCTATTGGAGGTTTGCCCCTAAAGCTTGCATCGTCATTGCCTATGCTAGATCCCAATGGATCCCTTCCTCCTTGGTGGCCTCAACTTGCCATTGTTCCAACCTCTCTAGCTCCCGCTGAAACTCCTCCTTCCTACAACGCCACTTTGCCTCCCAAAGCACCTGCTTCTCTTCCCTCGCATGTGCCATAGCCTTAGACACTAATGTCGCCAACAGCAGAACCCAACCCCCACCCCTCAAATCTGCATCTTCCTCTGGAGGCACTGTAGCGTCCTTATCACCTTGCTACTCATGGGGGTGGTAGGGCCCACCCCTCAACTCATCCCTCGGCTCACCCTTGACGCACCCCCGAATACCCCCATGACTTAGAAGATAGGTCCACGATTGCCGGCAAAACATAGCCTGACCTTCACCCAAATGGTGGACCACCATACCCCCCACGCCAACCCCTGGCTGCTCGCCACAAGGCCAGAATCAACCCCAAATAAGTACCCCACCTTTGCCTACGCAACACAGCAAGGAAGAACTGGGGCAAATTCATCATACATCCCCTATGCAAGCAACGCATGAGATTGAAATGTACCCCCAACAACTTCCAAGCATTACCTGAATGCATGAAAAATTGATCCACCATGATCATCACATCCTGCCATAGTGACTCAAGTGTCGATTTTGGCACCTGGCCACTCCTTGTTTTTGAGATAGGCCACAGGAAAATCTCTTGTAGGTCCTACAACCCCCTTCCGCGTAAAGCGACTTCCTCCTCCAAAGCTGGCACCTAAAGATACTGTGCAATGGCCCCCTCCATCAGGTTGATGTGCACTCCCTGAAATACAATACGGTCATCCATCCAATTGGTGTAGAATGCACCATCTTCCAAACCGAGATCCCCTCGTAGCTGAGGCACCACCTCCACCCACCCCACCCTTGTAACTAGGCACCACAGCACCGGATTCTCCTGATACTCATTGCATGGCAGTTCAAAGTTTGGCGTGACCCCCATGACCACCTTAGCCTCTCTCCATAGTCGAATTCCCATAGCAGCAATCTGCGCAAGTGGCGGCAGCGACAGCCCCAAAAAACAAGGAAATTACACGCATGCCACAAAGCCCACAAAATTGCTGATGCATGAGAATCCTTGCTGAAACATGTCATTGTAGGTAAATTGGTTGCCTGCCACACCTATCGAGAAAAAGGGCAATCTTGAGCAAAGTGCACCATCGTCTCCACCTCCGCCATGCAATATGTACACGTGGTAGCAACACCAACTGCATGCCGCCATAAGTCACTTTACATGGGCAAGGTGGAATGATGGGCCAACCACACAAATGCCTTAATTTTTTCGGGGAGTTGCCCCTTCCACATGTGCCGCCACCCCTGAATTGTAGGGTATTTATTCCGTATTAGGAGAGTAGGTGCCATGTTTAAAAGACTTGCCGGTGCAACCACCCGCACATGCGAGCATAAAGCCTACCAAATTTTTGAAACCTACATTGCATCCTCCCAAGGTTGATAGTTTCACTGCATGAGGGCAACCCTTTGGGTAGGGGAAGAATCTTGTTGCAACTAGCGATTAAGGAGCACCTAATGCCCCATAGCAAGCATATCTCGGAACCGCAATATTCCAAGCCCCCTAGCATTCTTTGGTCGAGCAACTGTAGCCCAACTAACTAGGTGTATTTGATGACCCCCTTTACCCCTTGACCATGTAAAGTCCTAGATGAGTTGGTCAACCTACTCAATAATATCTGCCAAAGGAAAGGTCACCGTAGCAGTGTAATACTCAATTGCAAACAACACCGAGGTAACCCAAAGAACCCTCCTAGCCTGAGATAAAAATCGAGTCGTCCAATGCCCCACCTGCTCTTGAATATGTTGAATCAAACCTCCCCACACTTTCCTTCTATGCCAATCATGCAAGGGGAGCCCAAGATAACTGTCAGTTGTGGAGCCAAGCAAGATGCACAACATCTAAATAATTTGACTCTGAACACCCATGCCTATGCGCAGTAGGTGAACCGCAAACTTATCTCGATTGATTTCCAATCCAAGCTCCTCCCCCATTTGCTGAAGAGCCTTGTTGATTGCATATGCTTGAGACATCGTCGCCCAAGAAAACAAAATGGTGTTGTCTGCATAATGTTCCACAAGACAATGCACACCTCCAATATTGAGGCCTCTAACCCCTTCAACTGTACAATACGCCTGCATGGCATCCATCACTAGGATGAAGAGAAACGACGAAAGAGGGTCACCTTGATGTAACCCTCATCCAGTCGAAGCGAACCCCCACAACCTCCCCTCCAAATCCAAAGAGAAGGCCCCATACGCTTGAATATGAAGGCATAGGTCCACAAAATGGGGGTGAAACCCCTTACACAACATAACCTCCTAAAGGACATGCTAAGAAACAGTATCACAAGCCTTTGTAATATCTAGTTTTAGGCACATACCTAGATACCTATTTGCCCATAGCAAATGCAGCACCTCCTACACCAGAATAATTTGGTCTTGAATGTGCCTTACCTTCACGAAACGTGCCTGTTGTTCCCTCACTAGATATGGCATCAAGGGCCCCATGTGAGCCACCAACATTTTAGTGAACAAGTGAAGGAGAGTGTTGCACACCCCAATGGGTTGGAAATCCGCCAAAGTCGAAGGATTAGCCTTTTTGGGAATGAGGACCAGCTGAGAACAATTAATTTCCCATTGAACCTCTCCCCAAAATAGCAGTGTTAAAAGCATCCAATAGGTTATCCGCCAACACATCGATGAAAGCCTGAAAAAAATTCCACAGGCCACCCATCGAAAACAGGTGCCTATCCCCCCCTTCATTGAACCAAGAGCTATCCCAAGCTTCCCCCTTGTGAAGGGTGCCAACAATCGCTCATTGTTGGCCTCAGTTAGAACTTGGCCAATATTGATAGAATGAGGTAAGGTCTACTTTTGCTGCCAAATTCCCAACCAATAATCCAACAATGCTTAAGTAACCTCCTCCCTTTCTTCCACCTTATTGCCAACCATTGTGATGCAATGGATCTACTTGGAGCTCCATGCCAACCTGGCAACTACAAAAAAGAACCGAGAATTCCGATCCCCCTCCCTAAGCCAAGATGCCCTACTAGTTTTCCTCCTCCCTATCTAGATTCTACAACACTACCAGCACCTCCCCTTCAATGTCCTCCAGGTCTTGACCTCATTCCTGCCTCTCTTGGATTGTCGCTAATTGTCTCCAAAGCTCCCCTTGGCACGATCTAAATGAATAGTTGTCCTTAGACTACAACTGTCTAATACTGTGTTTGAGCATGGTCAAACCCTACTTCAACAATTCTCGGGGGTTGAAAGCAGCAAGGTAACCTTTCCAAATATCCTCCACCAACAACTTCAACCATGTTTTGGTCAACCAAAACCTCTCAAATCTGTAATGGGTTGGCCCCCTCTTCCCTTCTCTAGGGGTCCAATTTGCCATAATAGTGGCCGATGGTCAAAAGTCACATGCTCTTGCCCCATAACAACCACCCCCGATCCAGAAGTAAACCCAAATCCACCCAAACTTTGTCAGTCCTGGTCAAAACCCAGGCTTTGCCTCTCCTACAATTGCTCCACGTGAACTAGCATCCCATAACATCCATATTGACCAACCCATGGGTTTCGAGAAAGTGTAAGAAAAGCTGAGCACCAAGCAGATCATGCAAGCCTCCATCGGACTTCTCCCAGGTGTAAAGCCTCTAGTTGAAATTCCCAACCAAGATCCACCTCCCTCTGTTAGGGATCAGGGGAACAATCCTCTATAGCTCCTATAGTCACTCCTCCTACTGTTGAGGCACATAGAAATTCATGACTCAGATTCTTGTTTGATGCAGACGAATGAAGATACTAATCGGAATTGTCCACCACATCCAAAGGCCAATGAGATAGCAATGCCAAACCCCTAGCTTTCCCTTGGCAACCCACACAATGAGTGTGCCAACCTGGCCAGCATAGCCAATAACCTTTGCGATGTTGCAACTTCGTCTCTTGTAAACAAACAATATCATAGCATTCTCAACGAACAATTTCTTTGAGGGTATTGCATTTGAAGGGGGCACCTTGCCCCTTGGAGTTCCATGAGACAATCCTCATGGTCTACCTGAAGAGCATTTCTGGTAGACTTTGTGGATGGTCCTTTGGACCCCTAGGTCAACTCTCTTTGTGTCTTCTTTAATTGGGACACTAGGCCCAGCAGTCTTCTAACCTTGGCTGAATCAAGGGAGACTGGAAAACCCCCTTCCGATGCTATGCTCCCACAATTTCTAACATGTACGACATGGGACTCCCTTGAAGACACAATTTCTAACATGTACGACATGGGACTCCCTTGAAGAATTGACACCTAATAGAGTGGGGGGGGATGGTGCCACCCCCCCCCCTCCCCCCCCCCCCCCCCCCCCCCCTCCTTCTCTCTCTCTCTCTCTCTCTCTCTCTCTCTCACTCTCTCTCTTTCTGCATTGGAGTAACTAGCAACCCTTGAGGCGACAATAGACCCATAGAAGTAGGCAACCCAAGTGTTGCCACCTCCTATGACCTCATTCCAACACCTCCCCCAGCTTGCATAGTTGGCGAAGCTGCCACCACTTGTGCCTCCGTTCTGGCAGCAAATTCCCCTAATCCTCCAAGCACATTGCCCTTGTCCTTGTCTTGGGCAGCACTCCCCTTTGGAGGAGCCACCTTAGGCCCCATTTCAGGAGAGTCTGGCATTGCACCCTTCTCAAGCAATCGCAGGAATGCCCCTTGCACTGGATTCCAAGGGTTTCCCCCTATAGGAAACCCTTGTCCACCCATCCCCTGAGGGCTTTTGTCCCCTAGAATCAAAGGTCACTTGACCTTTCGTAGTCATGTGACCTCCCTTTCCGTAGACCCCAGAAGGTCCCAAAATAGGTCATGGGCCTATGGGCACATTAGCCACCACATTCTCATATTCCACTTGAACCCTCTCCTCCCTTGTCGAGAGGTCTAGCACAACCTCCTTGACCAAGTCCTTCAGTACAAGGGATTGCCAAACACAAAAATGCATGTAACCAATCCTCTCTAGAGCCACCATGGATTTGTCAAATGAGATAAATTCTCCAAAAAATCCAGTAAGCACCCTTAAGAAGGTTGGCGTCCACATTTTCGAAGGTATCCCTGCTACCCAAATCTAAACTGAGGCTCGAAAGAACAAATTGGGGTCATAGTGAGCCCCAGGTCACCACTGCATCAAGGCCAACCCCTGTGCTCCAAAAAACCAGGGCCTACCCAACAGAACTTGATCCCTATCAATGGTCATCTGAAAGATGAAAAGCAATAGATTGCTGGGGAGGTTGCACACCACCATTGGGCCAAAAGCCCATTGCCCAATGTCCAACTTAGGGTAGGCGCCTGCTGAAACAAACTTCCCAATAAGACTACGTTTTAGAGTCCTGAGCCCCTCACTAGGCACCACTGCAATCCTCAACTGCATTGAACCCTCCTAAACGTAGCCCTCGATACCTTAGCCTTGAGGCCCCAAACAAAATATGCACCTCTAGCACCCCCCATCCCCAACCTCAACCCTGCACCAACACCTCTTGTCCCCCTTGGATAGTCGGCACCTTCGACCCTAGCCCATCACCCATAGCATGATTGCCCCTTGAGCCCCCACTGACAACCCTTGGACCACCCGAGCGCACATCATCCTCGTTCCATGTGCTAGCCTTGCTCTACTCACCCACCTCACCCTCACTATTGCTCTCATTCCCGCTCATCTCTTAAACCTCGAGTATATACTAAATCATTAAAATGGGATGGTCCATTAATATGGGAAGAGACCCTTTATCTCCTTAGTTGTTTATCATGTTGATGGACACACTGTAAGTGTAGCAGATGCTGCCTCAATAATGGATAGACTGTCTCTCAGATTCCACTATATATTGTAGGCCAACTTTTCGGATGGCTACAAACAATATGGAATTTCTTTTTCTGAGCATCCATTATATATAATATACAAAAGCATACATATTCATTTAATAATTATAGAATTGCAGAAGTTCAGACTAAAGCGTATTTGTCCTTTCTATGATATTACTTGTTAAGACTAAAATTCAATTTGTATTTGAAGAAAACAAAATCGTACCATGACAGTTGTGCATGTGAATGTCTAGGTGGCTTTCCATACGATTAGGAAGTTTGATGGCAAGTCATTTAGACAGCTGCTTCCTGGAGAGTACACACAAATGGCAGGACGAGCAGGTCGTCGTGGACTTGATGAGGTTACATATCAGCTTTCAGAAACAGTTATATGTTTCTAATGTTGGGGTATTCAATAACTTTTGTATTTTTTTGGAAATTGCAGGTTGGCATTGTTGTAATTGTTTGCTGGGATGAAGTTCCGGATGAAAGTGATTTGAAAAACATTATCACTGGAAAACCAACAAAGCTAGAGTCACAGTTTCGATTGACTTATTGTATGATTTTAAATCTTCTCCGTGTTGAAGACTTGAAGGTTGGTTGAAAATCCCTATTACTTGTCATTATGCATGCCTCGACTACCAAGAAAAAATTTTGGAAGGATGAGTAGTTTTGGCAGCTTAACTGTTCCATTCTTCATTATCATTAATTTAATTTCTGCGATGGAAATGCTATTTAGACATGAATGGCATAATAATGTTTTAATGAATGTTATCAAGTTAATCCATATGTCTATCATTTTTGTTAGAATTTGAACCGTAACGTATGTAAGGTAGCTTTTCTCTCCAAAGTGAATTTTCAGATGACTCACACGAAACCATACTGTGCCATTAATATTACATTTGTTTGATATGGGGAATTACAAAATAGCATGTTAATATTTTTGTTCTTTCTGGCTATTTATTAAAATGTCAGCAAAACAATTTTGTCAGCTGGTGGAAAAAGCTGAAATTTTGAAAATATTGGCAAAAGATCATGGGAAAATTGGCAATATGCAAAACAAAACTCTCAGAGATTCTTGATAGCAAAGTGCAGAAAATACAAAATAACAGCAGAAAACACAATTAAGTAGATGTAAAAACAATAGAAACTACACATGCATAGAGGCATAACATCATCTGTACAGAACTCTTTCATCTCTACCCTACCACCATATGTTCACCATGTTATTGACAGAAAATTATATAGTATTTTATTTTTAGCATAACCTTTTGTAATCCTATGCTAGTTTTTTTAATGGGAAAAACTATAATGTTTTATTGAGACATCAAATGTTGTTCAAAAAACTTATATCATTAGCTATATACATGCAAACACTTTCAACTTTCAACGTTATTAATCCATACTAGTAAGAATAATAGAACAATCAAGTATGAAAATAATAATCAATTTATGCTTTTATAATTTTATTAGTTCGGTTAACATTTTTGTTCTCCAGAAGTTTAAAATCAAATTTCTTCTATAAGCTTATGAGAATTATTTAAAAATTTCAGTAAAACATTGTGACTTTTTGAAAAAGAAAATCAGTTGTGCAACTTTTTGAAACAATTCAGCTGAAAAAATTCATGAAGCAATAAAGACTTTTCTAGCCTTAAAATTTGGCTATTTTTTGTTAATTCGGCTCTATTTTGCAGACATTTTTTATTATTAGTCCGTAGAATAGCACCATGGTCATTTCTATACCATTTTCATTTATCCAAATTCTGGAGTGCTGAATTTCTATTGCTTTTATTATGCAGGTTGAGGACATGTTGAAAAGAAGCTTTGCTGAGTTTCATGCACAGCGTTCTTTGCCTGAACAACAAAAGCAACTTGTGAAGGGAGAAGGGGAGCTCTCAAAGATGAATTCAAAAATTGAGTAATATATTTTTCAACTTTCTTTTATGTACAGTTTGGAATGGCTATTATTTTTTTAAAACCAAATAAATAAAATACCATTTAAATGCCTGTAGCAGTAGACGTGATTTACTATTTGATAAGAATCTAATTGAGTGTTATCCCAGGCTAATTGGCAGGTTTTAGTTTTCCCCAAGTAAATAAAGATCATACAGTTCATCTTTTCTCTTCAATTCTTCATCAATTCTCTTGAGATGAAAACTGCCTCTATGGTTAACCTTGTCTATTCTTGGCATAAACATTCCTGCATCTGTCATTCTTTTTACTTCATCATCATTGTCATCATCCTAGCCTTGTCCTAGTACATGGGTAAACCATATAAGTTCTTTTCTGCCATTCACTTATATTAAAAGCCAAATGAGCATTAACACATAAATTTTGCATATCTTTCTTTATTCATGTAAACCGAATATATTTAGGTCTACCTTTTTGTCATTTCCCCACAGCTTTAATAGAGCAACCTCTTCTAATAGGTGCATTTTCTAGTCTTCT
The DNA here is from genome assembly GCA_015680685.1 of Gnetum montanum. NCBI lineage: Eukaryota > Viridiplantae > Streptophyta > Gnetopsida > Gnetales > Gnetaceae > Gnetum > Gnetum montanum. Next base: position 440,179 of record MNCI01004181.1, on the reverse strand, counting down.
TTAAGACATGATCAAACCATCCAAGACGAGGTTCCTGAATCTTCTCATCTATTGGTGCTACACCTAAATTTCTCCTAATAGGAGAGTAGTTGGCTCATTGTTTTTTGTAGAAACTCTGTGTATAGCTGTCAATATACAGCTGGTTATTCTTTATTTTATTTTTCCCTAAGTCAGAGGATTTGGTTCCTTGATTACCAGTTCCATTAAGGCTGATTATTTCTGTTTTTAGGGAGATTTGTTTTTCTTTCCATATCTTTAAATTGTTGCTGTTAATAGCTGAATAATTTTCAGACACATTGTACTATATGGATCGATTTTCTGATCCAAAGGAATGAGAATAATCACTATTTTCATTCCCTACTTCTACAGTTTTCTTATTAATACCCAATATCCATTTTAGCATTCACATTTCTACCATATGCATGCATTGAGTCTGAAGTGTTTTGATATACCAACATTCTTTTCAATAAGGGATCACTGGTGTGATAGCAATTGTGTACAACTTTTTCTTTTAACTTAGCAGGGATTTTATAGCACACAACTAACTTCTCCCAATTCCATCCATCCTGCTTCAATTCTATTTGTAACATCATTGTTATTCACATTATCTATTTGAACATGAGGTCAACTATATAAATTCTTTTCTGCCATTCACTTGTGTTATGAGCAGTAACACCTAAATCTTGGGTATCTTTCTGTATTCATGTAAACCAAATATGTTTAGGTCCACATTCTTGTCATTTCCCCACAACTTTAATAGAGCAACTTGTTCTAATAGGTGCATTTCTAGTCTTCTCAACAAATGATCAAACCATCAAAGATGAGTTTCTATAATCTTCTCATCTATGGGTGCTACACCCAAACTTTCCCTAATAAGAGAGTAGTTGGTTTCTTGTAACTGACTGGTTGGGGACTGTTCGTATTCTTTTCTTTGGTTTTTTGTAACTAACTTGTTGGGGACTGTTCATATTCTTTTCTTTCTTTTTAAAGTTATCTCTCTATTTCTCTCTCTTTTCAACCATGGATCATGAGTTCAATCCTCTTCATGATCACTATAATAAAATCAATAAAGTATGTATATTCACAGGTTGCAAGTTCAATTTCTAAATCAACAATTTTTGATATTTTAGAATTCAGATTTTGCTAGATCTCAGGTTCAATTCCTCTTGATCATTCCAACATAATATCTATATCTTTATCATTCAGAATTGTCATAAGATGCAAGGAAAGAGTTTTCAAATAGATTCATGACAAGGGCAATTCAAGATACATAATCAAATAAGGCACCTTCCTTTTTAGGTCATCAACAATGTGAATTTTCCCATCGTCTTACAATCCCTGAAAGGTCATCACGTGACCTTTCTACAGCAATGGAGAGGGTACTTATACTCTACTATTTTAAACTAAAAAGAGTAATGCATCACATTTAGATAAAATAAAATATAAAGCTACAGTATTTGCACAAAGTATCCCTGATTCATGGGTCAAGTTCCTCAAACTTGATTCATAGGTCAAGTTCCTCAATATGAACATTCTTTTGCATCTGAACATACCTGTTTTAGCTCCTAAGGCACACCTTAGAGTATTGTCCTCTATTTCTCAACATCTCTATTCAAATAGAATGGAAAATATTTTGTTTTCCCATATATCATTTATTATTATTATTTTAAAACATTCCTAGCATGTATTTTAAATCATATTTCTCATGCATAAAGTATTTAAACATTTAATCATAATACATATAAAAATATGGTCAACAAATTTATTACTATTCCAATTAGCCTTTTCCACCAAAGCACACACACAACTTGTCAACAAAACATGCATACAAACACACAAAAGACTATTACAATCATTAACGCAAAAACTCAAGGAGAAGTGGTTCATTACACTTTTGCACCATTTTTAGGGAATGTCTGCTCCCCACCTACTAATCCCCCCGCTCCTAATGTTGCCCCAGCTCTACCATTGCCCACCAAGACTCCTCCCCACACGCTGCCATCACACCGCCCACCAAGCCCATTGTCACCTAGGCCTTCATTCCTGTCACTACCTGCACTCTCATTCCCATCTATCTCTTCCGTTCCTAGAATTTTAAGATAGTTCAAATAGCTAGGGTTTCAAATTAAAATCAACACCACAACTGAGCTAGCCATCAAAGGAAGAGCTTACATGAGTTACATTGGCTCAAACTTGCACTCTGATAGCTAAGTTGAGATTGTCAAGATAGAATCGTAGAGCCTAAGGATTAGTTTTGTCTCGATGGGCATTGAAACGAATAGTTAAGCATTAAGAGATACCCTCCTTTCAAGAAAGGGGGATCGATCTAAATTTGAAGAAGGGGATTTGTTAAGTACGCTTGCCACATCAGCTTATAGAAGAAATTCATGGAGCTAAAAAATGGCTCTACAAGAGAAGCTCTTCTAGTTATATCATGATGGCTTCATTACATGGCGAAAGACCTATAGAGCTTAGAAAGTGGTTTAGTTAAAATATGCTTGCCATGTCAACTTGTAGGGGAGGTTCGTAGAACAAAAGATTGGCTCTACAAGATTGAAATTAGCTCTACCATGTAAGCTATTGCATAATGTGGTTTGTAGAGTGAAGGATCAGTTCCACGAAGGATGCAAAAATTAGCTCTACCATGTCAACTTTAGGGAGAAGAAACGATGTACGTAGAGCCAAAATTCAGCCTCACTAACCAATTTCTTTTTGGTTCTACGACATCAGCCCATTGAGCCAATTTGTAAAGTTGCAATTCAACTCTACAAACAAGCTCATTTTTTTGGCTCTGCCATGTCAACTCATGGAAGAGGTTCGTAAAGCTTAAATCTAATTCTACAAAGAAGCTCTATCACATAAGCTCTTAAGTTAGCTTAGGTTTGTAGAACTGAAATCCAATTCTACAAATAAGCTCTACGAGCCACATCATCATCTTCCCATGTTAGCTTGTAGAGGAGGTTCGTAGAGCTTAAAAGTGGTTCCACAAATAAGCTCTTTCAAATGAGCAATGCCACGTCAGCGTTTGCCACATCAACAACTAGAGAAAGTGCATATTTTCATCTAGAGAAAACACACTTCATCTGCGATGTCATCATCTACCACGTCAATAACTAGATTAAGTGCATATTTTCATCTACGGTAGATACACTTTATCTACCATGTCAGCAAATAGATGAAGCGTACATTTTCATCTAGAGCATATTTGCTTCATTCGCCACATTAGCATCCAGATACAAGATGAAATTTCCATCTAGATGGAAATTTTGTCTCTACATGAGCCTCGCATGCATAAGGGCTAGTACGCCCAACGAGAGCTCAAATGAAAATCAAAACTCAATGTATTTTCATCTAGATGGTAAAACCCCATCTAGATGACCTCATCTACCACGTAAGCTTTGCAGGTTTTCAGCTCTGCCATATTAGCTACTTTAAAGAAGCAGATTCATAGAGCTAAAAACAGTAATGTAAATAAGCAGCTATTCAGAGATAGAAGCTACAAACAGACCCCAAAAACAGAACAGAGCTAAGAGGAGTGCAAAGCTGCCATTGAAACTCAAAGCAATGACTCCTTAAAAACAAGCACTAGCCATGCAGATGTGTAGAAAGGAGCAGGAATTGTTGATTTAACTAAGAGCTAACAGAAAGTTGTTACTCCAGCAGCACATAGTAATGGTAGTTATTAAGATTATGGCAGAAATTGTTGAGGAAAAAGCTTGGATTCAAACCAGCGCAGAAGCTGCTTCAATGAAAATAATGAATTCCATAACTAAATCAGTTGCGGAAGAAAAGAGTGCTGAAAGAAGCCTTAAAGAAGTTTAATGACTTTGAACTAAAACACAATGCATCAGGCTGATTAGGCTCCCTTAAATCACAACAATGATCGGTCGAGGGGCTTTAGATTCAAAGAATTCATTAACTAAGCAATTGTCCAATGGCCTGCAATTATGTGAAGAGAACATGTGGAATGTGGAGCTTTTAATTTCTATAATGGATGTAATTGCTAGAGGCTACTATATAAGTCCTAGAGCAAATTTGTTTAAGGATCACCACATTCAGATGTGAAATCATGTAGGGGCTCGCATGCAGAGAGAATACTGGAAAAGCTAGGGGTGATTTCTTGTATGATGACATTCTAACTTCAGATTTGATTCAACTCATGTACTTATATCCTATGAGTTATTCATATTTTCCAACTTCATCATAGTTACTTAGCTAGTGGTGAAGATCGTATCGTGCTTGGCATCTTGTTCTTGGAATTGTTTAAATTGCTTGAATAGCTCTGGGTTTAGCAATTTTTGGTATTTTTCAATTGACTTGAAACAACTTAAGTTTTCAAAGTATTTGTTCGTGTCACTAGAAGCCCATTTCAAATTTGCTTGTTTGAGCCAAAGGATTTAGCAATTTCTTCTTCTTCTTTTTTCTTTTTTTTTTTTTGAAAAACTTTTGGTAAAATACTATTATTGCAATTAAAAAATATTTATAGATAGAAGGAAGGCAGAAAAGCCATTCCCAAGAAACTAGACATTGAGCACCCCAGAAATAGGGAGGCTCCCGCTGAAAACCAAAATTTCCCCTAGTTGCATGTCCTTAGCATGTCATCCACTTAATGCTCGGCCGGACACTCCACCCCATGAAGATCCAATCCTTGAACCCCTTCCATTTTGTAGTAATCTTGCAAAGTATCCATCACAATAATGAACAAGTACGGAGACAGAGGGCCACCCTTCCTTAACCCTTGCCTAGGCAAGGAGAAACCCCATCAAGATCAATGGAACGCCTCGCCAAAGACTAAATGTGAAGGCATAAATTAATGAAGTCTTGGTCGAAACCTTTTCTTAACATGACATCAGCTAGACCCTCCCAAGATACTGTGTCATAAGCCTTCGTTATGTCAAGTTTGAAGCACAGCCCAGGAAAATGAGTCAATCTCAGAGTGAAGAATTTCTTGAAGTAGAATCACTTGTTCCTATAGAAGATGATCTTTCACAAAACCTGATTATTTTGAATAAGCTTTGGCATTAAAGGTGCCAACCTTCGCACTAGCATCTTGTTAAAAAGACATAGGAGTGTATTACAAACTCTAATTGGTCTAAAGTGTGATAGTTCTAAAGGACAAGCACTCTTAGGAATTAGGATGATTTGTGAGCAATTGATTTCTTGGCATATTTGCCTCCAACTAAGCATGCTATTGAATGCATCTAGAACGTTATCCCCTAACACATGTGCAAATTCTCTAAAAAAATCAATAGGCCACCTGTTCGACCTCGGGGCCCTACGTGGTTTACAGGTCCCAATCTAATTCGAGTCGAGAGAAAGGTGCAAGCATATTTCAATTATCTTCAACTGTGAGAATCCTCTGAACAGGCACTAAAATGGGCTTCCTAACCCTCTTTCTCCAAACATTAGCCCAGTAGTGTTGGAGTTTTTGCGCAATATCAGCGGGGTGCTCAATCACTTGCCCATCTTGGATAAGGTTGGGCATCCTTTTGGCCTGGCAATTGGCCCTTGCTATGGCAAAGAAAAACCTAGTTGGTCTATCACCATCTTTCAACCACTTGATTCTTGATCACTACCACCAATACTCACTCTTCTTGATCCAATTGTTGGAACCTGTAAAGGGTCTCATGCTCCTCCACCACTAACAATTCCCCTTCCTCCTACCTCGCTTGAATGCCCTTGAGCTGGTGTTCCAACGTGCCATGATGGTAATGAAAGGAAAATTTCTCATCCTTCCAACATGATCTAATCTCCTTCTTAAGGGTGTTAAGCCCATTAGCTAGGAATTCCCATGGGTCTTAGGTAGAAGGGTACTCCTCCCAAATTGTGACAATCAAAGGCCTTAACCAAGATTTCATGAGCCATGCCTGTTCAAAGCATAAATAGGCCATGGAGTTACATAGCTCCCTACCAATCTGATAGATAAGCAAATGGTGGTCTAAATTTCGCCATTCCATCCCCGTAACACACACCTGTTGCTAGAGCAAGAGGGAAGATCTCACCCAGACCAAATCAATTTTAGACAATGCTCTAGTGTTATTGGTTCTCCGGTTGTTCCAAGTGTAATGACAATTTTCGATCTTAAGATCCATCAAGTCATGCAGGTGCAAAAATTGTAAGAACTGTTGAGCACCTAGCAGTGCAATGCATGCCGCCCCTATCTTTTACCACAAAGCCATTGATTAAAATCCCCCACTAAAACCCAACGCTGCTTGTCTGGAATAAGAATGGCAATTCATCTTAGTTCCATGAGACTTTCCCCCACTCTTGTTTCCCATAAAAGCTAGTGAGCCAAAGCCCCAATGATGGCAAATGGATCGTAATGTTCCAATCTGAAGCATCCAAATGCTAGAACCAAGACTTGGATAGAACAACCAAACCCCTTGGCACATCCACGACACACCACCTATTGGACATATCGACCATGCCACTGCAACAACTCAAATTTTCGGTGTTGTAGCTTCATTTCTTATAAACACACAATGTCACAATCATCCCTATTCACAATCTCCTTGAGGGCATGTCTCTTGTAAGGGGTGCCTTGCCCCCTGCAATTCCATGTCATAATCTTCATGATCGCCCATTCGAGCGCTTGTGGTAGACCTCTTTAAGTGTCATTTGAAGGCCCAAATCAATTTCAAGTTGCGTTTGTCGATTGTGCACTACTAGCATTGGTGGATGGCCGACTTTCCCAATATTCATTAAGACCTTAAACCCTTCGCATGGCTTTGTTGTCAACTGAGAAATCTCCTCCATCGTAGGCTTAGAGGAGCCTCTGACAAAGGACACCCAACCCCCCAGAGGGGGAAGGTCCATGCTTAGTTGTAGGGGCTTTGGCAGGGTGGTGAAACATTCTTCATGAGGCATGTTGACTGGGGAGGTCCCCAAAGCCCAACTTGCCCCCTCCTTCACGCCAATCGCTGACATCAAAACACCCCCACCCCTGACCCCAATGCCTTTGTCAGAGCCTTTGGGGGACCTCGCAACGGCACAGCCTATCCCACCTGTGGTCCCTACTTGTGCTTCCTTTGGACCTGCTACCATCTCCCTACATCCCCATTGTTGGCCTTAGCTTGGCACTTGGTCGTCAAGTGGCCAACTTTCTTGCAAATTTGACATGAGTCACCTTTGGACCTAGAATCCTTGCTCTCTATGAGCAAATTTTCATATTCAACAGTGAGCCTCTCCTCGCCCAAGGGAAGAGTCAGGATTAAATCCCAAAGCAGGTCCTTGGGAGCCAATGACCTCCAAACACAAAAACCAGGCAAAACCCATCCTTTCCATCGTCTGAGTAGGTTTGTACAAAGCAATAAACTCCACAAAGTAAGTGGCCAATGATTTCAAAAAGGTCATCATCCAAACCTCCTAGGGGACACCAAACATGTGAATCCAAACTAGAGCCTGAGAGAAAAGATCTTTATCACGGTGCACCCCTAGCCTCCAGGTGGTTTAGCACTAGTCCCCGCACACCAAAAAACCATGGACCCGCTAGCCAAATTCGATCTCGATCCTCAATACAATGGAAAACAATTAGAATGAGGTCCTCAAAGAGGTTTCTCACTCCAACATTGTCAAGTCCCCAAGTAGAGACCACCCACTTCTGGATGAGTTCACACTTGGGCCTTGGCCCACTCAAGACGAAATGGCCAATGAGGCCATGCTCCATAGTACCTAGCACTTCCTACAGCAAACGAGGACCCTCTAGCTGCAGAGAACCATCAAGCCTAACAATGGTTCCAAAGAAACCTTCCCCGTCTAAACCTACCTACATGTCCTTGTCAACCTCACCAACCCCCTAGCTACCACTTGGATCCCAGGCTCTGACGTCGATAGCCCCGCTCCCTTTAGCACCCAACCCCATAGCTTCTCCCACAGCATCTCCCACCTCTACCATCAATTTCTGGTATTTTTGACTAATTTGAAATAGCTTTATTTTTCAAAGTGCTTACATGTCAATAGTACTTCATTTCAATGTTTAAGACTTTATGCAATTCTGCTACTTTATTTTTGTGAATCCATTGAATCTTGCTATATTTCTAGTTGTTGAATCTTCTCTCTTGGGAAAATTGGTAATAGATTTTGGTTGAATTGCACTTAAGTATTAGATGAAAGGCTAGATTGCACATGTAGCATATAATCTAGATTACATATACTAAGTAGCTTTGATATAGCAGGATATTTATTTGCTTGCAAAATGGAGTAAAAAGGGGCTAAATCATTGTATAAAAGTGCATTTATCTATTTATCTCTCAAAGTGTAATATTGTGAAATTGGTACTTAATGTTACCCCGAAACACAATTTCTCTATAACCATTGAGTTCATTTGGAGATATTCAAGCCTTGGTGTTTCTAGAGACCAACAAATACTGAAACGCGAGTTTGAAAGAACATCTCATCCTGGTGATTTTCATCATGAGGAAGAGATCAACGTTGGTGGTCCAAAGCAGGCATCAACACTAGCTTCTCTCTATTTCATTCATACTACTTCAAGTCTATTTGTAACATCATTTTTAATCACATCATCTATTGGAACAAGTCACCCCAAGTATATGAATTTATTACATTAACTTTTTGGTTTAATCTTCATATTTTCATTACTTTAGAAATGGAGTAGGATAGTGGTTAATCAACAGATGAAGGATAAAGTGCTCGAAGTTAATTGAATACATGATAGGATCATGAACATTAAGGTTGTCTTGGCAAAAAGAAATTAGTATTCTATGTATCCATGCACCTCAAGTTGGTTTGGATAATCATGTTAAAAGAACATTTTGGGATATTTTTAGATGGGCTTGTCCAACAATTACTAGAGAATGAAGGTATTCTTGTTAGAGGAGATTTTAATAGACATGTGGAAGCAACAAGAACAAGTTGTGAGAGGGTTCATGGAGGAAACAACATCGAATAGAGAAACACGATGGAGTCTGTAATACCCATTCATAGGGAGCAAGAGCTAACACCCAAAGGCCCCTAGAAAGAAAGCTAGTTGAAAAAAGAAAATGCACATGTTGGAACGGAGCCTACTTGGCAAGTTTGTGTCAGAAGGGACGCGACCCAGGATGGATCTTATACAATGATGGGTTAAGGCTTTCTAGGGATTGGACAACGTTTGTGTGTGANCCCTTGCTCCTTGGCACACTGGGACATGGGGCTTTTCAAGTGCGCTTTGGTGTGGGTGAGGCTTCATGACCTACCATTGGAACACTAGTCTCCTGAATTCCTAAAATCATTGGCCAAACTGTTTGGCAAATTTATCAAATTTGATGCCTTCATGGCATCCATGGATCGAATGGGATATGCACGCTTCTGTGTGTTGCGATCCTTAAGATTGGAGGACAAGATCAACGAGCTCATCTTAGACACTAAAACAGGAGAAGGTCTGTGTGCAGTTTGAGAACATGCTGACAACACCTAAGGAAGTTGCAGAATGTTCGGAGCTAGACCGCAGGGTCACTCAACTAGAGTTATAGCAATGGTGGAATTTGGTAGGCTATAAGGGCTGTACTGTGAACAAGGGGCCTTCGGTGCTTGGGGGTGGTGGCTCTTCGACTGCACATCAAACACAGAGGAGCAGGCTGGTTGAGGATGAGGTCCTGGTCACACAGGAAACTGAGAGGGGTAAGGGGTGCTCACATACCGAGGATGCATAGATGGCGCTCCCAAGCCCAACTAAGCATGGCAACGGAGTTACAAGATCACCGCATACCCCTTCAATGCAGAAAAAGGCGCCGATGGGAGGTCATGAACCAGAGTTACCCCTGCTGGGGGAATGGATCACGCTTGGTAGAAGGTCAACCAAGCCAAAAAATGAAAGACATCTTGGGCCCAAAGGGAGCCAACATGCAGGGTGCCAAAGTTGCTCGGCCCATCCCTAAGATTGGGCACCTAGATGCTACCAATATAAGAAAAATGTCTATGTAGCTACCAATATAAGAAAAATGTCTATGTAGCTGGACCTAGATTTGGGAGTGCAACGCACACTCTGGGATGTGTATCACAAGCATTTGTCTATGTTCCCATGAAGATCTTTTCTTGTAATTGCTAGGGACAAGGTACCACGTATAAAAGAAATACCCTGAAAAGGATTGTGCAGGAGGAAGGATGCAACATGGTCTACCTCCAAGAGACCAAGCTGCAACTTTCAGAGAAGTAGCTATTACAATGGGAAGACTGGCACCTACACATGGTGCCTAGTAGAGGGAGAGCGGGAGGACTGGCGGTATTGACCAAGGCTATTGTGGAGTTGGCTGATGCATCTAACTAGAGCCTTATGATGCGCATTCCGCAGACAAGCATCTGGGTCACCAACATGTACAGTGCACATAGTTGGGAGGCTTGAATTCAGGAGTTCAAGCACATGGCGGCCCTTGTTGACAACACAACAAAGTGGGTTATGATCGAGGACTTCAACCAAAGGATGTTTTGTTGGAAAAAGTCTGGGGGAGACTACTCAGACCCTACGGCTGTTGCGGACTACGTCACATTCATACACGAATATGACCTGGTTGATCTTGAAATCACAGGATGTAGATACATGTGGATCAACAACAAATGGGGGGTAGACCAAGTCCATTAAAGGATTGACAAGGTTTGGATCAGTTCCAACCTCATGATGGAATTTGATATTTGGGCTGAAAGCTAGGAAAGATAGGCCTCAGATCACAAGGCTATCATTTGCAAGATCCAAACTATGGTGGATAAAGCTCCCCAACCATTTTAGTTCAAACAAACTTGGCTCAACAAACCATGGCTAAGAAATCTGGTGCACAATACATGGCAAAAATACACCAGCGCACAAGAGCCTAGAGAATTCCTCAAGAGAGGGCTAAGATTGCTTAAGCAACACATCAAGAACATAGCAGCTGACGACAAATACAATTTCAAAGGCTACCACTCACAAATATAGGAACAACTATGGGAAATACAGCAACAACAAGAGGAGGGGTCGAATCTGGGCCAGGAAGAATAGGTGCTCCTTACAGAGCTCCAAGAATTAGACAAGGAGGAAAAAGCCTACTAGAAACAAAGGTCATGGGTATCGTGGTTAAGGGAGGGGGATAGGCACACAAAATTTTTCTTTGCCGTGGCAAAAGCACATTGGGCAACCAAGAGCAAGCTGCAACACCTATTGCAATGCTTAGATCCTAGAGGGCGGCTAAATGTGGGGCAAGGGCTCGTTCAATTGCAAAATTACTGGGAGGATATATGGTGATGGCAACACACTAAGCCCATCTCAGTTCCAGTGCCTTGCATCTTAACTCCTGCCAAGAACCAACAACTGCTCAGGCCATTTTCATGGGCAGAACTTCATATAGCCATGGTTGTGAACAAAGACCCAATTCTAGATGGGTGGCCCATCAAATTCTTCTAGGAGTTTGAGGGGCCCTTGGGAGTGAACCTGCTGGACGCATTCAATAGCATGCTCACCTAGCAGCAAGTGAGAAAGGATATTAACTGCTCCTGGGTGGTCCTCCTACTGAAAGTCCCAAACCCAACTTCTTCGAGGCATTTTAGGCCCATTGGAGTGTGCAACACACTCCTTCAGATCTTTTCGTGGATGTTGGATAATCGAATGGCCCCCCTCATGACTAGGTTGGTCAATGAGTAGCAAGCTGGGTTTGTCAAGGGCCAATTCCTACAGGACCAAGTCCTGTAGTCCTACTGCTACAAGAGATTTTGCACTCACTGCAAATAGCTCAATTCCTTGAACTGTGTATCAAGCTTGATATTATAAAGGCATACGACTCAGTAAGTTGGGTTGCGCTCCACATAGTCATGCTGGCAAAGGGATTCGATGCCAAATTTGGCAACTTATGCATCCAAATCCAACGGGACATTAGATACTCCTTGGACATTGATGGGCAGCTGTGGGGCTTCCATGGCACTGGGAGAGGCTTGCAGCAGGGAGATCCATTATCGCCTCTGTTATCCCTATTGATCATGGACCTTCTCAAGTCCTGCTGCATGACAGAAAGGGTGCAAGGGTTGGACATCAATGGGGTGCACTGCTTGGCCGCCCACTTTGCTAATGATACATTGGTGGTTACCCCAACGGTGGTGCCCCAAGCAACAACCTTGTTGAGGGAGCTAGCCCGATTGCGGAGGGAGGTGGGCCTCACAATCAACACTACAAAATCTACCATTTACATGGTGCACACTGCAAACATGGTGGAAGAAAAAATTATTTAGACGATAGGTATCTTGCCAGGACACACTGAAGACAAGTATCTAGGCATGCCCATTTTTCACTAGCAACGGAAGAAGGCTTGGTGGGGGTTGCTAGAATAGCTCCAGACAAAGACTTCTCACTAGATCAACTGCTTCCTCTTGCACAAGGGGAAGATGATCCTAGTGTCTATAGTCTTAATGGCCATGGCCTAGTTCGTTGCCTCCATGGCCGAGCCACCGATGGGAGTGATACAGAAAGTTGATGGCATCATCTGTGATTTTGTTTGGTTGGGGGGAAAAGGGGGCAAAAGAATGCACTTGGTGTCAGGGGACATCACTGCTTGGCCTCAATTGGCAAGTGGGATCGGCCTCTTAAAGTTTAATGATGAGATCGTGCTAGGGCTGTAACGTCTTCTCCGTAGATTCTTGCACTAGGGCAATACTCAGGCATGGTGGGTGCAATTGCTCAACAAAAAGTATTGTTGTTGGGAAACAAGCACAGGCAACTCTCACCTATGGCAAAACCTATGCCAACACGTTCGCAGGATAGAACCGCTGGCCTTGCTCGATCATCACCCTCAGGAAATCATTAAACATCGATACCCATCTGCTCCTGCATGGGGGAAACTTTGGAAGGGCTGCCTTCCTAAGAAAGTCAAGGCGTTCAGGTGGTTGCTTATGCATTGTGTGCTCCCAGTTTGTGCCACATTACGTGAACGTGGGCTACAAGTGGAGCCCACCCGTCCCATGTGCCTTACAGACATAGAAACATTGCAACACCTTATATATTGATGCCCCTTTACTATGGTTGTTTGGCGCACTGCCCATCTTCCATCGTTTGCTTGCCACGGGGACTCTCCCACTCTAGCAGCTTTGTGGGTGTTGTGGAAGCACCGAAACTCATGGATATTCAAGGGCACGAGGCTGCCATCTCCAGGGACAATGGCCAAGGGCATTTAGCGGTTCTAGGACAAGGCCTCTGTGGCTATGGGGCAGCGACTCCTTTTTGAGCCCTCAATTACAAAATTCAGGGAACACGTCGAGTTATGGCCTCTAGTTCAGCAGATGGGCTAGGACGACATGTTACAATGCCTGGAAGGGCAACAGGGATTACCCACAACATAGTTTTATGACAATTGGTAGGGCAATGAAACTATTTTCTGGGGTAGATGAATCACCATCTTGGTCCCTATGTTGGCGAATGCATTGGGTATCTAGGTTGAGGGGATGGTTATTGTGCCAGTTGTACATGCGCAATCGGACACGACCGAATTCTTCCAAGGGGACATCCCTAAGATGGCTAATGGGCACATTCGGAGATTGGCATTACAGGGGGTGTGGAGGGAAGCTGTTGTCTTGGTTGAACAGTATTTCATCTAGTCTGGATATCCCCACAAACTAGTGGGAGTCCACTTCGCATTTCTAAAGTACATGAGGCATGGGATGCCCATTAGCGTCCTTTAAGTTTTCTAGGATTCTCTGCAGCGCTGACAACCTAGGAGACACCCTAGGGTTATCATGGTGCTCTAGCGTGCGGGAACGTCGATTCCGTCCCTACAACCGATGATTGTTTACTCTAGACAGCGAGGTAAGCAGCAAGTGACCTGGACGGGATCCCAGGGGAGGGAACACGCAGCGAGGACGGTGGCTACATGCACGAGAGAAACACAGAACCAAGAGCTCACTACAGAGGGGAGACAACTGTAGCAAGGGGCTGGATGGGACATCACCGCAAAATGCAGTACAGCGGCAAAACAAGCCAAGCAGGAAGAAACGGAGTGGTGGCAAAAGCCATGGGCAAATATGCAATGAGAGGTGCAACAAGAGACCACACAAATGCAGATACAAATGCTAAGATGGATGGAAGGCATCATCTCGGAACATAGAACTGGCCTTGCACAACTCATTCAGGAAAACCAGCAACGCTTGGCACTTAGCATTGGAACCTCTGAAGTTAGAACTGAGGTGGACAGTAGCCCACATTTGCAGACCACAGAGGAGTATATGGGATTGATGTAGGGGCAGAATCCATATGCCGAACAGAGTGGGAAGGACAAGATGGCATGAGTGGTGTTGGTTGAGACTTGGGGATGACTTGGTGGGCAAGGACTAGCGAAAAGGGGGCTTGTAAATTTTTGCAGGTGCAGGCTGGGCACACCCTTGGGAGGGGGCATTGTTAGACAAATTGAATGGCATAGGGTTTTGTGGCGGCACCGTCTGCTGAGCATGGGGTCAGCGGCTCTAACGCTTGCTATACTCATGTACAGCTCTCTTTGGAATTAATAACACTTGAATTTATTCCAAAAAAAAAAAAGTTACAAGACTAGCACACACATATTAGAAATATTCTACTTGCTACTCAAAGATGAAAAGGAAATGAAATGTTTTTATTAAAATTTTTTCTAATCCTAAAACTTGGGAAAATTTATCCTACATGTTTTTAATATACCAGATGTATCTTTCTTCAGCTTTTAGGAAGTTAAAAGTGTCATCAACAAATTGTGTGAGAGTGAAAGCAAACAAACCATAAGCTGATGGATTTCTTTAATCTCTCTCTTTTTAGCTTTCTCTTTAATCAAATATCCTAAGGCTTCAACAATTATAATAAAAGAAATGATATTATAGGATCTCCTTGTCTTAGCACATTGCTGCTATAAAATCTTTTCTTGCACCTCCCCATTAAGCAGCACTGAAAATGAAGCAGTAGCATAACACTTTTTATGCATAGAATACCAATGATCAAGAATCCAGATTTATGTAATATGGCATCCAAAAATTTCCATGAGACATGATCATGAGCTTAATCCCCGGGAAGCTTCTGTTTTGTTTTGAAGTTGAATGAAAAATTTCATGGACAAGAATAATGTGATCTAAAATTTATCTGCCTTTCACAAATTGTACTTGAAAATCACCAACGATGGATGACATGACAATTTTTAGCTGAAGTTAGAGATTGATAAAATATTTTGCTTCTTTGAAATTAAAGTAATCTGTGTGAAATTAAGAGATTTTAATAGATGAACATATCTCCAAAATGCATGTACCATATCATGTATATCCCTGCCAACAACATTCCAATATGTTGATAAAAATCCATTGAAAACCCCTAAGGACCTTGTCCTTTATTTGTTTTCATCATGAAAACAGTGCATTTAATTTCTTCATCAATTGCATGGTTATTTTACAAGTTAATATCAGCCTTTGTAAGTTTAGCGTCAACCCTGTCAGGTAATTGTAATATTTCATCTGAAGTAGCTAAAGATGAAATTTTTTTGAAGTATTTAACTGCAGTTTTACTGAATTTTTTATTTGTTCTCCATTATTTTAACATCTTCATTCATCAATTTCATAATGTTATTATGAACACAATGCTTAGATGCCGCTATGGTCTATTATGTATTAACCAAATATTCTCACTGTTTCAATCATTTTCTTGTTTTTATGATTAGAAGTTTATATTAAACTTCTTTTTGATATTCTGGATGTGAAATGCGAGAACCTTAACACAGTATGTGTGCATTGAAATTTTTTATTTTCTTGATGTCTAGCCATAAATAATTTAATTTGTTTGTTAAAATCTGTAAAGTTTTCCATCCAATTATATGATGTGAGAATTTGCGAATGATATCTGTTTATTTCTTTGGAATCAATTTTAATTCATTGAGATGAGTTTGTGCAATGTTAAACTGACCGGATAATTGTTGTTTTTAGTTGCATTTATGGGGATCCAAAAATCGAAGATTACCATGATACGTTAGCAGAAATTGTAAATCGAAATGAGCAGATTCAAGAAATTTTTATGCAATCTCGCACTGTAAAGAATGCATTAACTGCTGGAAGAGTAGTTATCATGCGGACATCTCTTGTAAGTATTTTTCTTTTTTGTCTACTTCTCTTGTTTTCACTTATCTCGTTAACAAAGCTTACAAGAAGAATAGTAGTACGAAAACCTGATAGCTTCAGGATAGACAATTAAATAAAGTTCCCTCTTTCACTGCTTTCAAACTAAAGTTGAAGTATTTCCCCTTCTGCATCTTCTATTTCTTCACCTAACACATAATGGCCGTACAATTTCTGTGGTTAAAAGTAGACGTCAGCTCCACCGAAGAAATTAACAAGAGTTATTATTTCATTCTTCCTTTGGAATCAAACTTTACAATCTCTGATTTATAGTAGATTCTTGGTGGCAAGTATGTGCTAAGCTTATGTGTTTCATTTGCCATGTTAATTTTATGCCATTCGGTTCATTTAATTGTTATCAGGCTTGGTTACGCATTAATAGTTGAAAGCTAGCTTGAAAGGTCAAAGAGCAGCTGACCTATAAGATAACACAGCAGCAAGGCTCAAGTTTTCTTCTCAAGGAATGATTTACGGGGTTACAATAAGGCCAGACCATACAAATGCACGAGATCAGCTGGTTATTAGTCAAATTGGTTTTGGTTGATTTGTAGATGAATTTCGTTTTTAAACAATGGCAATTTGCCTAGTAAGTAATGAAAATGATAGTGGTGACATTACAGAAAGTTACTTGCTAAACTAGTAGCAACCAGCCAAGACTAGATGATTGATATTTCATCTAAATTTCACAGGAAAGATTCATCTAGTTTACTCAAACAATATTAGAAGAGGTGAACTTTCTTATCACTCATTGTGTCTTCCTTGGTTACTATTTTTGGTCTTTGGTCATTTTTCTTTTCCCTGTTGACATTCCTGAAAGGCAGCAGTTGAAACTACCTAGTAGCCTGGCCTAAAGTTGATTAAATACAAATGTTTTATCATCTCAGCATGTCCGTATTGGCAGAAGCCCAAAACTTCTTCTGATTGTCGACCACAGTCTACTGGTACTGACTATACCCTATTGAGAGCTTGCTAGCTATTTGCAACTGAGCTGTTAACTTTGGCCAAGCTAACAAACAGGAGTTGGCAAGTTTTAACTAGTGCCTTTTCAAATGTGAGTGATTTGTACATGACAGATGTGCATAACATTCTGGTAATTGTAGGCCTAATTACTATATTGTAAAAATTTCCCTTGAATTTAATCACAATGCTTTTATTACAGATCACAGCACTGGCTTGACTTCATCTCACAACCGGTCAAACTGGCTAGGTTCAGAACACATAGAAACATGAGTACTTGAAGGATAATGGTTATTCGATGTGATAGATTGAAATAGACATATGGCCTAAGTCATGACAGGATATCAAGACATGATCAAGTCAACCAATGGCATGCATTTACGCATCTGAACTAACTGGCAGCCACCTGGATTCACTTCATTAATGTGAGGGTGGGGGACAGATACTCTTCCTGGTGCCTTCCAACTCTCAAGCACAGTAGGGCAACCCACATCAATTCATTGTCATATCCTCTAATCTCGGCTTCATTTCTATGATTGATTCAAAAAGTAGCAAAATGTTTTAATATAGGCTACTTACGAGCCTGGAGTGTCTCCCTTCGTATTTTTGCAGCTTAATCTTCCACCAAATTTTCAATCCATGCATTTAGTTTTACTCGTGTTTATCTTGCATCCCTTTAGTTTCATAGAAATCAAGTCTTCATTTTGTAATGGGTGGCTATATGTATCCACTAACACAACGTAAATTTTTGGTAGCTAGTCTTGATATCTGGAACGCTTGTGATCTCTCTTCTTGGCCCAAGCAAGTGTAATGTCTTTATTGTTCAGATACATGCAAGGAATCTGATCAATTGGTAGTGTTCTATTAGTACTTCCCTTTCATAGTGTTTTTATATAACTTGCTTAAACTGTTAGTACATGTACTGCAATTTTGTTGTTACCTTGATTTTTAATATTTTGTAATTTTGTAGATATTTGCTATTAAAAATGAATTAGCTTCTTTTCTTTTAATACATATATTCATATTATGGGTGGCTGTGAGCTCTTTTGTTTGTCTGAAGTAAGCGGATTTTCAATATGCATCACTGAATAATTTCACCTTTTGGAACAGGTTCCACTAATTTCAGTTGGGGTTATTTTAAAGCTGTCTTCTGGGAACAACAAAAATTTTATTGTTTTAATTTTGATTCAAGATCCATCCTTTTCGTTGCCAGAGACAAGCGGAAACAGAATATCACAAAATAAAGAAGTGAGAAAACTTGAAGGTGTATACTATCGAAAAAGTTATAAAGACATAGAAGAGGCGTATACCTTGAATGAAACTTCAGCACGCAAAGGCTCTGGAGTTTTGAATTTGTCTCTTCCTCATTATGGAAAGACAGAAGGCTCTGCCTATGTAGTTGCAGAAGTGGAAAGCAAAGACTTTATAAGCATTTGCAAGAAAAAAATTCAAGTAGATCTTGTTCGACTTCTTGAAGATGTTAGAGAGTCGGCATATGCAGTGACGGTACAACAGTTGGTACAAGAAGCAAGGCAACACGCCCCTCAGATTCTTCCAGCTCTTGATCCTACCAACGGTATTTCATTACAGATTATCATGTTTCTGGCATCAAAATAATGCTTTGTTCTTTTGCTAACGCACTAAGTGATTTTTTAACTAGCTTATGTAGAAATTTTCAATTTGCAGTATTAATATATTCAACTGCTTTTCTGAGAGGAGTTAAATTTATTTATTCTCAAAGTTTTTTTTTCCTGAGAAAATGTTTGGGATTAAATTACTGAAAAGAAAATAAAAATAAAAAGTACAATTCAAGGCCACCAACAAATGGCCAAACGGACCAACCTGCAGGGAGGAGGAAAACAGACACCCCCGACCTTGGCCCGGCTGCCCTTGAGCCCAACTCAAACAGACTGCCACAGACAAAGTTCACCGAAGGGTGACACCAACCCCCAAACACCCACACCCAAACGCACCAGACATGCACCATGCAACAAAATATAGGCCAACCTGGTTGAGAAGACCACCAACCAACACACACCCCCACCCACAAGGTAGAAACCAAACCACAAACGAGGCCCAGGCAACTCCAAAGTCGCTACAGGTGCTTGGGTAGAGCGTGACATTTGCACTGCGGCCGCTTGAGAGCGTGGAGGATATCCAAGGTATTACAATGCAACTTAGAACCCACAAAACTAGCTGCTTGCTAGAACTCCTACAAGGCAGCCTCATGACGACCCTGCTCCCCAACCAAACCCCCTGCTGTTCGGGTGGGAACACGTGGAGGTACGGCAAATGTGCCACCTGAGAGCCACCCAAGAGCACTCATAATTTATGCCTAGCATGACATTTGGGCATCTCCCCTCATGAAGTCACTGCTGCATGCTTTGTTCATGCACCCTATCCAGTTGCCACTATCTCTGTCTCACCTCTTCTTGTTCCTAAGCCCACTGTGCACACTCCATCTGCTCCCTTTCCCTACGTGCAATTTCCTCTTGTTGCAGCCCCTCCCAAGCCTCGATGTGGAGCTCATCCACCAGCCGGGCACAGGATCCCTCCTCGAGTAGGGCTTGTTGTCTCACCTCTTCTTGTTCCTAAGCCCACTGTGCACACTCCATCTGCTCCCTTTCCCTACGTGCAATTTCCTCTTGTTGCAGCCCCTCCCAAACCTCGATGTGGAGCTCATCCACCAGCTGGGCACAGGATCCCTCCTCGAGCAGGGCCTGCTGCCTAAGCAACTCCTACTCCTGCTTGCGAAAGCGGGCCTCCAAGTTGGCCTGTGCCCGTTGGAGGATTTCCTCCCACCAAGCCTCCCAAGCCCATTGCTCCTTAGCCCAAGTCGTTGCTGCCACCTCCTCTGCAACGCAGTTTAGCTCCGCAGCAAGTAGCACATCCCAACCAGACTCCACAAGTGGAAACACATCCACCATAGCCATTGGACCTAGGGTGGCCGACCCCCATCGGTTGGCCTACTTTCGCATGTAGACCACTGCAAGCATTGAAACAACCCTAGACCAGAAAGAGCCAGGAAGATCCACCATCAGCCGCACCTCCGCTGCACCCTGCCAAAGGGCTAAAATAAGCCTGAAATGGTGCCCCCTCTTCCGCTGTTGCAGGGCAGCCAGGAAAAGCGGGGCAGGTTGACTTTGAGCCCAAAGTTTTAGGCTTTACCAAAGTTTTAATTGTTGCTAGAATCATTTCAAAAGAACAAATTTCACTTGGATAATTGAAGGGTATCTTCGACTAGATAGTTTATTTTATGCGTCTTCATTGTAAACTTTCCTAGAAGATGTGATAAACCTAATTTGATCATCTGTTTGTTGCAATAACCTTGATCGAAATTATGACGTTGTTGCCCATGGTTTCCGCAATCTTTAAACATTGCTGTAGCATTGGTGAATTACACAACACAAACCGTCAAACCTTTGTGTTCTCTCAACGAAATGCTGTTCCTTGTGAAATTGAAGCCCCGGATTCAATTTTCTTGATTAGCTCACTGCATTAGCAAGTTATGAATTCACCACAACAATGGGAAATGGTCCATTTGAAGTCATAAACACTTCTTTCATTTCTCTCTTTTCTCATCTCTTTCACCATCTACCCTGAAGCGATGCATTGAATGGTTTCTCCAAAATCAAGATGATGTGGACTTGCTTTCTTGCAGGCGCAATCAATCTTGACTTTACGTCTTCAATTAATAATCATATAAAACATAATTGCCAATTGCCAATACTGCTCAAGATCAAAATGATTCCTACATTGTTGTAGCATCACATTTCAATAAGTTCGCAATTAACATGTAACCTGTAAAAACTATGAACATATTTTATTTTATGAAGCAGCTCTTTTTTGGCTCCACCAGTACCCATGTTTTAAGTCAACGATGGCGTTGACTGCAGCTATTTCCTTGTAGATTAGATCAAATGTTTTTTCACCTTACCTGCAGAGACCGTCTTCTGAAAATAATCATGCAATTATCTTTTACCAATTTCAGATTTGAAATTGAGTAATCCGGACGTTGTTCAGGGGTACCAGAAGGTGCAGAGCATCTTGAAAAAGATGGCTCAAAATTACTGCCATCAGTGTCCAAAGCTTTATGAACATTATAAGATAGTTCAAGATAGAAGGAAGCTTCAGGAAACCATTACGAAACTTCGATATGAAATGTCAGATGCTGCACTTCAGCAAATGCCTGATTTTCAACAGCGGGTATCCATATTGTTTGTAATGAACTTTGTGATTTTTATATTACGCTGACATCAATGTCCTTACTGCTAACACTGGGTTTTATTTTCTGCGCAGATTGAAGTATTACAAGATGTGGGTTGTGTTGACCTTGATCTTGTTGTGCAGCTAAAAGGTCGTGTTGCCTGTGAAATAAATTCTGGTGATGAGTTAATTGCAACAGAAATGTTGTTTGAAAACCAGCTAGATGATTTGGCTCCAGCAGAATCTGTTGCCATTATGTCTGCTCTCATATATCAGCAAAAAGATACAAGCCCACCTCAACTAACCCCACAGCTTGAAAAGGCAAAGCAAA
This sequence comes from Gnetum montanum, assembly GCA_015680685.1. Classification (NCBI taxonomy): domain Eukaryota; kingdom Viridiplantae; phylum Streptophyta; class Gnetopsida; order Gnetales; family Gnetaceae; genus Gnetum; species Gnetum montanum. The sequence goes on along the minus strand of MNCI01004181.1, from coordinate 418,617 downwards.
GGTAGGTTGCTGAAGAAATCATTATTGCAAAAAAATAAAATAAAATAAAAATTGGTTTCGTCTGTTGTAAGATTCTCTAAAATGTATGAGCTATTTTATTATTTTCTCTCGTCAGCAAGCCAACAAATGTACGTCGGAATCCTTTACGATTAGAACTATGGTACAATCATAAGCAAACCACCCCACATAACATGGGACATAGTTTGGATTACAACGATATTAAGAGCGTAAATGATTGGAATAGAGTGGTTTCTGATACCAGCATCATTATTCTTTTGCATTGATGATGAATCTGAAGAAGACTCCAAACTAGTATTCACATTACCATTCTCGTCTCTGAAAGCATTCTATACTTGTCATTTTGTCATCAAACATGGTTTATAATATCTACTTCCTGGGTAAAAGAAAACTACCACTGTTTTTCGTTTCTTTTTATTTCAAGTTGGTTGCAAGACATGACTAAATTCCTGTCAATATAACGAGGACCAACTGTGATTTTAAAGGGTTCCAATTGCATCTCCCATTTAACTTTTTCATGGTAATGAACTCGGTTCACTTTTAAGATTCTGTTACAAGAAAGAAAAATCGATGCCACGGTTAAGTCTATAACTTTGCAAGGTAGTGCTAATCAGGTGAAAGGCCAACAAGTATTTTTCCTTGAGCATAATTAATGGGGCAAAATTTTGATTGCAGGCTGTACAACACTGCTGTTAAACTGGGACAGCTTCAAGAACATTTTAGACTTCCTGTCAGTGCTGTGGATTATGCAAACGATTCACTCAAGTTTGGCCTGGTCCAAGTGGTGTACGAATGGGCTAAGGTTTGTTCTATAAACTAAATATAACTCAATTTCATTCATCTCTACAATCTATTTTAAAAACAAAAAAATTTATATGACACTCTTTTCTGTAAATTCAGGGCACACCTTTTGCTGAAATTTGCAAACTCACGGACGTTCCTGAAGGCACAATAGTAAGAACGATAGTTCGGCTTGATGAGACGTGTAGGGAATTCAAGAATGCTGCTCGAATTATGGGTAATTCAGCCCTCTATGAAAAAATGGATGTTGCTTCTAACGCTATCAAGCGTGATATTGTTTTTGCAGCCAGTTTATATGTTACTGGTGTTCCATCGTAAAGCTCCAGTGTATAACTAAACTAATTTTTTTCACAGCTAAGAAATTGATTGATGATGGCATCCTAATCTTTCACACAGCACAATGCCTTTGTAATTTATTTCTGCCTTGGTAGGATAAATACATCCGCTTTACCCTAACCAAGTTGCAAGGTAGCTATGCTCCGCCACAACCCAATCTCAACTGTTTGAAAACAAGTTTTCACGATGGAAACTGTATCAATTACAGAGATATGCTTCTGATCCTTTATGGCTAACTTTGGGAAAGTTAATGTCTTGCATTTAATACATCGCTAAATGCTAAGCAGAGTTTGGTTTCCAACTTATACTTGATTTATTATTTTTAAAAAAATTTAAAAAACTCTCCCTACTTTTAGGGTAATAAAGAGTTAGTAGACAATTGCCTATCACACTGGTAATACGGCTTTCATACTGAATACAAATCGGTAGCAAGTTGATAAATTTTGTTATAATGGGAAGAATATGTTTATTTTTTATAACTTAGAACATACAAATAAAAATTAAATTTGGAAAAGAAAATTTAATTTTATCAATGAAGGAAAGATTAAAAGACACTTTCATGTCAAAAGATAAGACTCGTGTAGGACAAAATAAATTTAGTACTTAAAAAATGTTATAATACAATAAGATTTTCAATTATCAATGATATCTTTCATTAAAGTGTCTAAAGTATTTAAGTGATATGAAGTACAAAAAGTCATGATACTTTTGCCACATTAACTTATGGGGAAGGTTATGAGCTTTTCATGGACTTTCAAAGCTTGGCAACTTTCTTGAGTTGATCATAAGTTAACTGTTTTCTTTTTTCTTATGAGTTTTCTTAGCCTTAACATATGATCTAAATTGATGGAGTGCCTGTTTACAATACCAATAGTGTCCTTACCTTAAGTCTTAATTTGTTCTATGTATATATACACAATTGTTCATTAAATTAAAGAATGCACCCATGTTAATCATTTAATAGGAGATTCTATTTGCTTTTGCTTGGTTTATGGTTACAATGTTTCAAAGTTGGGCATGGATTAAATAAGTAGGTGATGAATCGTGTTTTTCATAAGCTTTGATATTGGGGCAATCGTGATATCGGGTATACGATATCGGGTACGCGATATCGTGGCCCAAGATGTGATATCGTGAAGTACTCCTGAGCCTATAAATACAACCCTTGGGCACATGATTCAAGAGAAGTTTTGGAAACCAAGTAGGGAAACTTTTGCAATTTGTTCAATTGAGAGTTAGAATATTTTCCAAGTGCCTGCAGCAAGAGGTCTAAGTGTGATCGAATCTTTATTCAAGCACTAATGTACCTGAACACACCATTGTGTTGGCAATAAAGACGAGCTCTTTGATTCAGCTTGCAACACTTGAGATTTTCTTTCTTATGCATTTATATATATATCATGATTTCATGTAGTTCACATTTAATGTGATTCATTCAGCAATTAGTTTTGATTAACTAATTAGAATACACAAGCACGACCCCTTCGAACATACGTGTGACACTTGGTAGCTTAGAAATGAGTGGCATTTGAAAACCCAGCAGTGTTACTCGAAGTTCAGGATGTGTCCAAAAAGTGGGGACGATTACTTGTGTTAGGCTAGATTAGGCAATAGTTTATTTGGCACTTAATTACTCTTAATTTTATTTTTGTCTTAGGCATTCAAATTAATAAAACAAAAAATAATAAAAATCTTATGCCTCACTCTGGACTAAACCATATGTGACAAAGCTACTACTAGTCCAAGTGGGAAGATAGCAAACTATGATCAATGTATAACTATCTCAATGCCACAACTAGTCCATTCGCAGAGTTCGACCAAATCGTGCATACATGCTTGTATTTGTATGGTGTCGTTGTCAGGGATGGTGCTAGTTATCTAGATTAGTTATATCATACAAGATCGCTGTAAAAGGATATTAATGATATATCTTTTGAAAAGTATTCAAACACACTATGAATCAACAACATTGTCTCACTCACGTGGAAATGATTATGAACCATGTAGTGCAACTATTCATTAGAGAACTAACAAATTATACAATGAAAATGATTGGAGTGATCCATCTTATGAAGGGGTTTTCATGACCATGGTCACCCTAACAACACTCAAAGACTACATTCGTCTGAGGTAGACAATCTTGAAGGAGATGACATCAATCCTAAACTAGGGAAGGACCTAAGGCCTAAGACCTCTGCGGTACTTAGAAACAATAAACCAAGGGACCATGAGGAACATTATAAAAGCCATGGTTGTCCTACTAGTTCCTCCTTTTCATCTTCCCCCTCAACTTCAACGTCTAGTTTTGACAAAGATGAACGTAGGAGTAAAGATAGAGCTCCACGAAAGGGTCAAAGTAAAAGCAAAAATCAAACCCACAAACACACTCAAGGTCATCAACATGAATACAAGTTCCATCGTCACCATCAATCAAATAGAGATTTTAATCACTACTTGTTTGACGATGATAATAAACCCCTGTTAGTCCCTAAAAGCCTAATGCACATCACAGAGGCTATTAAGATATCTCACAGGCATCGTAAGAAGAGTTGACTACCTAAGCATGACCTAAATAATATTCCAAAATTTGTAAGAGGCTATGATTCATATTTGTAACATCATTTACAGGCCTTCCATGATGCTTGTGTGCTCAAAAATGTGGATAGTAAATGGCAAAAGCTTAAGCCCTTATCTAGGATACTAATTGATAAGGTGAAGTGTGGTATAGATCATTGGAACCAAATTCAATCAAATGATGGTCAACCATGCTAGAACTTTTCACTAAAAGATACCAAACTTATGTGCAAGTGTCCGCCTTGAGGAAAAAAATCCAAAGATGGAAACAAGANATTCTAAAAGGGTGATACAATCCCAACCTTTGCCAATACAGAAATCGATAGATGAAATTAAGGAAAAGCATAACAAGATGACGACATGGGCAAATGAACAAAGTATGAACTTAGAAGACACTATTAGGGAGAGGGTCATCCAAAATAAACCTGGCAATCAAAACAAACAGAGGGCACAGAAATCAGAAGCAATTAAGGACACTATTCGACAACCAGGGAGTATGGCTAATGGTAACAAGGCCAAAGGCTCAACTACAGATAATGAGGATGGATGTGATGTTTGTTTATATGATCATCCAAAGGGTCATTGCCTAGTCTTGTCACATCTATATGAGCATTGGGTAGGGAGGCTGCACCCAAAATTCATACAAAGGTATTGATTTAGGCGCATCCCTATTCCACAAGGTAATTATGGACAACCCCATGATCCATTGTACTATCCTGAGGGGAGTTATTACTAGCCTCAACACTTTGCTCCACTATAATGGCAAAACTCACAAGCGTGGGGAAGACCACCATCTAGCTAGCCACATCCTCCTTGTCCACCAAAACCAAATGCCTACTATGTCCAACATCCTATTTCTCCAACCAATTCTAAATCCTCTACTTCCAATCGCCATTATCACTCTTCCAAGTACCATCGACCCATGTCTTCTCTTGAGGGATCACCACCTCATACTTCTCACACTCCTCCTCACGCTCACTATTCTCATCCTTCACCTCCTTTTACACTGCCATCAGATGCATCGGATGGTTCTGCACCACCGTGCCAACCAATGGATGTAACTTGTGCTACTGTTATTAACGGAAGTAGGTTCCCTCTACAACATGGGAAGTGTCCCTTCTTTAGGCATGATCATAAGAAGAAGAATCATACTTTTGAACCTACTTCACCTTCTAAACCAAGCCAAGGAAAACCTAGTGTCACACCTTCCTTAGCCCCAGCAATAGCCCCTGTCATCATACCCAGGCCCCTACCTCACACTCCAACATCCACACAATCCAGTGAATCACCAATGTGAAGGGACATACAGATCCATGCATACTACCATCTAGTCAAGGGTGTCATAGTGGGTCAGATTTACCTCATAATGTACACACATCATCTAACCTACCCCACTATGCTTTCTATAATTAGGTGTGTGATCAACGATTTCTCTACCTAGCCACCATACCACCAAATGACACCTAGTGGCTGGGGCATGATGGACACCTAACATTTCATACATGCATGGATCCTATTCATCCACTTATTAGTCCTAACCATGACCAAATGTTTAGTTGAAGGGGTCACCCCCCATTCTAATTTCTAAGATTCTTAAGTGTCTCTTGATTTTTTGTTTTACACATCTTTAGTTTTACAACTTTTTGTTTTCATATTATTTGTTTTACATCTTTTTATTTTTCAGGAATATTAACCTTTTCTAAGTTTTTGTTTTACACCATCGTTAGTATATTTAATATTTCTTGAATACTCTTTTACTTTCTTTTATATTTTCTTATGTTTGGTATAATTCTCTACTCTTTTTGCTAATAAGGTGCCAGGTACAATGGTAATGTGCTACTCGATGGTGGTATGTTTCATTTGTAATTTGATTGTGAATGTCTAGTTTCTAGCTTTGAATGTTGTTACTGACAATTGAGACATGGTTTCTTTTCATGTAATAGGTAGTGAGTCCACATCATCCACCCATCCCTCTATGGTTTTCCTTATTTTGGAAGCGTGTAATCTCTTCTTCATTAATGCAACTTTAATAAATCTATGACTTGTGTAGTTTCCGGAATTGGGAAGAAATCAAAGGTTTGGACAAGGTGTGGCTTCAAAGGGATGCGGTATTCTTTGTGCTTTTCTATTTTCATGTGTGTAAGAGTGTTCTCGTGAGCTTCTCATCATTCCACGTCATTCCACAGTAGAAGGTCAAATAAGTCCTTGCATAGTGTGGTCCTCATCAAGAAAGGAAAAAAAAGAGGGAGATGAGGATTCAAAGCAGACCCCTTGGACAAAATAAATGCGAAAAACACATGGGTCTTTGCATGGTATGGTTCCCATTCAAAAAAAACATGGGAATTCAAAGCACACCTCTTAGACCAAATAAAAGAGCTACAAGCACTGGTTATGGAACTTGTCTTGTCTCCTCTAACTAAGGGCCTTTCTCACTTCTTGCTTTCTTTCTAATTTGGAATGATGGTTTTTTTGTGGGAGCATTCTTGTGTCTCAAGGGATGGACTAGTCTTAGAATGTCGATGTGAAGTCACTGAAAGTGGTTGGTTTTGGTTTGGACTGAGGATGGATCCTACCAAGTTATTTAATTACAAACTCCACAAGGAACTTCATGTGACCATAATTAGAAACTCCATTCCATTCTCTCTCTCATCCATCTATGTTTTTCATGCCTCACCTTGTTGCCAATTTCTTGTTTTGATTCAATGTTCTAGTTTGATGTGTTAGGTTTCTCAGTCAGTTACTTTTGGATTTTTATAATTAACTTTCTGTAATCATTAATCATCCATGGAGCCCATGAACTCCTTGGTTTGAAGTTATGCAAGGACATAAAAGGCCTGTGCCTGCTTTGGGGAGGACCCACTTGCATATCTTTTGGTTTGGTTAAGTTAGGTCCTTTACCCTTAGACATTGTTACAATTAAATTCTTTTTATTTACCCCATCCATATCATCCAATTACACTCACCTTCACAATTGTTTGTAATGAACTCCTTTTTATTGTTTTGAATACCCTCTTTACAGTATTCCTTGTGTTAAGCTTTGTTTGAATTGTATGGATTGCTTCTCTTACTTAACCCATTCGTCAGTCTTTCCACTAACAATATCAAGCAACCAATCTATCACAATCACAACTTGGCTAAATAAAATCATCGACAAGACAAGGTATTTAGCCATTATCTATTGCACTATATATACTAATCCTTGGTTTTGTTGTGATTGCAGTGGGAAGCATGGATTAGAAATAGGACTGTCTTCACCAAGGAGGATGCAATAATATCACTCATAGGAGATTATTCATAACCGCTGAATCTTTTCTACCTCTTCCTCATTTTTCTATTGCCAAGAGGGGTTGGATGTCATTGGATCTAAGGGTGTTCTTTCTTATTATCATGAACACCCAATTTTGTACACAACTGTAATGTTGTATGCTCGGGCACTTCTGTAATTGTCTGTTTTCTTTGTGTCATTCTGCATGTTAATCAAACATTCCATACCTCCTAATATATTTTGTAAGGGACTTGTTCCTCCTCTTTTGTACTCGAGGATAAGTTTTCATTCAGTCGCGGGGGTATGATGAATCGTGTTTTTCATAAGCTTCAATATCGGAGCGGTCGCAATATCGAGTACACGATATCAGGTACACGATATCATGGCCCAAGATGCGATATTGAACATGCGATATCGTGAAGTACTCCCAGGCCTATAAATGTAGCTCTTGGGCACATGATTCAGGAGAAGTTTCGGAAACCAAGTAGGGAAACTCTTGTAGTTTGTTCATTTAAGAGTTAAAATATTTTCCAAGTTCCTACAGTAGGAGGTCTAAGTGTGATAGGATCTTTATTCAAGCATTGATATACTTGAAAACACCATTGTGTTGGCAATAAAGATGAGCTCTTTAATTCACCTTGCAGCACTTGAGATTTTCTTTCTTATGCATTTATATATATATATATCATGATTTCATGTAGTTCATATTTAATGTTATTTATTTAACAATTAGTTTTGATTAATTAAGTAGTTAATCAGAATACACAAGCATGACCCCTTCGAACATACGTGTGACACTTGGTAACTCAAAAACGATTAGCGTTTGACAACCCAGCAATGTTACTTGAAGTTCAGGATGTGTCCGGAAAGTGGGGACGGTTACTTGTGTTAAGCTAGATTAGGCAATAGTTTACTTGGCACTTAATTACTCTTAATTTTATTCTTGTTTTAGGCAATCAAATTAATAAAACACAAAATAATAAAAATCTTATGCCTCACTCTAGACTAAACCATACGTGACAAAGCTATTACTAGTCCAAGTGGGAAGACAACGAACTACGATCAACGTATAACTGTCTAGGCGCCAAAACTAGTCCATCCACACAATTTGACCAGATCGTGTGTACACGCTCGTATTTGTATGGTTGAGCGTAGGGGTACCTCGCCACTCATCAATAGGTTTCACATTGACATTAATTGCGAGAATTATGCATGGTATAGTTGATAATTAACAATACATATATAATTTCATTTGCCATCAAAGAAAATGTCTTCTTCATGTTTAAAAATCCAATTTAATAAAATATTGTCAAAAGGGTTAAAAATAGATTTGATCTCTTATAATGTTTTCAAATAGGTTAACTATAACAAATTTTAACATTTTTTAAAAATGAAGGAATGGATTGAAAGTTCAACAAATAGGCAACACACTTGTTTTGATTTTCAAACATTGAGATTATAAGCCCATTTGCATGCTATAAGCATTGCATGTTAATCAATATAGTGTTTGTGGACAAGGTCATATTAGTCATTAATTTATTACCAAGGTCTACAAGTAAAAGGTGAAGTGCAAAATATTTTGTAGATAAGGTAATAATATGGTAGTGTGAAACTTTGAAAATTTTGCATCAATAAATTGTAAGCATCATAGTAATGTTAGTTGAAAAGAGATGTACAATGGCATGTTAAAGAGCTTAACCCACAATATATGATAATGTTAGACAAGAACTACATGACTATAAATACCCCTAGGATGTACAGCCAACACAAACTTTTGCACCTTTGACTTGCAAATCACAAGTACAGACATATTAGACAAGGTATTCCATTTATTTATATACATAAGTTGTTTTTAGTTTTAACCGTGGACCAAAGGGCTTGGATGGTGGTGAATGAAATCACTACCTATAGTACTAAAGTAGATGTTGTATGTGGTTGCTTGTTGGCACAATGGTAGAGCCCTATGTGTTGCACAAGAACAATGATGTGTTAGCCTAGTGGTAAGACTCTTGATTTGAAAGCTCCAAGTCATGGGTTCGATTCTGATGGGCAATGTTGAGTTATAAAGTTCTAACTAAACTATATTACAATTCTTTCAAGGTTCCAACACACCACAAGAGGTTGCAAGTTTGATTCCATTGCACTGACACCTACTTGTCCATATTCAAAAGTAGATAAAGGCTGCTCAAAATGAAGGCTTAAAGGCCATAAAAAGTAGATGCTCTATAAGTAAGCACCTTGCCTACTTAAAATGAAGGCTTAAAGGCCATAATGATGTGCATAGTGGTATGACTCTTTGATTTGAAAGCTCCAACTCATGAATTTAATTCTGATTAGACTATATTTCTTGAAGTGTGTACGTATATTACAATTGAGTTTTTAATTTAATTTTTTTCTCTTTATAAAGCACTAAGAGCTTATGAAATTTATAAAGCGCCCCCACGCGTTTGGTGTTCGAGATTCCCTTCGCCACAGACGCTTGTCTTTAAGCATCTTTAAAACGAAAAAGAAAACGATAGCTGGTTTCGTCAAAACTAGTCCGAGTCTTTGCAGTACTGCATCTTGTGTTATATCCAGGAGGTGCAAGCATCAGGTATTTGTATTTATTTTTCATCGAACTTGGCTCTGATCTGCTCACGCCTCGCAGAAAGCTGCTGTTCTGTCGTAGCGTAGGAACTGTGCAAAACATATGGCAAATTCTACCCCATTCCCTGTCCGTTACCGGCAGCTATCTGCTGCAATTAAGGTAAAGTAGTCTTCCTTTTTGTAGCTGAGTACATCTTCCTAATTTTCACTGTATCATTGTAGTTGTTTAGAAGGGTTAAACCTACCTTTACCTTTACAAAATATTGTTTTTCTGCATTTTACACTTGAGTAGCTATTGAATCTTAAATTGCTATTTTCGTGGAAATCTTGAATTGTTATTTTGAAAACAAAGACGCCATGTTTCGTTGATTGGGATATGCTGGAATGCAACGAAATATAGGACTTTGTCAAAGCACAACTGATCTTAAATATTGACTTCTTTAATGGACTTCAAGGTTATATCCAAGGCTTTTTTGTAGATAAGAATGAGTTTAACGATTTACAAAGCTTACTGCATATGGACTCTCATGTTTGCGTTCATAAGATCAAAATGTGCGGATTAAAAACAGCTTTGCAATGTTTCTTTGTTCAATGTGACATGTAAACTTAAAGTTGGAATATGTACCACTTGTAATTGCAAATTTGTTTTAAAGTTGATATCTACAATTCAAGGTTGGTGAGTGCGATGGGCATTTAATATTTTTGCAGGATATTCAAACTGACTTTATTCTTTCTGGTTATGATGACCACATCCTGGTAAGTTCTATAATAAGAATAACAGCTTTCAAAAGCTTATTGTCTTGCGGTGGAAGAAATTCTTTATTTTTACTCTATTTTTGAAGAAATTTTTTTATCCAGGTTATGGTTACACAGATTAGGACTGTGGGAACAATGCTGTATGCAAGGTATGATTATCAGAATATTATATTTTTTTCCAGCAACAGTAATTTTTAACATTCTCTGGAGTGTGACAATATAACAATAAGTTTTTCCGATGAAAAGTTTGTTTTTTCTTAAATATAATTTATAATTTCCATAATTGTGCGGATGGTGAGTATCTCACATGTTAAATCCATCTGTCGGTATTGAGATAAGACGTCTTGATGGTAAATTATGGAAATTTATAGTGGTGGGATAAGGATTTAATAATGTGTTTGTTACATGTATTGCACTTGATATGGAGGAGACAGGTTGACAGTAGAATGAATGGGTCTAGGTAAGTTGTGTACTATGTCTAGTTTTTGAACCTCATATTTTCCTCATAGTTGACCTTAAACATAAATTTGATGATAAAGTGCAGGTTCTTATGTTGTTTATTTCAATGTTAGAGGTGGAGACCTGTGCTTTGCACCATTGTCAATGCATTCTAAAACCGCATTGTGTAAACTTTAGTAGATTTATGCAAATGAATATTGGATTTTCTCAATGGGTAAAAAATAGTTTATTAAGCATAAAATTTAAATTTTGAGTTTAGCCAGAAATCCTTTGGGATTTTACCCATCAACCAAGGAACATGATTAAAGATCTAATATATAAGCACCCAGTCTCCTTAAATCAGCAAACGGATTAACTAACAGAAGCATTTATTAAGCTTCACAATGGGCTTAGCCGTCTCTGATTGGAAAGGAGATGTCCTGATAAACTTGTCAATCCTAATTAAACACTTGCTGTGAATACATAGGCAGAATTGGGGAGAACCATTACTCTTCCAGAATGACTATTTTCCATATTAGTAATATGCTACTAGGTTCATGTGTTATATAAGATGAATATGGTATGGAAGAATCTATATTAATCTTTAGCACACATATTAGTATATGTGGATCGTTTGACATAATTACATCAAGTTTTTACTGAGCTTGAAAACAGTGGATTGTTTCGCTAGGGATTTAGTCATTAAGCAATTCATGATCTCTCCAATATCAGAGAAGTTACAAAAGCTCCCACTGCATATTAATGCTTTAAAGTTTTTCCAAATGCTATATAATGCATGTTATAGATGTTTGGTCTCTCACACTAGAAGATTCTACCTTTTTCTTCCAGGTAAAAGATTCCTTCTTGCAGTCTTAAATCAGCCAGGAAGCAGAAGTTAAGTGTTTCTAAAACATCAATGAGCATTTGAAGACCAAAAAGAACTTGTTCCAGATGTAAAATCAAAATGTTTATTCTTTTGATCCAACCAAAGTAGATACCAGGAGTTTCATTTATCCAAAGAATAGAAGGAAAAGATTTGAAACTAAAATAACTAGTTGATTATGATGTCTATGAAGCCATATTTAAAATCTACATATTACATATGAAACTGAAACTGAAGTATTTTATTACAGCCATTTGGAGACTATGAGACTGCAGGGACATATTTAACAGAGTTCTTTGATCTCAGCTGCTATATATACATCATTATAAGATAAATCTGCCCACATTTTGCAAGTATCATCCTATTGAAATGTTTCTATCACTAACAAGTCAGTTAATTGTGCTACTTTTCACAGCACCTAGGTCATTGGAGAAATCTTCAACATTTTCTCCTTTTTGACAGCTCTATGCATTTAATATGTTTTGAGCCTGCTGCCTGCATGTGACACTAAATGAATTTAATAAAGGAACTAATGGATTAAATCCTTAAAATGTGTCTTCAGGAAGGAAGAAGGATTGACAATCAATCCTGTGTTTGATGTCATGGTCCTCTTTGGAAAACGAGATGAGGTAAAGCTATCTGAAAATTTTGTGAGAAGGCTTAATGTGTATTTCTGTTACTTGTTATGCTTGTTTCTTTTGCTCTAAATCAGTTAGCTAGCATGTAAGAATTATATGATGTCGTCTTATTGTATTTGAATGCAGCCGATGTTGGTGGCGTGTGCAAGAGAACTAATTGAACAAATAAGGTGTGATATACAAACTGTTTTTGATATGAGTATTCCCTGCATGGTAAATTGCAGTTTGTCTAAATAACCTCAAGTGTTGTCTCATTCAATGTATGATATGACCATACAAAAATATCTATTCAAACTTGGCTGTTCTATATTCAAATATTCAGGTGAAGTTGTATTCTCTAAACGTATTGCTGTTTTCTAACTGCACTGCACTTGTTTTGCAGTAATGCAGGCTGTTCAAGACCGTTAGTTTTATCACTCGGCCTAAAAGATCATTCCACTGTATGTTATTACCAAAATAGTTTTTCAAAAAAATTCTATTTCATCTTTTTCTAGTCTTGTTCAAACTTGGTAACTTCTTGAAATATTGCAGGAAGTCTTAAAAGAAATCATTAGAGTCGTTATTGCAAACAAAATATGGTGAGAGCTTCAATGTTGACTTTATTGTACATTAATACTCATACACGAAGGCAGAAACGGACACAGAAAAGCAACTATTCATGAAAACATTTTGTATTCCCTTGCGGCTTTGACTGTAGCATGTTGCCACATCTATTCTTTTATTTTTCTTAAATGCATTAGTCTTGAAAAAGTTTGTATTTTTGTTAAACAGTGCTTGTACCATTTTACCATTTTATCATCTATGAAGTATTAGTTTGTTCAGCACTCATGATTTATTTTTTTTTATCTTATTTACACTTAGGTTTATGATAGTGAAGGAGTTACTTTCCCTTATGTAATAAAGCTTGTTTTGCCTTTCTACAAAGACTTTATATTTAACTAAAAATAGATGGGCCTCTTTACTTTTGAGAAGTACAGACATTACAGCATTCAATAAAGTTTTGTTTGCACTTACCAAAAAATCTCACTAGGTTGGAAATTTGAAACTTTCTCAAATAAAACAGCTTTACTAAGCAATTTTTGTGATCTGTTGGAATGAATTGGACGTAATTTAGGATGTTCAGGATTTCAATGATGAGATATGGAAATCGAAAAATACCACGTTATAGCCTTTTATGATAAACTGTACAGTGGAAATCAATTCATAAACTTTAATGCTCATTTTAACTGCTTCAATGATGAGATCATGTAAATTGAGAAGTAACACGTTCCACCCGTTTATGATAAATTGAAGAGTGGAAATCAACTTCTGAGCTATGATGCTCATTTTAAAGGCTTGCAAGAATTGCTTCAGAAAGAAAATTAGTTTTCTTTGCATAGACATTTAATATAGTTTAGCGTGTGGAGCTGTGCCATATAGAAACACCATGGATGTTGACTTTATTCTACCAAAGTTGGATTTTAGCAATAGATCCCCTCCAATTTTTTAGTTTTGCGTTCCTTTAAACAATATAAACGCCACAGAACCAAAAATAAACTTAGATTGATTGTTTAAGATCGCAATTCGATTATTGTGTGTCGGTTTCTTCCTTTTCACTTCCCTGCTGTTGGATTTGACACTCATGAGATGTTGCAAGCTTTAATTATTTGATGATCCCATGAAAAAAAACCGCTTGTCGTGTCTCTGCTTGAGACTTGCGAATGAAAGACACTGCAATTTGATCAAATGTTAACAAAATGTTGCGAATGACATGAACGAGCATTAATAAACAGTTTTGTGCAACATCTTTAACCGAGTCCTCTAGTATGTAGGTAATTTCCATAGACCTTGAATCCAAAAAGTAATGTATTCCTCGTCAATTTTCTTTCTAAATTTCTATTAATAATGTGAATATGTTTGTGTTTTAAAATGTTTGTTAATAATGTGAGACCAATAGATGAGAGTACATAAAATAGACTCATGAATCCACATTGAGAGAAAAAAATATGATCCAAAAATTCTATTTAACTGATTTTAAGCTTAGGAATAGGTGGGTTGAAATGCCAGTATATTACCTCAAAACACAAGACATGCAAATATGCTTAAGATTTTGTTGTGCTTCCTCTGAAGAAATATTGCATTTTTTCAGCCATTGCTTTCCTTGAAAATACCAACTTGGGTTTCAAGGATTCTCAAGAACTGCTTTAAAGAATTTGTTTTATCTTGCGAAATGCAACCTTTGAGTGTATACAATGAATTGCTTTAACGCTTCTGCTTCTAAAGGTAATAAATCACACTTACATAATAACATTAAAATATTTACATCTTTACCTTCTAATTTACAAAGAAATTTTTTTTGCACTCTTTCAATATCTTTCCAAGGTTTATGATTGGGTCCAAATTTATTTTCGCGCATTAGACAATAGTCACAAGATTTTGTTTTCTGTTTTCTCAATCTAGAATCCTAAATTCTTACCTTGTTTTTTGAAAACATATAGAACCTTAAAATCTTCTCTTATTCTCTCTCTGCACTTCACTTTCCCAATGAGACTCTGGTAAGAACTTTTCCTTGTACCCTAAACAACCTGGAACTTAATGGGCCTTTTGAATGCTCTCCACAGATAACATGAACTTTCTTAGGTATTACCAAAATAATTATTTTTTATTTCTATTTTAAAGCCTGTTTTCAAATATTTTCATGTTGATGACGTCCAGCACCTCACGAAAGAATGAGATTTTGGACATCCATATACAATCCAAAGTGCCGTTTATGGTATAAAACAAAGTAGAAAAAATAGCAAAATCTATCATCGCTGTCCCAAATTTTACTTGTATCCTTTTGATTTTAAAAAAATACAAAACGTATGGTTAAAGAAGCTAGAATCCCAGAGATGTTTTAACCAGCTCCATTACAAGATTATC
This sequence comes from Gnetum montanum, assembly GCA_015680685.1. Taxonomy (NCBI): domain Eukaryota; kingdom Viridiplantae; phylum Streptophyta; class Gnetopsida; order Gnetales; family Gnetaceae; genus Gnetum; species Gnetum montanum. The sequence goes on along the minus strand of MNCI01004181.1, from coordinate 403,421 downwards.
GTCCTCTGTATTAGTGATTACTTAAGTATATAAATGGTTCTGTCGCAAGGATTGTGGCGTTTATGTATTGATTGATTTATTGTCGTATGGTTCAATAACTCACACCGGATTTACAGGATTCAAAAAGGCCAACCTACAGGATTTTGAGAACTGAACATTAAATATATCCGTCTTGTTGAAAATTTAGCACGTATTTAGGTGATTCTTTTCGACCTCTAAATAAGATGTACGCCGTTTATAGGCGTGTCTGCTTAACATATAGCTAAAGTAAACATCTTACTCATTTCCATAGATTGTACTTTCAGTGCAAAAAATTACTGTACTTTCAGTGCAAAAAATTACTGTCTGTAACAGTGAATGAAACATAATTTTCTCGCTCAAAACCTTTTTTCAACGGATGATATAAACCCAAGAGTAATCAAAAAATGTGAAATAACCGAAGCCGAGGGAGAAAAACACACTACATAATAATAGACTATCTTTTTCAGGAACTAATAACAGCCCTTCCTAGTTGTAATATTACAAAAAATGCTGTCAACTTCTGAAAAATAATCAGTTTTGGCTTTACGATTTGGATAGAGGCCGCGCGAACGCGAGCCTCCGCTACCACAAATTATGACGTCCACTCTCCACAATGGGAGATGGTAGGAAGACCCCCATTCCAAGTGCAATGAACGTGGTCATCCTAGGCCATCGACCTTATTGATCACCGATTGACCCCGCCCAGGTAAGTATGCTTAACCAGTGCCATTGTATCTTCTTTAATACACTCTTGCCTGTGCCTGTCAATAAGCCTTAGCCATGTGGGACTAAAGACCAAATCCATACTGTTTCTTTGCACCTGACCTTATCATTTTTATTTACATTCTGTGAAAGGAAGTTGGTTTGTTATCTGAAAAAAAAAAAGTCTATTCTCATCTTTTTTTCTATTTTTTATAAGAAATCAAATTGCTACAGTAAGAATAAACTTTTATCATTTTTTGGTTGAGATATGTCATTGGATCAATTTAACAAGAGAGGAGAGAAGCAGGGAGATCGTATTTGCAGATTATAGAAATGATTATAGAAATAAAGCACAAAGGATAAAGGATGAAGAACATATCTTTTTATTTTGCTCATCTGACTTACATTAGTTAGAACTGTAATATTAACTATAATCTATTGATCTTTTCCCTTCAAATTTGTAACTTTCTTCGATGTTAAGCCTTTGTAACCATTCACTAAACCTTTTGTGATTTCTTAGAAATAATAAAAATTCAGAGTTTCCACTTTCCAAATAAGGTCTTAACATTCTACAAGAAGCCGCGTACTCTACAAAAGGTAACAAATAAATTTAATACCTGCAGCTGATGTGCTGCCGCCCAAACTTTCGTCTGCTCGTAAAAGAACAGCCAGGATTCGTAAAAGAACAGCCAGGATTCTCATCCCATGTGATATGGGTTTCATTTTCTTGCTACGGAAAGCTACCACGGATTGCATCCATTTTCACATGTACCGATAGGTCATAAAAGCAAATTAGCTGCCAATAAGATTTGCGTTTCTTTGGCCGTGAGTTTAATTTAATCCCTCATAAAAATAAAAAGGATGGTTACCTTAGTGGTAACAATAGCAAGTTGAAAGATTCAGACATTCAAACTAAAACAATAGCAAAAGATGGATTAAAATTTATTATCCTGGTTCCATGCATGTGGTTTTATGCTTAGAATGTTTTAGTGGTCATACTCTTTACTTGGTAACTTTAACTTTAAGTCATACATTTGATTCTACTGAGTAACAATGAGTTATAAATTTTTTAAAAAAAGTTTTTGGAAAAGAAATTTTAAAATCCATTCAATAGATACATGGGATTTGAGGAGATGTAATTAAAAAATCTCAATTTCACAAATAAGCAACATCTTTAAGTTAATAAAAATAAAATGTATAGTTAAAGAAGCTATAATCTTAATGACAGCTCCATTGCAATCTCATTCTATCATCTTTGTTCTTAATAATAGTTAATTAAGTAGTAGATAAAGGTTATTCATGTTTATGATAAGAATTGTGGCATAATACCAGATTTACTCTATTTCTATGAAATTTGTCTCTGGTATTTGAGAACTAAAGATTAAACACTTCTGCTTGCAAGTTTAATGGTAGTTTGATTGTCCGACAATTTTGCACATGTTTAAGTAATTCTTTTTAACCTCTAAATAAGATGACATGCACTGTTTATAGACGTATCTGGTTTAAAATTAAAATATAGCCTACGACTAATTTTCCATATAACTTATCCTCGAAGTCCGAGAAGTGATGACTAATTTTCCATATGACTTATCCTCGAAGTGATGCACTTCTGTGCATTTTCTTTCTAATTTTATGAGATCAACATATAGTGCATGAAACAGCGCCTTCTCTTTCTGCTATTTATCGACTGACCTTTTAAATGCCTTCGTTGTTATTTATTTACTAAACTTTTAAGCCCATACAGACACGATCAACAAAAACAAGCAGAAACCCTGGATAATGAACAAAGACGATCCAAGAACAGCTACACATAAATCAAAACAGACTAGAAATGATTTTAAATCAAAAGACTTAGGTGGAGGCCGCGCGAACGCGAGCCTCCGCTTGCACAAATTATGACGTCCACTCTCCACATTGGGAGATGGTAAGAAGACCCCCATCCCAAGTGCAATGGATGTGGCCCTCTTAAGCCATCGGCCTTCTTGATCACCGATTGACTCCGCCCAGGTAAGTATGTCTTTAAAATCCCTTTCTCCCAACATTAATAAGCATTTGCCACCTTCTTCCAAGACTCCTTCCCCATGTGGGACTAAAGTCCATGGCCTACGTTTATTTAGGTCCACCTATACCGATAATGTTGTTTTCTTGTTTTTCTCCCCTATTTTATAATGATCTATGCATTATCAAGTTGCAAGGGGACATAGGTGTTGGGCATTAGACTTAACACTCTAGGTTGCAAACCTTGTAACTACATCAATATTGGTCTTTATCCCTAAATTTTGTTCTTTATCCAAAAGTCATGAAATATTTTATTCAAATACCTTTTTTACATGTCAATGACTAATATTTTCTCTACCAAATTATAAATATATAACTAAGCTAGTGATCACCAATCAATTCTTAAAGGGATCATTTAAACATAAGAGCTTGAAAAAAATCTATCCATAGTTATGCATCAACCCAATTTTTTAAAGGTAGTTGTTAAGTTACAAATTGTTTTACTAAAGTTGATAATAATTCATGAAATTGTGTATCATAAATAGAGTTATGGATTAAAAGAATTTGATTCATGGAAGCCATGAATCAAGGATTCATGATTCTAAATGTGTCTAGGTACGTGTGCCTCAAGAAAAAGTGGGGATGGGTTCGTAGTCGAGGACATGAAAGAGAAAATTTAAATATATTAGTTTTTTCACAAAATTAAATCTCATATATCATAAAAAAACATTATAGAATATAAAATAAGTACAACATAAATTCAAAATATTGTTAATGCTTAAAAATTGCATAGAAGATTGCAATGAAACATTAAGTACTTAATCTCATATTTATTATAAAATATTTTAGCATTATCATATGATGATGTTACAAAATTATCTTATCTTTTTCCAAATCACAAACGAGTTTCTTGCTAAAGCTTAGAAGCTATCACATTGTTCAAATTCTAATTTTTAGTTTATTTTCTTCCCTTGCTCTACTCTAAAGAGTAAATTTGTAAACATGTTTCATTTTGTTCTATGTCATTAATATCATTTGCATGGTAATCATCTTCATCAAGGACTAAATCATCAATATTAAGATTCATTGCTCTAGGAACATTAACTAAAGTTAATGTAAAATAACTTTCTCTATCATCACCTATTGCAATATCATCTTCTAGATTAACATCCCAACGAAGAGTAGGTGATTGATTGCCTATAATTTTTTTCTTTCCTTTTGATGAAGTTAAATTTTCATCAACAACGATATCGTATCTACAATGTTGTAGATCCGATATCATAGCATAAGCTACATCATCATATAAATGATAATGCGGGATGCACACTAACCTATAAATACAGAACTTAGGCACACAAACCCGAAAGAAGTTTTAGGCCATAGTAACAAAACTCTTTGATGAAGCATAAGTTGTTGGGCCACATCAACAGGATGCCATCAACATGACCTCGTCAATGTGATCCCATCAAAGTAGGGTTTTCCCTATTGATGTGTGATGAGTTATCATTTTGTCGGCCGTGATATCGCATACGTGATATTGCGTACGCGATATTGCAGCCTGTCTCCTCATCTATAAATAAGAGGTAGATAGGTTTGGTAGGCAGTTTTTGGTACTTAGTTTTAGATTTTCCTTTAAGTGTTTAAGTTTAAGAAGTTCTTCTCTCAACCCTTCTCTCCTAGTGCATGCCCACAGTGTGGTGATTGTAATTGTACGGAACCTTTATTCAAGTGTGTCGTACTTGGACATGCACATGATCGGCAATAAAGATCGAGATTACTTCATCATTGCAGCATTCACTTAGTTTAATTAATTAATTGTTATTGATCTTTATTGCTTTCGTAGTTAATATTTCTTCACCCTAAACTCTTGTTAAACGCGAAATGAGTACGACTTGATCACGAGCATTTAAGTGTGACTACTTGGCAACTTAGTAGTGTACCTAGGATCTGCGCTTGGTAATCTCAGTAGTAGTCGTGCACGAAGTCCAAGATGTGTACGGATGATTGAGGAACGGATGCTCATCGTACTTAGGCTAGCTTAGATTCTTTCTCACCCTCTCTCTCTTAGCTTAGTTAATATTATTTCCCATTGTATCCAGGAGTAGCGTGAGTATAAGAACACATCATGCACCTCACTCTAGACTAAACCATACATGACAAAGTTAACACTAGTCCAGATGGAAAGACAGTGAACTGCGACCTAAGAATAACTGTTTAGATACCGCAGCTAGTCGGTCTGTAGAGTTCGACCGGATCGTGCGTGAAATGGTCGTATTCGTATGGTTGAGTGTAGGGGCACCTTGCCACTCATCAATGTGGCACACTATCATTGCCTATAAATATGCACCTACCCATTGCATTTTTGGCATCTTTCCATTAGTTGTAGCAAAGCTATTGCAATTTTTCCTTCTAAAAGTTAGAATATTTTTTGAGTGCCTGTAGTAAGAGTCAAAAAAGTATATGAATCTTTATTTGAGCATTGATGTACTTGACCACCTTAGTGTGAACGACAATAAAGACAAGCTTTTCTGATCAAACCTTGTAGCACTAGTAATAGATTATTGTTTCCTTATGCATTCATTATCCATGCACTTTACTTCAATGAATTCTAATTAAGTAATTAATATTAATTAAATAATGAACATAAGTACAACAACTTAAAGCATACGTTAATACTTGGTAATCCCAATAGCACCTAATGCTTGGTAACTCAATAGCATTGCAACGTGTTCAAGATGTGTACAAAAACTAGGAATGGATGCTTATGTTAGGATTAGTTAAGTGTTAGCTAGTTATTAGATTAAATAGATTAATTAAACATTTATTATTCTATTTTCAACACTTAGGCGATTAAACGATAAAACATAAAATGATAAAAATTAGATGCCTTAGTTACACTTAACCATACACTCTAACCTCATAAGTGGAAATGAGAAGACAATGATCACAATTGTTACGGTTCACCTCCTAAACCCAGTGTACTTGGAGAGCTAAAGTCTATGGAATTTGATTGAATCACTTAGTGAAACCTAGTGATTCGTATGGTTGGGTGTAGGGTATACTTGCTGCTCATCATTAGCGCCATTCTTGGGGACTTTAGTTAACTATGTGCACTGTCTAGGAGTTAGTGGAAATTATTCAACGAGGTTGTAACAAACTTGTCAAAACCAAATCATTCAACTAACGAAGTATATTACAAGCACACTATTATCAAAGTTCTAAAATGGCTTCTTCTCACAAGGTTGATTCTCTGTCACCGTTCAAGCATACATCAAATCAACAAAGATGTGGGGGGTCAAATCAGCAAGTACCATAACAATGCAAAGTGGTATATACTCATCTTGGTGAGTATGTGCCAGAATTCACCTTCATCATGCATTAGGATGAACAGTTGTAATGGAGGGATATGGAGGGCAACATTGTGTTATTGCCTGATTAATTAATTCTTGCGATGTTACTCCAAACTCTTATGAGGTTGGGCATCCAAGGGCTCAATGCTGAATATGTTATGCAAGACTATGACTATTTAGATTACCATCCCACTAAAGCACAATGCAAGAAAGATCGACAACAAGAGATGCACTATGAAGCATTGAAGGAGGAACAATCCAATAATCCCTTGTTCTTGTTTGGCTAGAAAGATGGAGAGGATCCCTCTGGGGATTCTTAATTCATTGACTCTCCTCCCCTTGGATTTGATGAAGGGGGTTTGAACTAGGATTTATAATCCACTATAAACAATCTTGGTTTGAGCAAGAACGGGTTCCATGACCATGGGAACTCTAAAGATGGGAGTTAAGGTAGGAACGTGGACAGACATGATGATCATGGCTATGACCGAAAAAGAGGGTGTAGTAGGGACCATGCTAATGTTGGCTCTCCTTGCTCTTCTTCACTTTTGACATCCTCTTCTTCCTCCTCTAGCTCCAATTAAAGTCGTAGAGGACATGACCGTGATGGAGGTTGTCGGCGGGACAAGGATGATCGTAGGGTCCATTAAAATAGTAGAGACCTAGGATGTGGATAATCAAGGGAGGCCTACCACCATGAAAGAAGGGGTAGTAGAGGACATCATGGGCATCATGGTCATCATAGAGGCTATGACCATAATAAGCCTTTGCTTGTAACAAGGAACATGTTAAACATTATAGAGTCCATGAGGATCCCAACAAGGCATGTGGAAGATAGCAGAATCAAGTGGTTGGATATCAACAATATCCTTATGTTTGAAGGGGGATACAACTTAAATCCATAGAACCATCTTCAAGCCTTTCATGATGTCTATGCCTTATAGAACATTGAAAATGAATGGTGAAAATTAAAGCTATTCCCAAGGATGCTAATCAAAGAAGCTAAAAGTTAGTACCGATCTTTGGAGCCAGAATCAATCCAATGATGGAGTACGATACTTGAGCTCTTCAATGACAAGTATCAAACATACTCCTAAGTGTCTAATCTGAGAAAGTAGATCGAAGGTTGGAAACAAGAAATACATGAACCCTTGGACACAGCCATGGGAAGGTACTATTCTCTCTTGCACAGATGTCCTGGCCATGGTTATTATTAAAGGGAGAAGCTCCTCCATATCATAGATGGGCTCCACATAGAAACAAGGAGAACTCTTGGGGGTTATGCCCAAGGGAGACTTTCAAAACCAAAGGCTCATTGAGCAAGTTGCCAAAGAAGAAGCAGAATTGAGAAAAAGGGAAGTGCAAAAGAGTACAACCAGGATCCTTCCATCCATAAATGGGAGGTCTGGTTTTGTGATAATGAGGGGGAGGCACGGATTGATGAAGTGGTGTGGCAAAAGACCTTGCCAATTCAAAAGTCTCTTTTTGAAATTTCAGCTAAGGTAGAAAAAATATGGGACTCTTTAGATGAGAAGTTCTAAACTATTCTAAAAATAGCAGAGGAATCTAAAGAGCAAAGTAGTGATCATGATCGCAGGAGAAGGAAGGAAGTTGAACGTGCCCACCAAAGGGGTAAAGGTAAGGTTGTTGCACTAGAGGAGGTTATGGATTCTAAATTAGATGATGGTGGTGGATGTGACATCTACCAATATGAACATCTTAAGAGATGTTGTCCTATGATGTTACACTTGCAAGAGTCTAGGGTGTATGCTCTAAATCCTAGATCAGCAAGGAGGCAAACACCCAAAAGGTTGTCTTATCCTCAAGGCAACCCTAGGTAATTCCATCAACAACAAGCCTACTATCCAAGTGGAGCTCCACCACAACCTTATGAGTAGTATCATTAGTGGTAGTATCCACAATTGTGGGGGATGGCACCACTAAGGCAATAGTACCCTTATTGGTAGCCTGATCCATATGGGTACTATGTTCAGCAGCCCATTTCTTTGTGTGACTCTTCTAGTCACGCTTCATTCTAGCATTACTACTACCCTCCTAAATACTATAGAGCCCAATCTTCAAGAGGGGAATCCCTATTTCCTCATTACCCTCCTCATCCTTCTACACATTTTCCTCCACCCTCAACTTAATTACTACCTACTCCATCAATACAATGTGAAATTCCAACCCAACCGTAGCAACGTAATGCCACCAAGGCTATCAACTTATAGCCAACTCCTCAACTGAGTGGTTTAGAACATAAACCCCAAAAAAGACCCTTCTTCCAAACCAACAATCCTAGAAAGTCCTCACATATACTTATGGCTAATAACCCTACTTTTCCCTCATCCTCTACAAACCCATTTGAGAACCCTTCAAACCAAATGCCTCCCAAAGTGCATACCATGATGTTAACCCATGCTATCATAGATTGGATAAAGGCTAGCCACCTTACAAAAAAAATTTGATCTTGGGAGTTTTCTAATCTATTTGCAAATCACTAGGAATGAGCCATGCAAGGCTTTTTTGGACTCAGGATCTGGTGTGAATTTGATTTCTCATGAGATGTACAAAGCTTGGAACTTGCCTCTACTCAAGAAAAGAAACATTCATCTTGAGTTAGTAGACCAGTTCATCACTATTCCCTTAGGACTGGTGGAGGATATTATGACCATCATCTATGGGTGGTCCTATCTTGTTGACTTATTAGTGATTTGTATTGGTAAATGCAAGGGGAACTTTTCAATCATCATGGGAAGGACTTGGTTGAGCACCATTGATGCACGATTGGGAATTAGAGACCCCTCCTTGAAGATTTCCAAGGAAAATAAATTTGGAAAAATATAGAAGAAGCATGTTTCATGCATCACATATAGTGACATAGGGTGCAACTGTGAGCAGAAATTATGGTCTATCAAAAGTACATATATCACAGCATGCAGACATTGTGTAAATGTGTTAGAAATTGAAAGGTGCTTGTACACAACAGCCACAAAGCAAGAGGGCACTCAGTAGCTAATAGTTGATCTTGAGAGCAGTTCAACAATATGCATGGAACCAACTACGAGCTTGATAAGTGTCTATGTTAAAGACATGGATGAAGTGGAGCAAGTTCATCACCAACTCTTTGATGATGAACTTGATGATACCAATTAGGGAGAGTTGGAAATCCATAAAAGTTTCAAATAGGAATCCTTAGAGTTGAAAACTCTATAGGCTAGAATGGAATATGCTTTCCTAAAAAATGGCAAGTTGGTTATAATCAATGCCAATCCTGCTCTTGAACAAAAAGAAAAGCTATTGAAGATGATTAAGAAATGGTCAACAGTCTTCACCTAGTCATATCATGAACTAATTGGAATTGATCCATGGATATGCCAACACCGCATCAATACAGATGCCTCCATGAAGCCAAAGAGGCACCTACAATGATGGTTGAACCCCAAATTCAAGCAGATTATCAAGGAGGAGATTGAACAACTCCTCAAGACAATGTTCATCTATCCCATTGTAGATAGCGAGTGGGTTAGCCCACTTGTGATAGTGCTAAAGAAAGGTGATAAATGAAGGATTTGTATTAACTTTAGGCTGTTGAACATTGCAATGTACAAAGATCATTTTCCATTGTCATTTGTGGATCAAGTGTTAGACATCATCTCTAGTCATTATTATTATAGCTTTGTAGATGGTTATAATGGTTATAACCAAATCCACATCGCACCTAAGGATCAGGCCAAAACCACATTCACAAGTTCTTGGGGGACTTTTGCATATAGAAAAATGCCATTTGGTCTATGCAATGCCCCTACAACCTTCCAACACCTTGTCTTGAGCATCTTTCAACAATAGCATGATAGCAGGGTGGAAGTCTTCATGGATGACTTCTCCACCTATGGGGCTACATTTGAGCAAGCTCTAGACCATCTTGAGCAAGTGCTAAAAAGGTGTGTGAAGACCAACCATTGACTCAATTGGCAAAAGAGCCATCTGATGGTCTAGGAGGGCATTTTTTGGGGTACAAAATATCACAAGTTGGGATTGAGATGGACCGTAAGAAAATAAGGGTCATCCAAGGAATTACATGTCAACTAGGAACTATCAAAGATGTCTAGTCATTCTTTGGTCACACTGGCTACTATTGGTGCTTCATAGAGAATTTCTCTAAGATTGCCAAACCATTGGTGGAGCTTACAAAGAAGGATGCTTCATTCGTTTGGACCAAGGAATGCAAAAATGCATTCCAACAACTTAAGCAAAAGATTGCAAAGACTCCAATTCTATGAGCACCGGATTGGTCTAGACCATTTCACATTATGAAGAATGCTTCCAATTATGCTTTGGGAGTTGTGCTCACATAGTTGGACAATAAAAATGTCCTTACTATACCCACTATGCAAGTTAAAGCATCACCATAACAAAGAAAGAATTAATGATGGTGGTGTATGCCTTGGTGATGTTCAAGCACTATGTGCTTCAATACAACGTGTTCATGCACACAAACCACAGTGAAATTCAGTTTCTTATTAACAAACCAACGATGAGTCCCCATGTCATATGGTGGTTGGTGATCTTATAGGAATTTGATCTCACAATGGTAGATTGAAAGGAAACTAAGAACGTGGTCGTTGACCACTTGTCTTAGTTGAGATGAGACAATAAAGAGGAGGAGAGCCCACTTTTTGATCAATTTTCCAATGAACTCCTCTTTGTTGGTGCTATAAATGAATAAGTGCCCAATGAATCTAACTAGTGTAACGACGGAAAACGTCGGCAGCTGGAAAATACCGACCAAATCCCGTGTACACAGTTTTAACCACGGATTCGTGCGAGGGCTATGCTGGAAAAAAGAATCCGCGGCACCCTGAACGGTCTTGTCGATCAGACAGGGACTTACGGGTCAGTAAAATAATGCAAAGTGCGTAAAAAGAAAGCGATCT